>CM075808.1:72657986-73011986 GCA_037975025.1 Excoecaria agallocha
AACTATCTAACTAACTAACTATTATACTCCTAAAACAACCACTTCTTCATTTTAATCAATAAAGATTTAAATTAGTCGTTCCCTGACAACGGCGCCAAAATCTGATGGGGGATTTATTTAAGCCCTTAGTCCTTCTAGACTGAGTATAGAGTGAGTAAAGTATCACTCCAAGGAAACGGGGTAAATTTAATATTAAAACCAAAAGAAGTAGACGAATAGGCAACCAAAATTAAGGATTAAGTATGTATCTAAGTTCTAAATCAACATACATAAATTAAATTAAGTTGGATTACAGATGTCTTAGTAATTAGTGTAAAGATATATAGAAATAGGAATGATAAGTCTTTTAAGTACAAGTGAGAATAATTGAATAATTGAAGATGATTGGGAAATTTGACCAAAGATTCTTTAAAGCAACTCTCATTGTCATTAAAGATATTCTTGCTTAAAGTCTATAAGCACTCTTATGACATTATAGAGATAAACAAGAATTATGATGCTCAATGCCAATTTCTTTTATCCCTAAAAGTGAAATCCTTATTTCTAAGTGAATTCATACCTTAAGTAAATTCATTTGTTTTTCCATCAATCAATTCCAATTCTCATTGCAAATCAATTGACTAACATGCCAAATATGGTGATCAAGCATACATAGCAAAATTAATCACACAAATGGATTTAAATCATGCTTTATTTATAGTAAACATAAACTTGAACATAGATAATATCACTTCATATTTCTAGTATACAAAAGAACTAGCCAAAATACAGAATTGGATTAAAGTCAAATGGGAGAATTGGAGAAAATTAAACTCCTCAGAAAATGTACTTTCTATTTAAACCTTCTGATGTATCTCTTGTTCCTTTGGCTTTATTCTTTTATCATCATCTACTAAAACTAGGTATATTTCTACATAATAACTAAATAAACATCAAATTGTATATCCAAAAAGAACTCTCTTTACAACTGCATATTTGGCCCCTATTTATGGAGAAATTACACCCCAAATCATGCCTCTTCAGAATAGATGTCATGGTGAAAGGTTGGCTCGAAGAGTCCTCATGAAAACACTTGATGGTTAAGAAAAGGTGAGATGAAAATTGTACTGTTTCCAAACTGGTGTCTGGACTGACTCGGACAGCCTTCACAAGTTGTGTCCTTCATGCCTCTGCAACAAGTCGAACACCCTTCACAACTCGTTATTTCTTCTCTTCACGAGTCGTGCTCTTCTTCACGAGTCGTGCTTCTCTTCTAGCTTCCCTTCATGACTCAGACAAAATTATTGACTCGAGCAGCCTTGCTCTCTATAACGACTCGGATGTACTTCACGAGTCGTGTCTTCCCTTGTTTCTTCTCTTCACGAGTCGAATGATCTTCACAACTCGTGCTCTAGCTTGTTTCTTTACTATTTCTTCCTTTTAGACCAAACTTACCTGAAATACATACACACACATAAACTAGACAAGAAATATATAAAATAAGAGTAATTTATCCTACCAACTACCTAAAATAAAGAAAAAATGTATTAAAAATATAAACCATTATTTATGATATCACCCATAGATGGGCTGGAGGGCCAATATAAGTTACTTATAGTGCTTGAGACTTGAAAGAAGTGTGATCTCGATCTTATAGTTTTAGATCAGGTAGCATAGTAAGATGCTCGGGGGTAGACAGTAGAGGGGCACCAGTAGAGCATCAGGAGCAGCCACCTCAGCAGAATGGCCGGGCAGATGAGCCTCACAAGACAGAGGGTTCACAGGGGGCAGAGTCAGATTTTGACTATGCTTTCGATATATAGATCGTCCTGCACAATCTCTTAGGTGGCTCCCCTCAGACACCAGCTTACCCTAGGTCTCCTCTTAAACACTAGAGGTCGCCATTTGTGAGGTTTTCCCCATATGGACGTCCAGAGGCATCATCTTTTACCACCCCTCCACCTTATGGGCATTCGAGGAATCTACTTTGATTGCATCTCCATCATAGGTTTGATCACCTCCTACCTAGGCACTTCCAGATATGACATATCTAGGCGACTGGCTATGATAAAGGAGACATAGAGGATTATACTTGCAGTGGTGCAGTCTTTACAGGTACTACCAGTAGTTATCTAGACTTTACAAATATAGGTACAGAGCCTCAGAGCGAACATATAGGCTGCAGGATGCAGGTTTGATGAGTCCTTATAGGTAGTAGATGACTCCCTCACCTAGCTGAGAGATTAGGGCACTCGCATTGAGATAGAGGTTCCTAGGGCTAGATAGACTGTTACTGAGACTGATGAGCAGTTGAGGAACTACATCGGCTACCTGAAAGGGGATTTGATGAGATATCTAGAGAGCCACTCCCAGGCAGTCCTTCAGGTAGGGCAGGGATTAAAAAGGTTAGCAGATGTGATATCATAGATCCTGTAACCCTTGACTTCAATATTGCCAGGTTTCAAATTTGTGTTTGAGCAGGCAGGCGAGCAGCCACCTCTAGCACCTCAGGCCATGGCTCCAGCCTAACCTCTTAGGCCGCCAGCATTCAGACTGTCGTCAGGACTAGCATATCGCTAAGCATCAGGGCCAGGGTCTTTGCAGTGACTGATTGTTTTGCTATATTCATGGAGTTTTATTTTATCAAAATTTTTGATGTATATAAAACGGAGTTGTATATAACTTATTTTATCATTATATGTATTATATTATTTATGTTTTCTTTGCTTAGAAAATGAATGAATGTGAATGTCATGTAATTAATGAGAACTTGTAAACAACCATGCCATAAAACAAAGGTAACAACAACAACAACAACAACACTAATAATAATAATAATAATAATAATAATAATAATAATAATAATAATAATAATAATAATAACAACAACAACAACAACAAAAATGATAATGAAAAAAGAGGCCGAATTTAATAAGCAGTACATTAACAATTAATGTCTTTCACATTAGGTACTCAAAATCCCACCAAGGGGGCATATGTTTGCTTCATTAACAATAATAAAACTATAGCGACTATCACCATCTCTCAGAGTGAGAGAAGTTTCGATCTGGACACACCAAAAGCCATAAGGCTAATATTAAGAACAAAGAATTATTGGGCAAGGGACAACCATAAGAGGTTTCAGCACCCTAGTGTTACTTCATAAAAGTATATTTACTAGGATGACTTCAAGCATTTCAGTGATTCCTCAGTGGACAGATATATATCTACCAGGAACATTCTCGGTGGAGCATTACTTCAGATAGAATAACCAAATCTCTTAGAAAGAACAACTAACAGGTCAGCTAATGAATGGCACCCATCAAATGCTACTTTAATAATTTTGTTTAATGTTGTAGGACAACTCTAATGTTCATTCAAGTATGACTTATCGTCTTGATTCTACATGCTAACGAACTAGCACAAGTCACGACATGCCCTCAGTAATTTGATTCTGTATGCCCTAGGGGCTAATGAAATGTAACCAAGTCAATCTAATTCTGCATGCCTTAGGCACTAATCAAGGAAAAACTTTTTTCTTATCACAATTCTATATGCCCCAGGTGCTAATTAGGGAAGAATTTTGTTCTTGTTACAATTATGTAAGCCCTGGGCACTAATTGGACAAGTGGAGACTCGCCGCCTTCAATGAATGTAGTCTCAAGCCATCTTGATTTTGCATGCCCCATGCATTAAATAGATGCATTCAAATAACCTAATTCTACATGCCCCAAGTACTAATCAAAGTTAATTAATCCGTCCAATTCGCATGTCCCGAGCACTAATTGAACAATCAACACAGGATTAACACATCGACAAACTGATGTTAAATATCTGAATTTAGGATTAATGCATCGAAAAAATGATGATAATTACCTGATTAAGAGACACACTGCCTCAAAAGGTATGTGTTATAATCAGATGAGAGATTTGCTGCTTCAAGTACGTGTATTTTTTCTTTTATTTTGAATTTTGGCTCATGTTGGCACTAGTGTACTAGCTCCTCAAAATTGGAGGCAGCTATACAAACTATGACTCGAGGTAGATTGGAGATGATGAGGAAACAATATATTGTTGATAGTAGGTTCGAATTTCGATGCTCCAATTGTGGATTTGTCATTTTCTGGTAAAGATTTTTGTAATTTTCTAAATGTTTTCAAATATTTTTTAGTGTTTTAGCAAAATACATAAAAAAACCCTATTTCTGAATTGACAGTGGTGACAGATGGCAGTTTGTCACCTCAGGGGTGGTTGACTTTGGGTCCTTTCCTTCGGTACAGTATAAATCAAGGGCATTTTAGGGAAACAGTGGTCTAGTGATGAGAGACGACCGTACCTCATTGACAGACACCTATCCATGGGTTAAAATTTAGATTTTTCCACGTTTTCTTAGATTTTTAAAAAGGGGAAGTTATCTGATAAAGATTAGCACGGATTTTAGGGATTTTATCTCCAAAATTAGGCAATTTTTGAGTTGTAATTGGATCAAAACTCTTCTTGAGGTATAAAAACCAAAAGTCTAGGGTTTCTTTAAAAGTGGAATCATTATTCTTGAGAGCAACGATTGGAGAAGAAGAAAAAACTAATTTCTTTCTCTTTCTAAGGTTCTTTACTCTAGCAATTTTCTTCAAACACACACAACGAACTTCATACTTTCTTTGAGAATCAAAGTAGAATTTATTTCTAATTTGTGTAACATTCTAGAGGTATGGTAGACTATAGAGATTCCTTTATTATTGTTATATAAATCTTTTTTTTTCATGTATATATACTGTAATTCCACAATTTTAGTGTAATGTAATACATGTTTAAGTGTTTTTAATGTATCCTTACATGACTTAGCACTTAATTATTGTATATTTAGGGCTAGGAAATTATTTGAGCATTTTTTTATATTTTTGCCTTCATTTTATATTTTCTATTATGTTTCAAAGGTGACAGACGAGTAGAAAGGCTGAAGGACAGCCGTCTCTCATTCAAAAGATGGGATGTCATGGGTGGCTATCCCTTACCTCTATTGGCCATCTATGGAGGTTTTTTAGGGTATTTTTCATGCATTTTAGGGTTTTTCCTGAATTTTTCATTTCTTTATACAATATTCATGCATGATTTGATGTATTTTGGTTATTGTACATGCACTGTTGTACCTGTAATTGGTCTATTTGTATGAATAAAGCGTGTAATTATTTTATCATCAATGCTAATTAACTTGCTTGTTTGATTTTTTTTCGAGCAATTGGTATATTTATAGCCGCGGAGGACATATGGTTTTTTTGCATTGAAAGTCATGCTCCCACACTGGTCACCATCTCTCTCCTTGGTTACATTGTTATTTTACATCTTTATTTATTTACTATAGTATTGTTTGTTTATTTATTCATTTCGCTATTAATTGTGGTTATTTCAGATGTATTATCTTTGGGGTTGTAATAGCTAGTAAAAAAGGATTTTTTCGAGCACATTAAACTAGTAAAGGGCATTTAAAGAGTTTTCCAGTGAATGAATTGGGTTTTTCTCATAAAACATGGACCAATGTCCAAATTTTTAGCCCAAAATCCACACAATGTAATAAATGTCTTTTATAAATATGCATAAGGGAGCCAATGTTCCCAATCCAAATGAATCTTTACTCTTGTTTTTTGGACAATTTGCTTCTGTAATAAGTTTAAGTAGGATTTTATTTTTCAAATATTTATTTATTCTTATTTGAATAAGATGTTTACTTAAATTCTATCGCTTGCATCATGTGAGAAAGGAGAGAGGATTAATTCTAAAACTCAATTATAAAACAACACATAACCAAGATGTCTAATAAGAGGGATATTCCGAACACTAATCTCTATTTGGACATTAAAATAAGATCAAAATTCAATTCCCAACATTTTATTGGGTGTCAACTCCGTGATACCTACTTCTTTGAGCCTACTAGTAAATGCCTTTATGGGTTGACCGTCAGCAATAATTAGGGTTCAAACCTTCTTATTACGAAACAACCAATTTGTGATTAAAAGTGAGCCTTCTCCAGTCTCAAGCCCTAAAAGCAGGTCTCAAAGAGCAAATCCAGAAACATAGGCAGGCTCCGATACGCATTACACCGTGCATTCTTCACTATATAAGGTTTTGGCCAATTGCTTTGCAAAAGACTGGAATTTTTGAGTTTGAAATTTATGATTGTCTTCATAAAAGCTTTCAAAAGTTTGTAAGTGAAAAAGGTTGTTTTAACACTTAGTCCTTTATGCTTTTCAACTATTTTTCATTGTTTCAACATAAGAAGGGTCCATGAATCCGACATTTAGTGATCTAATCGAGTAAGTACACTGAAGGTAATATAAAAAGCCTTTCTCATTATTTTATTTATAATAAGTTTTAGTCGTTAATTTTACCTTTTGCACATTTATTGTATATATTAATCTCTGCTAGATTTAGGTTGTGAAACCCTTCTCAAGAGTACATTACCGTGTGATAGAAATTATTAGGTTATTGTCTTTAAATTCCATTTTTTTAATTTTTAAAGTTAGTTTTCATAAAAAAAAATGCGATTTAAAAGTCTTTCTTTTGTATTTAGCTTTCACTTTTTTCTTCCTTTTAGATTTATTATCGAAAAGGACTTTATTTTAAAAAGAAAAAGAAAAATAGCCTTTTACCAAATCGATACGGCCATGCATCACTTAATGCACATCTATGCATTACACAATGCACGGCCCCAAAATATGGTTTCTTGCTTTTTAAGGCAAAAAAGTTGACTGTACTTTGCCAAATGCACTCCTGTGCATTTTCGACACACGCATTGGATCCTTGTTTTTCTTTTTATTTATTTCATTTAGTCTTTTATGTATATTCTATTTTCATTTTTTGTTATTGCCATTATTCTCGTTATTGTTATTATTATTATTATCAATCCTGTTGATAATCCTTTTGTGAGCATAGTTGGGCAAGCGCTATAGGTAAGTCCATAATCCTTTCTCTTTACTATAAGAAGACTTTTTCGATCGTAAATGAAAAATATCACAAAAATATTTATAGTAATTAATTGGCATATTTCATTAATAAAATTGGACCAATGTTCGAATTTTGCCCAAGAAACTCATATGTAAAAATTAGCTTTTAATAATGTAAATAATGTTATAAATAATTAAATAACACGAGATGTTTCTTAAATAAAACTTGGACGAGCAAGTCCCTGTCTACAAATCCTCGCAATGAAATGCTTCTTCAATAACTCACATGTGAGGACCAAAGTCCTCATTAAAAGCGCTACAATGAACTGCCTGATTTATAGATGCCTTTACCGCTTTATTCTATGCCATGATTTACCACTTTCTTATGTGATTGTGTGTGCCTTTAATTTTTATATTTGCTCTGATCTTGCATGTAAGAAAAGGGATAACACGATTAATTTGAAAGTTGTTGTGTCACATTTATCAAAGATAAAAATAGGAGTGGAGTCCCGAACCATCTCTAAGTTTTAATTTGACCTCACAAGGTTAAAACACCAATTTTTCCAATGTTCTATTGGGTGGCAACTCCTTATTATTAGACTTATGGTGCCCAGCAAGACACCTCCCGGCTATTGATCGTTAGTGATGAGATAGGGACACCTTGGCATGCTATCTTATGCCTTTTGAGGTTTGAGATTTGGTAAGTCGAGTTGAGTCTCATTCCTATCGCAGAGCGATCGTTAGTCTGGGCAAAGAACCTTAACCTGGTCAGACCCTAAAAATGGGATCGAAGCATTAAAGGTCAGAGATTTTCTTACTCAAGCTCGATAATCCCTTAGTTTTGGGGGTAAAATCGAGTGTTGGTGGCAAAAATAGAAAGAGCGCGAGCCACACGATAACCCAAATGTTACTTTGCTGAAGACTAGAAAGGAAGTCATAGATGAAAAAATGAAAATGGTGCAACTGAATTCAAAGGCTATGAGCATTTTGTTCTGCTCACTACACACCAATGAATTTAACAAAGTTTCGATTGTAAAACGACAAAAGAAATTTGGGATAAGCTAGCAACAACTTATGAAGGAAACCATCAAGTGAAGGGATCCAAATCATATATTGTAGAGACTGGATTCTGAGTCAGCTTTTGTCAGAGTTACCTAATAAGGATGAATGTTTTCTCTTAAATACAAATAAGTCAAAGTTTAAGGATCTCTCTTTATTTCATAAGCTTTTTTGAAAACATTTTTGTGTTTTAACTTTGAAAAAAATAGATTTAGGGATTGAAGACTGACTGAGGAGGAATTCTGCTTAGAGTTTGTTAGGACCAATTTTGAAATTTGGGCTATATCTTAAACTATATACCTTAAAATTAAGTGATTCCACTTCCATATAAAACTTAATAAATATATCTACAACTTTGTAGAAGGATTCGAAACCCAGTTCTAATCTTAAAGCGCTCAAAACTAGGTATAAACTCAAGATACTCGAATCTGTCCCCTATTCTTGACTAGTCTATACCAATTTGGGTATAACTCTTTCTATATAATTCCTTTTGAGGCAAAAAAAAATCCATTTACATTTTGGTCTGTGAGTCTCTAAGTGGACAGGAGTGAATTCTGGGCCATGACTTAATGAGTCCCAGCCATGAGCTCGAGTCACAGGCCGTAATTCATGAGTCATGCCCATGACTCGCTTTTAGTGTGCTTTTTGGCGAGTATGGCTGTGAGTCGAGCTCCAGGGCATGACTCGTGACTCACCCACCTTCTAATACTCACTCATTTTCCTTGACATTTTTTCCACTTTTCCTTCTTTTAAAAGGCTCCTACCTTCTCAAAAGTAAGGGGTTGGCCATTCTTCATCACAAAGAAACATCCAGGAGGCCAAAAATAGAGAAAAGAGAGAGAGAGAGAGAGAGAAAAAAAGAAAGAAAAAAAGGGAAAAGAAAATAAAGGAAAAAGGTAAGGTTTTTAAGTTCTCTTTTTTATTTTCTCATCTTATTTCTCAAATTTTTCTCTTCAATCTTTAATTTTTTAATTTATTTCTTGATAAAAAAATATTAAAGAGATCCTAAAAACACCAAGTTCTTATTGCTAATCTGAGAAAATCCCTGAATGTAATATTTTCAAGCCAACCATACTCTTGACCTGTTATTTATTTGGACTAGATCTATACCTTCATTATTGATTATTGTGGATGATCTAACTCCCTTTCGGACAATTTGCTTAATATTTGACTGGATTTGGACTGTTTAATATATAATAATAAGATTAAGTAACTTTTATATATTAAAAATGTAATTTCTAACTTTAAATGTGATTTTTAGTTTGTTTAACTTATTTTTATTTGTGTAATTTTTTAGATCTTGTCTTTTAAAATGTTTTAGTTATTTTTGTTATATTTTTGTGGGTTTTAAACCCCAGTTCGGCAAAAATCTACACAAAAGTGAGCAAACTCAGTGTGATTTTGACCTTGTGGTCATAAGTTGCACCCGTATCATTTAATGTTGCCTTTTAATTTATTTTATATATTGTGTTTATAATTTTTATGCTCATGTTTATTTTTATTTTATGTTGTTGTTGTTGTTGTTATATGTTAATTTTTTTATTACTATAACAATATTATATTAATATATTTATTATTATATTATTATATTTATTTATTGATTTATTATTATTATTATTATTATTACCATTTATATTTTATTTATTTGTTTATTTTATTTATTTTCTTGTACTACTTAATGCATCCAACGTGTATTTGTGAGTGCAGTCTGGCTGATATAGTATAACAGGCTATTTAGATATTTTACATATTTTCATTAATATGTAATTAATTATTTCTTTTTTATTATTTATTTATTTATTATTCTGGGCCTGTAATAAAAAAATGAGTTTTTGACTACTAAAAGAAAAATCACATAAAAATATTTATATTAAATAATTAGAATTTTTATTAATAAAACTGGACCAATGTCCTGTTTATAACCCAAAAATTACACATGTAAATAATGAGCTTTTGTAAATAACATTAAATGATTGTGTACATAATTAATTAATATGAGATTTTTCTAATAAAATGGGATCACTCATCCCACTTTTATTCCAAAATGCACCATAAAAGTTTTTTGTAAATATGTATGTAGGAACCAATATTCTCACCAAAATGGAAAAAAAAATAAACTGCCCGTTTTATGTATATTTAGTGAATAGTATTTTATTCTATAATTTTACTACTTTATATGCCATGCTTTACCGCTTTTAGACTTGATTGAGTGTACCTTTATTTTTTATATGCATGATTATTCGCATAAGAAGAGAGATAAAATAATTAATTTGAAAGCTCAATTATAGTTCGCTAATCAAAAGTATAAGTAAGAGTGAGATTCTAAACCCTTTTTAGTTTTAGCCTCATAAGGTCGAAATACTATTTATCAATGTTCTATTGGGTGGTGACTCCTTTATACCTGTCTTATAGTGCCTAACATAGATGCATACTTATTCACATGGTTTGGGAGACCTTTTTGTCTAGTCAGTTTTAAAAGTGGATCAATGGTCATTATCCTATGTGTTTTCAAAAAAGCGCACGCATCACACATGTGCTCATGGTGGACTACAAAGCCTTTATGATAAAGCCTGAAAAGACAGTCTCAAAGGTAATTAACAAGTGTATTAAATTAACTAATGAGATCAAAGCTCTAGGTAAAATGTTAGATGACGAACATAAAATTGCTAAATTGTCTTACTTCTAAATGCAAGGTAAAGCCTCAATTTTATTACATAAAGATCTTGAATCTCTTAACTTTGATACTGTATGTGGTTCTCTTCTTTCTAATGAGTTTTATATTGAGTCACAAGATGCTGAGAAAGAAAATTAGAGGCACTTGCTCTCAAAGCTGAGTATAGGAGTGACTACTCAACTGGAGATGATGAAATAATACTTATTACAAAGATATTTAAGAAGCTATACAGAAAGGGTAGAAAATTCAACAAGCAATGGCAGCAAAGATACTCACAACAGAAGACAAACAAAACCTCCAAATCTTCAGGTGAAGTCATTTGCTTTGAATGTAAAAAGCCTAAACACATTAAATCGAAATGTCCAAATTTGAAGAAAAAGGAGATAAGATATAAGAAGAAAGCAACAAAATCAACTTGGATTAACGGTGAAGACTCCAGCATCAATGCTGATAAATCAGATAGAGATTCAGAAGAAGCAGGTTTGATGGTAGTTTTTGGTCATGAAGAATAATTCACTTCTACTAAGACAGATTAGAAAGATCAAAATTTTGTTGAACAGACTAGAGGTCAAATAGATAACGAAGAAGGAACAGATGAGATCAACCTTAGGAGCTTCAAATCAAACAAATGGTATTTAGACAATTGATACTCTAGGCACATGATAGGGTACAAATTAAAGTTTTCAAAATTGGCCATGAGAGATGGTGGAAAAATCAATTTTGGCGACAACAAAAAAGGAAAAATCATAGGAATTGAGACTATTGGTTCATATCCAAAGATAGAGGATGTCTCATTTGTTGATGGATTAAAGTTCAACTTGCTAAGCATTAGTCAAATTAGTGATAGAAGCAAAAGAGTGATTTTTGAGATAGATCATTATAAAGTAGAAGATATCAAAATAGAATAAACAGTTTTGATAGGACACAGATCTGGAAATATTTATCAAGTCAATATAAAAGAGCTACAAAAAAGTGATCTAAAATGCTTGATAACGCAAGAAAATTTTTAAGTATAATTTGGCACAAGAAATGTGGATATGCAAGCATTCATGCAATGGAGAAGCTTGCTAGGAAAAATCTTATTAAAGGATTGCCAAAGATGAATTTTGAAAGAGAGTATATTTATAAGGCTTGTCAACTAGGGAAACAGACCAGAACTTTCCACAAATTAAAAGGTGAAGTCTCATCCAAGAAAGCATTAGAGCTTTTACACTTATATTTGTTTGGGCCAATAAGCCTTACAAGTATTGGTGAAAAGGCTTATGTATTAGTGATAGTGGATGATTATACAAGATATATATAGACATTATTTCTTGCTTAAAAAAATGAAGCATTTAAGGCATTTGAAAAATTGAACAAGAAAATACAAAATGAGAAAGGATATATGATCACAAGTATAAGAAGTGATCATGGAGGAGAATTTGAAAATAAGAGTTTTGAGGAGTATTGCAACAGTTTTGGAATTTATCATAGCTTTTTAGCTCACAAAACACCTCAATAGAATAGTGTAGTAGAGAAGAAGAATAGAACACTTCAAAAGATGGTTAGAACAATGATCATTGATAATAAGTGATGGGGATTTAATTGAACCATTAGTCTCACTAGACTGCGTATAGTATGAGTAGGGTATCGTTCCAAAGGGAACGGGGTAAATTTTATATTGACGTAACAACAAGTAAATGGATAGGTAACAATTTCAATTAAAATCATGCAATTAATGTAAATACTAAACTACTTAAAATATATTAAGTTAATTTTGGATAATAGATTACTTAAAAGATGGGATAAACATACATTATAACCAAATAAACAAGTTCATCTTTGAATTAATTATCAATTATATGAATGGTATGAATGGAGAATTTAGCCAAGATTCTTTAAAGAAATTCTCATTGTCAATAAAGATGTTCTTACTTAGAGTCTATAAGCATTCTCATGTCATTATAGAGATAAATAAAAACTATGAAGTTCTATGCCAATTCTTTAACCCCTCAAAGTGAATTCCTTATCTCTAAGTGAACTCAATGCTTCAAGTAAATTTATTTGTTTTTCCATCATAGAATTCCAATTCTCATTGTGAATTAAATGACTAACATGCTAATTATGGTGATCAAGCATAATAAGCAAATTGAAGCACTCAAATAAATCTAAATCATACTTCATACATAAAAAGAATAAATAGTTACAATGTACCAAAAGAACTTAGCCACAAACAAAATTACAATAAAGATGAAATAAGAGAAAAGAAAACATCACTCCCCAGGGTTTACTTTCTATTTTGACCTTCTGATAAATCTCTTATTCCTTTGGCTTTGTTCTTTGGTCATCCTCTAAACACTAAGTAAAAGAAATGTCCAAAAGCAACTAAAAATGTTCTTAAGTAAACAGTCAAAGAATTCTTTTATTTTTTCATCCTCTTCACTAGAGTTTTTCTTCCATATATATAGAGCTTGACTCTACAGATATGCCCCTTAATAAGTCACGAAAGGTTGCTCTAAATGGACATAATGTTTGGCTGAAAATTCGGGTGCAACAGTCATGACGTTTGAGAAACAGTTTTCTTGTCCGACTCATGAACACCCTCACGAGTTGTGATCTTCAGCTATTCTTCTGGACTCGTGATTTCTTGCTTTAGTCATGATTTGTGCTGCCCTCCTTACTGAGTCGTGACTACCTTCACGACTCGTGAACTACTGTTGGGACTCGTGAATGGCTTGCTCTTTCTTCTTCACTCCTTCTCCACTCGTGAGGCTCTTCACTGGTCACACAAAACTATCCGAGTCGTGAACCACTTCACTACTCGTGATCTTTTTCTTCAAAATATCACCATCTTCTTCCTTTTCTTCACACTTCACTAATTTTAACCTAAAAACAAACATAAACACATAAATTGGACATAAACACATAAAAATACATATAATATTACATACTTAACTACATAAATAAGAGAAAAACACAAATAAAAAGATAGACATTTTACATGACATCAAATTCCCCCACACTTAAACCTTGCTTGTCCCCAAGCAAGAGAAAAGTGAGAAAATTTAATCTCAAGTCAAACTAAGTAAGTTACATTATAACGTATTGCTCAATTGTCACTTAAGATAAGATTGATATGAATTCAAACACCTTAACACTCAAAATATTAGTACATCAAGACTTAAAACATGCATCTTAAATCATCAAGTCACCTAAATTTACTAAATTCAACATCAAGAATATAAAGTCTCAAGACTAACCATGCTCAAGAGAGAATAGAGATCATAAAGCCTAAGATCCTAAGACTATAGTTGCCTTTTTGGACAATTAAAAAGCACACATACCTTTAAACCCATCTCATGGCATTTTTAGACTATGTTTTTCATCTTTTTCTTTTTCTTTTCTTTTTTTTTCTTCTTCTTCTTTTTTTAGCATGGGTATACTTTTAGACTTTATCCCATGAATAGCAAGAGAATTTAGTATTGGGTGCGTTTTACGCTCCATCTCATACTTTATTAAGCTTTTAGATATGCATCTTGCTTTATTTTTATTTTTATTTTTTTTTCATTTCCATTAGTCCTCATCCATTATTGAAAGGCCTAAAGGTAAGTATTATGGCTATAGTTTCCATGAAGCAACTAAAATCCTAAAATCTTAAACTAAATGAGCATATTCTAACTTTAAAGCATAGTTAATGAAGAGACTAAATAACCTAAAATGTTAAAAGAAGTAAAAAGAGATAACTTAAAAACATAAAACACATGCCAAAAATCTTGAAAAACTAATCAAATGAGTATAAAAGGTAAATGAATCTTCATAACAACCTATATTACATACAATATGAGCAATACTTATAACAAAACTCACTGTAAAAGCTAGTCTAAATAAAGAAAAAGATAAACAAACAACAAAACATACAAGTGCTCCCCCACACTTAGAACACACATTGTCCTCAATGTGGAGAAACAAAAAAAAACACTCAAACAAAAAGAAAATTAAAAATAAACAAAAGCATAGAGGAAAGAAAACTCCCCTCAAAGTCATGGTGAAGGTGGAGGCGAAACAACCACATAGCCCGATTGGGCAATAAAAGCGTCCACCTTGTGCTCAAGGCGGCGGTGACTATGAACCAATTGACTTGTGGTCTGTTCCAAAGAAGCCAATTGACTTTGGATGGCGGATTGATTGTGTAGCAATTGATTGAACAAGGAAATGGTGATATTCGAAGAAGATCCAGTAGTTGGTGTGAAAATAGGTGAATGACTAGGTGTATCCTCCATAGGATCATCACTTTGCCCTAACTCCATTGGCCTTGACTCTTCCGAAGTACTTTCCATAGCAGCCACGTAGGGAGTAGAAGTACTTGGTAATTCCTTCCAACAAGAACAATATATAGGTGGTATGTATTGAAAGGAATTGTTAGTGACTTCTCCTCTTACAAATAAATGCTTAGAAAAATATATGCATGGAAGTACACCATCATAAATACGCAAATCAATATCAATTCCCCTAGCAATAGCAGCTATGACATGACCATGTGTGATAGGGGACTCTGGGCGATTAACACAATTCAATAATTGGTTGAAAATCCAATAAGACCAACATATAGACTTACGATTGTGCACACACCACATCAAAAACAGTTCATGACCAGAAACTCTATTAAATTCATGCTTGTTGAAGATAATGGAGGCAAGAATCTTATGCAAAATCCAATATTTCAAGTCCGATATAAACATAGATTTAGCCTCTCTAGCCTTATATGGTGTAGTTAAACCAGTAAGAAAGGTCCAAAAATCATTAGGTCTATAACTCTTAAGAGGAGTACATAATCCATTTGGGCTAAAGCCAAAGATATGATGCATCATGAAATAAGTAAGAGTATGATCAACACCATTCAAGCGAAAGTCTATAAGCCTAGGATTATCAGCATTTTCTTTGAAATTTGTGTAAAATTCCAAGACTAAGTCGGTATTGAATTGCTCATGCATATTAACAAACCTTAAGAGACCATATTGAGACAACATCTCATTCACTTCATCAAGAACACCCACATGTTCAAGCAAAGAGTTAGAAAAATACTTACATTGAGATTTTGCTCTATCTTTTAAAACAAGGAACCTGTTACCTTCATGAATTGAGGAAAGAGGGAATGGTGAACCAAAGTCTGTCTGTAAGCTCTGAAGTGGTGGTTCATCTCCTCCTTGCTGACCCCTTGATGCTGAAATGTTCTTTGTCCTTACCATGGTTGTTAAAGAGAAAATGAAATAGAGAAGCAATGTGTAATGTGAATGCAAGGAAAGGAAAAGAGAAGAAGATGTTGCAGAGAAGGAAAAACAAATAGACAAAAGGAAATGCAAGTTACAGTTGAAAAAAATGTACGAGAGGAGTAAAAGAAAGAGAATGTAAAAAAATAGAAAAGGAAACCAACTACAGTTTTTATAGAAGAATGAGGGAAAAATGAAAAGGTATGTCATTTAAAAACCCTAAATTGAATTCATAACCGTTCCCTCTCTTAAATGTAAGTTAATAAAGGGTAGTTAAGGGGTAGTTAATGCATATAAAAAACTGGTAAGACTCCTAATTAGAAGAAATAAAAGTAAAATAAAGAAATAAAAATGAAATAGAAATAAAATCAGGAAGGTAAAAATCACGACTCAGTATGCTTGGAATAGTAGATCACGAGTCGGCATGTGCCTCACGACTCGTGAAGTATAAGGCAGTTGGTATAAAGGAAGCAATGTTCATGACTCGGCATGAATCTCACGACTCGTGAGCCTTTCCCTTCTGTACTACACGTGATACCCTTCACGACTAGTGATTCTGCTCAGGACTGAATGGATGAAGCCTCTAGAATACTCGTGAACATGATCATGAGTCGTGATGCACTCGTGAACATGATGTATTTCTTTGCAAAATCTTAACAACTTGATCCAAAAATTAAAGTAACAAAGAAGAATAAGCTAAGGAACATAAAAACTATATAAAACATATAATGTAGTCTACAATCACACCATAAAATAAATAAATTCAAACTAAAAGAACTAAGGAAAAACAAAAATCATATTAGGAGTATGCAAAACAAGAATTCATCAAAGAAACTTTGTGAGAAGGAACCAATGCATTACCAATGAAATAAGGCTTCAATCTATGTCCATTAACCTTAAAAACCTCCCCTTTATCATTAGCAATATCAATAGCCCCATAAGAAAAAACTTGAACAACCTTGAAAGGTCCCGACCATCTAGACTTTAATTTTCCAGGAAAAAGTTTCAATCGAGAATTATACAACAAAACCATGTCACCAACTTGAAATTCTTTCTTTAGTACATGTTTATCATGCCATGATTTAGTTCTTTCTTTATATAACTTGGCATTTTCATAAGCAGTCATACGAATTTCCTCTAACTCTTGTAATTGAAGCAATCTCTTTCTACCAACTTGTTGCATATCAAAATTTAACACCCTAGTTGCCCAATATGCTTTATGCTCAATCTCAACTGGCAAATGACAAGACTTACCATAAACCAATTGATAAGGTGTAAGACCTATAGGAGTTTTGAAAGCTATTCTATATGCCCAAAGAGCATCATCTAACTTAAGTGCCCAATCTTTTCTTGATCTAGAGACAGTTTTCTCTAAAATTCACTTAAGCTCTCTATTACTAATCTCAACTTGTCCACTAGTTTGGGGGTGATAAGGTGTAGCAATTTTATGAGTCATATTATATTTTCTCAATAATTGCTCTATAACTTTATTGCAAAAATGAGACCCACCAGCACTACTAATGGCCCTAGGTGTTCCAAATCTAGGAAATATAACTTTCTTAAGCATCTTTTTAACCACCTTGGCATCATTAGCAATGGTTGGAATTGCTTTCACCCATTTAGATACATAATCTACCATAACCAAAATATACCTATTTCCTAAGGAACTAGAAAATGGTCCCATAAAGTCCATACCCCAAACATCAAACAATTCAACTTCCAAAATACCATGTAAAGGCATTTCATTCCTCCTAGACAAATTTCCCATTCTTTGACACTTATCACAACTAAGTACAAAGTCCTTGACATCCTTAAACAATGTAGGCCACCAAAAACCAGCTTGCAAAACCTTGGAAGCTGTCTTAGAAATCCCAAAGTGACCACCTACAGCATAAGAATGACAATGAGCTAATACTTCACCAACTTCTTCATGAGGAAGACACCTCCTAATCAATCCATCAGCACATCTCCTATATAATAAAAGCTCTTCCCAATAGTAAAACTTCACATCATGAAGGAATTTCTTCCTTTGCCTATAATCTAAACCATAGGGAAGCATACCACTTACTAAATAGTTTGCTATATCGGCAAACCATGGAACTTCCTTAGAAACCACACTAAAAAGATGTTCTCCATGAAAAGATTCATCAATAGGTATCCCATCATCATTATCTTGCAAAACACATTGGGTTAACCTAGATAAATGGTCAGCAACTAAATTCTCCTTTCCCTTTTTATCCCTTATCTCCCAATCAAACTCTTGTAGCATTAATATCCATCTTAACAATCTAGGCTTAGCATCTTTCTTACTCAAAAGGTACTTAAGGGCAACATGATCAGAATAAATAATGACTTTTTGCCCTACAAGATAAGACCTAAATTTATCAAAAGCATATACAATAGCCAAGAGTTCTTTTCAGTTGTGGAGTAATTAATTTGGGCATTATCTAGTAACTTGCTAGCATAATAAATAACAGATGGCTTCCCATCAATTCTTTGTCCTAAAACAGCCCCTACCGCATAATTACTAGCATCACACATCAATTCAAAAGGTTGCTCCCAATTTGGTGGTTGTAACACCGGTGAAGTGACAAGAGCATGTTTAAGAGTTTCAAAAGATTTAAGACATGCCTCATAAAAATGAAAATCAACATCTTTACCTAGCAACGTGCATAAGGGTTTAGCTATCTTAGAAAAATCTTTGATAAACCTCCTATAAAAACAAGCATGGCCTAGAAAGCTTCTAACATCTCTAACATTTTTAGGAGGAGGCAAATTAGCAATTATTTCAATTTTAGCTCTATCAACTTCAATCCCCCTATTAAAAACTAAATGTCCTAAGACAATGCGCTCTTGAGCCATAAAATGACACTTCTCCCAATTTAAAACCAAACCATGTTCCATACATCTATCAAGCACCATAGAAAGATTAGATAAACAATCCTCATAAGTAGTGCCATACACACTAAAGTCATCCATGAAAACTTCTACACATTGATCAATAAGATCACTAAAGATAGAAACATGCATCTTTGAAAAGTGGCTGGTGCATTACACAAACCAAAAGGCATTCGCCTAAATGCAAAAATTCCATATGGGCATGTAAAAGTTGTCTTAGATTGGTCATGTGGATGAATTGGTATTTGATAGAAACCACTCAACCCATCTAAGTAACAAAAATAAGAAAAATTAGCCATCTTTCTATAACTTGATCAATAAAAGGTAAAGGAAAATGGTCCTTTCTTGTAGCCTTATTTAACTTCCTATAGTCCACACACATACGCCAATCTGTGATAGTCCTAGTAGGAATTAAATCATTATTATCATTACGAATTACAGTCAAGCCACCCTTTTTAAGGACAACTTGAATTGGACTCACCCACTTGCTATCACTTATAGAATAAATTATGCCATTATCAAGCAATTTAATTATTTCCTTCCTCACAACCTCTTTAAGAGTTGTATTAAGCCTTCTTTGACCTTTAATGGAGGGCTTAGAATCCTCCTCTAACAAAATTCTATGCATGCAAACTTTAGGTGCAATTCCTTTTAAATCACTAATAGAATATCCCATGGCATTTCGATGAGCAAATAAAATACCACGTAAAGCATTCACATTATGCTTATCAATTGAAGAATTAACAATGAATGGTAATTGTAACTTTGAATCTAAAAATGCATACCTTAAGCTTATTGGTAACGGCTTGAGTTCAAGTTTAACTTCCTCCTTAGATGTCTTTGATGGCATATCCTCATCCTTTCTTAAAGACTCAAACCCTGAGAATCTTCCTTGGAAAGGATATGAGGAAACTTGCAAAACCTCATCACAACTCTCATTTAAACAATAAGGTGCAATAGGGGTTTGACTTAAATAATCATTCACAACACTATCAATACACTCATCAAGAATATCATAAGCATCAATTCTATTTACCACCTCCATTAGTGAAGATTTAACCATTCCAAAAACATTAAATTCAATTGTTTCACCATTAACTTCAAGAGATATTTTACCATTTTTATATCAAAAATAGCCCCAGCAGTAATTAAGAAAGGCCTACCAAACAAAATGGGAATTTCAGGATCCTCATCCATTTCTAGCACAACAAAATCATCAAGAATCACAAATTTACCCACTTTGGTAGGAATATTTTCTAATATTCCTATAGGGTGTGAAATATATTTATTCACCATTGATAAGCACATACTGGTAGGCTTTAATTCACCTAAATCAAGCTTTTTATAAATGGAATAAGGCATAAGGCTAACACTAGCACCCATATCACATAGAGCCTTATCAAAATATGTACCACCTATAACACAAGCACTACAAGAAAATTTGGAAATAGCAACGGAAATTAGCAACCGAATTTGGTTAATTTCCGTTGGTAATCAAAATTAGCAACCGAAAATAGCAACGGAAAATTCGATTGCAATTTTGGCAGTTGGTAAATTTAGCAACCGAATAATTTCCGTTGGTAATTTAGCAACGGTATTAGATTCGGTTGCTAAATTTACCAACCGAATATCCGTTGCTATTTTTGGTTGCTAATTTTTATTAGCAACGGAAACTAAATTCCGTTGCTATATGTAACCAATGTACATTTCGGTTAATTGGTCAACATTACCAACCGAATTCAGTTTCCGTTGGTAAATTTACCAACCGAATTACTATTCCGTTGGTAAATTTACCAACCGAATTACTATTCCGTTGCTAAATTTAGCAACCGAATAGTAATTCGGTTGGTAAATTTAGCAACGGACTTGTAATTCCGTTGCTAAATATAAAATTATGCTAGTTTTGTTAGATTGGCATAATATTTTAGTTAAATCAAATTATTTATTTATAAATAAATATATTTCAAATTTATCATGAAAAGAAAATATTGTTATTGATAATATAATATTAAGATTGTAATGCATAAAAATATAAATCCTGAAAATATATTATATTACTATAAAGTAAAATTCTATGAAAACCATAATAAAAACATAAAATCAGTATCAATAACAATCTAAAAATAGAAGTCTAAACTAAGTAGCTGGTGGAGGTGAAGAACGATTTGACTGCTGGGCACCCCTGGTTTCCAAATCTTCTACTCGATTCTTTAGTTGGGTTACAGTATCCATCAACATGGTGACTGCGGTCTCTAGCTGAATGACTTTCTGAGAAGATTCGCATCACTTACTACAAGCAGCTATAGATGATGTAGAGGAATTCGAATGTGAAGTATTTGCAATTGAACCTAAACCAAAAATCCTCCCACGGTTATTCTTACCACCAACTACTTGAAGAAAAATCTGACTCTCATCAACACTTTCAGAGCTCTCCCGCTGTTGAATGAGAGTCTCTTGTATTTGCTCCTATCATTACAATAATTATAATTAATTAGCTATATTATTATAAAATAATTAATATTGATGTATAAATTTAACATACATTGAGTTTTCTACAACGGGTATTGACGAATGTCTGACCATCATGCTTCTTTGTGTGAGTGTGCATAAAAACTTCAGGATATGTAGGCTTTCTACCCATAGTTATTTCCTGTATAACAAGCAATAATCAATAATAGTCAAAATACCACTGTTCATTTCACAATTACAACTAACAAATAGAATAAAGAGTAATGTAGCATTCAGATTTACAAGCAAGAAACAAATTATAGCTAAAAGGTATAGGAAAATTAGCCTTTTACTACAGCAATAACTTGAGTTTTGAAAGAACACAGAAAGATACAATTTAAATGAAAGGCAGATGAAGGACAAAAACAAACACATGAAAGAGTTTAATTCATCTTCCTGAAAGGCACACCATAAAAGAAATAGTCCTACTAGATACATAAACATTTTATCACCAATGACCCAAGAAGTAAATTTCTAAAATGCTCAGGTTTTCCCTGAGTTGCTGGGACATTATGCAATACATTAAAAAATTTTGGAATCCATATTAGAAGCTGTTTCAAAATAAAAGCACCTACAGAATCAAATTGACATAAAATGTTATGCCGTTTGTTATGGAGGTGTAGCAAAAAGCCAGGCAACACAATCATTTTCTCAAATAAATAACCAGTCTCCTAAGGGTTTTTGAGATGTACACACACAAACACATCTTGTTTTGAAAATAAAAAAAAAGGAAAGAGTAAATTGTAAAAGGATCATACTGCATTCACAGGTCAATCACCTATAAACCTCAAACTAAAACAAATTGTCTTTTCAAGTTCCAGGTCAATCAAAGTTAGAAAAACAAAGTAGGAAATTTTATCTATTTTCCAAATTCAGCAGCTTCAATTTGCATTTAGTAGCTAAAATGAGCAGCAAACCAGCCACATTCAGCCATCCAATATAGCTGAGCAATAGTGGAAAACAAATAGCACATTCAGCCATCCAATAATTATACATTTATAGAAAAAAATGTAAGCATAAAATTCAGAGACTTACCAGTTTAGACGCATGCTCGTGATGGCTCAAAGTTCCTCCAGTGTGCACGGCTAGACTCTCACCATCTGAGCCTCCCCGCCTATTTGAAGAATTCCTATCTGAACTGGCAATTGCTTCGGGTGTTGCCCAGTATTGCTGCCAACGATTCCATATTTCTTCAGAAATAAAATTAGGTCGTTGACCACCCTTGTGTAAATTACATAGAAATTCTTTATATCGTTGGCGGGCACGCTTTTCCCAAACTCCATAAATGACATCATTAAATTTTGAATCCCAGAAAAATGCTTTCTGAAAAAAAATAACATAAATATTGCAAAGTACAATAGATAATGCATTAATGTATGAAGCTAATTATTTTAAAACAGAAAATGTTATCTATCAACATTACTCATGTTTGCGTAACTGTTATTCAAATAAGGTAATTTCATAATTAGATTTATGGGTTAAATAAATAGGAAAGTTTTATCAATGTTCGCAATTCAGAATGACCATGAAAAAAGCATCATAACATAAAATTAATGTGCATCAAGGTACGTGGCACTCAACCATGATAATCGAGTTATCCTTTGGAAACCAGTAGCCCGCAGGTCAAATCGTTTCAGCCTATATACCTTGATACAACAGTGACACAAAAGAAGTATTTTATGTTATTTTATAATGGATTTTCAGCAAACCCAAATATGCAATTATATATTTGGATCCTACTCCTAACATAGGTACAAAACAATTCAGAATGACCATGAAAAGAAGCATCATGACATAAAATTAACTTGCATCAAGGTACGTGGCACTCAACCATGATAACCGAGTTATCCTTTGGAAACCAGTAGCCCGCAGGTCGAATTATTTCAGCCTATATACCTTGATACAACAATGATAAAACTGTCAAAGTAAAATAACTCAAAACCTGACAGCAGAGATACCCTCCAAATAGCAACAAACCACGAAGAGCACAAGGACATATCAGAAATGAAGACAACTATCAGCCTTTGTCAAAATAGCTAGCTGGAGAAAGAAAAAATAGACAGCAAAGCTAAGCAAGTGAGGTGAGAGCAATATAAGAAGAGAAAACAACACAGAAGACCATATAAATTCAAGTAAAGGATCAGCCTTCTATTTCTAAACCATATAAGAAGAGAAAACGACACAGAAGACCATATGGTCCTCACTCAGAATATACAGTCAATAATCCATACCGCAAACCATATAATCTTTTCTGAAAAGAGGTAACATTAGCTCGTGCTTATGCAGTGTTTCTTTTACAGTGCCTTTCACCTTGGATAAAATATATTATATTACTGTAAATATTGTATGCTAACTCTTACACGCTTACCCATATCATATCTTCAAATTCCCCCTATTAGCCATTATATTATAATGGTAACAATCATGATGTTATCCTATAAACAAATTTACTAATTTATTTCGTGAAATGCATTTGTCCTAGTATAATTACGACTTCTTCATTAAGTCATAATATAAGTAGTAGGTATGAATGGAAAACTTTTTCCCACAACTGTTGTATGGTGTATTAAATCAATAATAATATATTGATACCTAAAAAAATAAATTATTAAATTTTTTACATGCCAATTAATATATGCTAATACCAAATGATTTGTATAATACCAAAATTATTCTATTCAATTTTTTTTTCAGCATTCGTATATACTGAACACTGATTTAATTTTTGAATAAATATATATTCGTAGTTTTAATTATTTTCTTTCATTATTTCTTATTAAAACGAATAAGAGAAGTATTATTGGCTGTTCAAAATATTTTATTTTGACTTATCAATTAAGTGTGTAATGTATAAATAAAAATCATATATTTGCTAAGGTATTTGTCAAGAAAATATACGTTGCTTCACAGTGGGTAAATCCACTAGTATGTTTTAATGAATTTAAAAAACATGAACCCACTTAATGATTTACAATCCCTACCAGTAATTGGATGCAGTGGACATATATAATACACATTCTATTAATAATTTGTCAAAAACAATTATTTTTTAGCAGTACAAGTAATTTGGATCAAGTAGTATGAACCATTTTGACATATATAATACAACATCTGAGTTAGTTCTATAATACAACTGCCAAATGTATTATATTGAAAGACCTCAAACCTAAATGAAAGACCTCAAACCTCTTAAAGTGGAATAGATGCCTGCGCCGTCGTCTGTGGCGAGTTGTAGCAAGATCGGATCTGCCTGGCGCCGTCGTCTGTGGCGAGTTGTAGCAAGATCGAATCTGCTTGGCGTCATCGTCTGTGGCGAGTTGTAGCAAGATCGGATCTGCCTGGCGCCGTCGACTTCCTTGCTGGAGAGAGAGACAGAGGGGCGGAGCGTGGTGAGTGAGGGAGGAGCCGTCGACCTTCGTTAGAGACAGAGAGGGAAAGCCGATCGAAGAATGAGATGAAAACCTAGGTTTTCACAATTTATAGTTCTAACAATGAAAATTACTTAAATGCCCCTAATTTAGCAACGGAATTCAATTCCGTTGCTATTTTTGCAACCGAATTAATTTCGGTTGCTATTTAGCAACGGAAATTAATATCCGTTGCTATTTTAGCAACCGAAAAAAAATTCGGTTGCTAAATTGCAACCGAATATTATGCGGTTGCTATTTTTAGTTGAAAGTGTAAATAGCAACAGAATTTTATTCCGTTGCTAAATAGCAACTGAATTTTATTCCGTTGCTGAATAGCAACGGAATTTATTTCCGTTGCTATTTTAGCAACCGAAAAAAAATTCGGTTGCTAAATTGCAACCGAATATTATGCGGTTGCTATTTTTAGTTGAAAGTGTAAATAGCAACGAAATTTTATTCTGTTGCTAAATAACAACGGAATTATATTCCGTTGCTAAATAGCAACGGAAACTTTTTTCGTTGCTAATTAGCAACGGAATATATATTCCGTTGCTATTTTTTGTCCCAAATTTTATCCGCCATTTTTGCCGCCTTAATTAGCAACGGAATTAAAATTCCCTCCACTTTTAGCAACGGAAGATAACCAAATTTTTTTTCGTTGCTAAATTTATAAAAATCAACCAATTTTAGCAACGGAATATATATTCCGTTGCTAAATAGCAACCGAAATAGAATTCCGTTGCTAAATTAGCAACGAAATCATTTCCGTTGCTATTTTTCCGTTGCTATTTCACGAATTTCTTGTAGTGAAGGAACCGTGAAACAACCAAGATCCTTTAGCTTAGGTGGGTATTTAGAATACATAGCCTTAGATTCTTCTACCAAAGAAACATACCCATATTCTTCAAGTTTACCCTTGTGACTCACAATTTCTTTTAAAAATTTTGCCCATGAAGGCATATCCTTAATTGCATCCACAAAGGGTATACTTATAGTAAGTTCCTTTAAATAATTCAAAAACTTGCCAAATTGCTTATCAAGATTTCTTCTAATGAGTCTTTGAGGGAATGGCAAAACATTCAAATTAACTTTAGGGTCATCTTCCCTAGATAAGGTTATCTTTTCCTTAGGTTCATTAGGCTTATGCAATACATCATCATTTTTACTTGCATCCAAAACATGATCATCATGCACAATAAGACTCCCATTACCTTTTTGATTACTTTCAATCTTTTTACCACTCCTTAACATAATAGATTGAACCGATTCATGAGGCAAAAACTTAGGTTGACTTGGTAGCTTGCCTAAAGGTTTAACACTAGAAGTAGCTTGTTAAGCCAATTGGGTTTCAAGCATCTTATTATGAGTAACGAGTTGATCAATTTTAGTGTTAATTTGCCTAAATTGTTCCTCATTTTGCTTGTTAGTAGTCATTTGATGATTAACAAATTGCTCCATCAAACTCTCTAAATGGGATTTAGGTTGTTGGGGGTTAAAAGGTGGTTTATTTGGAAAAGGTGAAGGGTTAGGTAATTTGCTCATATGATTGTTATTATTAGGAGGGTTCAATTGGGCATTTTGGTTAGACCAAGAAAAATCGGGATGGTTTCTCCATTGTGGGTTGTAATAATTAGAATATTGACCTAACCTTTGGTTATAGTTCCCTTGAACAAAACTTACATTCTCACTAGACCCCTCACTACAATTAGCATACATATGAGGTCCACCATATCTCTCACAAACATGACTAACATTTTCAACATTGGAATGAGAATTACTTACCATTTTTGTCAAAGCCTCTACCTTAGCCGTCAAGAGATTAATGGAATCTAATTCCAAAAACCCCTTAGCCTTCGCCATAGTGGGTTCTTTTCCCATGTAGCCTTGTGAGGCTAACTCTTCTAACAAAATTTCAGCTTCCTTAGCAGTCTTCTCTAACCATTTACCACCTGAAGCAGCATTAACAATATTTCTATTTTCCTCCATTAACCCATTGTAAAAGATTTGAGGAATCATCCAATCCGGCAAGCCATGATGAGGACATTGCCTTTGAAGTTCCTTAAACCTTTCCCAAGAGGTATAAATAGTTTCATTAGGCAATTGTTTAAATGTAGATAGTTGATTTTTAAATTTTGCCGTTTTATGAGGTGGAAAATACTTATGAAGAAAAGCTTGTTTTAATTGGTCCCAAGTAGTAATTGTCTCACTAGGTATACTAGCAAGCCAAATTTGGGCCTTTTCTTTCAAAGAAAATGGAAATAATCTAAGTCTAATTGCATCATTACTCACTCCATTAATTTTAAACGTAGCACACACATTAAGAAAAGCAAGAATATGAGCATAAGGGTCTTCCCCTTGCAAACCTCCAAATTGGTTATTTTGAACTATTTAAATGACCGCCGGCTTGATCTTGAAATTGTTATTAGCAATAGCCGGTGCCGCTATTCCTCCAAAACTCTCCGAAATATTTGGCATTGCAAAATCACCAAGCGTTCTCCTTTCTTCACCCGCCATAATTGGAAAATTATGACCTTCCTCCAATTTAACACTTTTTTCATCTTCTACTTGCAATCTAAGTTCCTCTTGTTGCTTCCTTCTAAGTTCCATACAAGAATTAAGAATACTTTTAGTCTAATATCATTACAAAAACTCTAATTCCAAAACAAACGTACACAATATAAGAATTCATACATCTAATAACTAATATATCATACAATCCTAAAACATCTACTCTTTTGTATCAATCAATAAAAATTCATTTTGAACCGTTTCCCGGCAACGGCACCAAAATCTGATGGGGATTTAATTGAATCCTTAGTCTCACTAGACTGCGTATAGTATGAGTAGGGTATTGTTTCAAAGGGAACGGGATAAATTTTATATTGACGTAACAACAAGTAAATGGATAGGTAACAATTTCAATTAAAATCATGCAATTAATGTAAATACTAAACTACTTAAAATATATTAAGTTAATTTTGGATAATAGATTACTTAAAAGATGGGATAAACATACATTATAAACAAATAAATAAGTTCATCTTTGAATTAATTATCAATTATATGAATGGTATGAATGGAGAATTTAGCCAAGATTCTTTAAAGTAATTCTCATTGTCAATAAAGATGTTCTTACTTAGAGTCTATAAGCATTCTCATGTCATTATAGAGATAAATAAAAACTATGAAGTTCTATGCCAATTCTTTAACCCCTCAAAGTGAATTCCTTATCTCTAAGTGAACTCATTGCTTCAAGTAAATTTATTTGTTTTTCCATCAAAGAATTCCAATTCTCATTGTGAATTAAATGACTAACATGCTAATTATGGTGATCAAGCATAATAAGAAAATTGAAGTACTCAAATAAATCTAAATCATACTTCATACATAAAGAGAATAAACATTCAATAGACAAAGATAAATAGATGAATAACAACTTAAATTAAATAGTTACAATGTACCAAAAGAACTTAGCCACAAACAAAATTACAATAAAGATGAAATAAGAGAAAAGAAAACATCACTCCCCAGGGTTTACTTTCTATTTTGACCTTTTGATAAATCTCTTATTCCTTTGGCTTTGTTCTTTGGTCATCCTCTAAACACTAAGTAAAAGAAATGTCCAAAAGCAACTAAAAATGTTCTTAAGTAAACAGTCAAAGAATTCTTTTATTTTTTCATCCTCCTCACTAGAGTTTTTCTCCCATATATATAGAGCTTGACTCTATAGATATGCCCCTTAATAAGTCACAGAAGGTTGCTCTGAAAGGACATAATATTTGGCTGAAAATTCGGGTGCAACAGTTATGACGTTTGGGAAACAGTTTTCTTGTCCGACTCGTGAACACCCTCACGAGTCGTGATCTTCAGCTATTCTTCTGGACTCGTGATTTCTTGCTTTAGTCATGATTTGTGCTGCCCTCCTTACTGAGTCATGACTACCTTCACGACTCGTGAACTACTGCTGGGACTCGTGAATGGCTTGCTCTTTCTTCTTCACTCCTTCTCCACTCGTGAGGCTCTTCACTGGTCACACAAAACTATCCGAGTCGTGAACCACTTCACTACTCGTGATCTTTTTCTTCAAAATATCACCATCTTCTTCCTTTTCTTCACACTTCACCAATTTTAACCTAAAAACAAACATAAACACATAAATTGGACATAAACACATAAAAATACATATAATATTACATACTTAACTACATAAATAAGAGAAAAACACACATAAAAAGATAGACATTTTACATGACATCAATAAGCTTCCAAAGTACTTCTGGGCAAAAGTAGCAGACACTGCTTGTTATATCTTGAACAGAACACTTGTTAAATCAGCTCTAAACAAGACCCCATATGAACTGTGGAAGTACAAAAAACCCAACATCAGCTATTTACAACCTTTTGGCTATAAGTGTTTTATTTTTAATGATAAAAACAATTTAGGTAAGCTTGATGCAAAATCTGATGAAAGAATCTTTCTTGGTTATGTATTAAATAGTAAAGCATATATAGTTTTTAATAGAAGAACTTTAGTTATAGAAGAATCTATAAATGTTAAATTTGATTATGCTGACACCTACACTAGAGAAAGGAGTTAATCTAATAATGATACAGATATAGCGAGAAACGATATAGGAAAAAAAAGTGCAGAGAAAAAACAAACAGAAAAGTCATGAGATCAGCAAGCAGATCAGGATGATAGATCTGAAAACTCGTCGAGTCAATTCGAAGCAGATCAGCCAGCAGCAAGTCAAGTATATTAGTCTCCAACCAACCAAATAGAACAATCTATTGAAAGACTGATAGAACAACAAAATATAGAACAACCAGCAGATTTGGCAAAGGATTAGAAATTTCGCAGATATCACCTAAATAAGAACTTATTGACAGAGCCATTAGAGAAAATGATAACCGAAAGAGCAATGCATAAATATTGTGGTAATGTAGCTTTTGTTTCTCAACTAGAACTCAAAAATTTTATGGATGCTCAAAATGATGAATTTGGATTCTTATTATGCAAGAAAAAATGAATTAATTTAAGAGAAATAAAGTTTAGAATCTAGTTCCTAAACCTTTAAATTATTCTATTATTGTTACTAAATGGGTATTTAGAAACAAACTTAATGAGCAAGGGAATGTAATAAGAAATAAAGTAAGATTAGTTGCTCAAGGCTATGACCAAGAAGAAGATATTGATTTTGATGAAACTTTTGCACCAGTAGCTAGATTAGAAGCAATTAAAATTTTGTGTGCATATATATGTTTTAAAAATTTTATTATTTATCAAATGGATGTAAAAAGTACTTTTTTAAATGGTTTCTTGAATGAATAAATTTATGTAGCACAACCTCCTAGCTTTGAAAATTAAGATCATCTAGAATATGTTTACAAACTCAAAAAGGCTTTATATGGTTTAAAACAAGCTCTAAGTGCTTGGTATGAAAGATTGAGTTGATTTCTTCTTTCTTATGGTTTTAATAGGGGAAAAATGGATAATACACTCATTACTAAACATCATTCATCTCATGTTTTAATTGTGTAAATTTATGTTGATGATATTGTTTTTGGTCCAACAAACATTTTTATGTGCAAAGAGTTTAAATCTATTATGAAGTAGGAATTTGAAATGAGTTTAATGGATGAACTTACATTTTTCTTGGGTTTGCAAATCAAGCAATGCAAAAGTGGAATTTTTATCAGTCAAACTAAATAGACAAAGGAATTAATCAAGAAATTTAAAATGACAGATGCCAAATTTGCCAGCACACCTAAGAGTCCTTTAATCAAGTTAAAAAAAAAAGATGAATAAGGCAAGAATGTGGATGAAAAGAATTATAGAGGCCAGATATACATTTTAATGTTTGTCTATGTGCAAGTTTCCAATCTGCTCCAAATGAGTCACACATGTCTATTTTAAAGAGAATACTAAGATATTTAGTTGGAACTTCAGAAATGGGGTTATGGTATCCAAAAAGCGGTTCTCTAGATCTTATAGGCTATTTCGATGTAAATTATACTGGATGCAGAATTGACAAAAATATCACTTTTGGTTCATGTCATTTACTTGGATATTTTCTAATTACCTAGTCCAATAGAAAATAAAATTCAGTGGCTCTATCTACAATAGAAGCACAATATATTATAACTGGAGGAAGTGTTGCACAAGTTCTATGGATCATACAGCAACTAAAGGATTATAAAATTAAATTTGATCAAGTTCCTATTTTCTATGACAACACTAGTGTAATCAATTTGACTAAAAATCCTATTCTTCATTCTAGAACCAAACACATAGAAATCAAACAATACTTCATCAGAGATCATGTTTAGCATGGTGATATTGTGCTAGAATTTATTCCAACAGAATAACAACTAGTTTATATCTTCACCAAATCTCTAAAGGAAGATTGATTCTTCCAAATAAGATGAAAATTAGGCATAGGTATTGCTGATGAATAAGTTTTCTAATGAGGTAACCTTTTGTTCTATTTAACTAGAAATATACGTGTATTTATGATATATATTCTGATATATTCTATAGTTAACTAGATAAGTTAAATGTTCTAATATGCCTAACTAGACAGGTTATATTTTTTGTATAAGTTCTATTTTATATTATATGTTTTGCATTTATTTATTTATGTATATCTGATGATATGTCAGTTAAATCTTTTGCTTGTTTGACTATCCAAAGTTTTTGAGAAGTCAAAATTGTCCCAAGTTTTATCTGTTGCACTTAAAATTTGTCAAAGGCAAAATTGGCATTTGATTTTCTCTTTCCCGCCTAGGAACCCATTCCTTCATTTTACATAGTGTGTTTTTCAAAAGTGGGAACAATTTTCTTTTCAATTTCAAAGAGCATCAATTATCTCTTAGGGAAAGAAAGTTTTTAAGTGTTGTGTCTTTTCAAATAGCCATGGAATTAATAAAAAAGCAACTTTTCATTTATTTATCTCTCTCAATAACTACAGCACTTCTTCTTCTTCTTCCCTCTGTTTTTTTTCTTCCTTTTTTTGTCTTTCCTTGGAAATCCTAACACCAAAATCTCACACAAGCATTTACCCAAAATGGCCAAAGTTAAAACAACTGCTAAATGAAACCCTAAAAGAGCAATATCACCCCGGACGATTACATTTCTATCCTTTCATCTTTTTATTTTATTTTTAGTTTATTCATTTATACTTTATTTATTTGTTTATATTTTATTATTTGTTTTGGATGTATTTATTTTTGGAGATGTAATAGGTAGTAATAAATTATTTTTGCACGTTAAAAGACAAAATTTCACTTAAATTATTTTTACTAATTAATTGGATTTTCTTTAATAAATATAGACTAATGTCCAGTTTTTAGTCCAAATTCACACAATATGATAAAAACCTTTTTTGTAAATGCGCATGAGGGAACCAATGTTCCCAACCTTAATAAATGTCTCGATTTATATATGATATTTTGCTTCTTTCTTTGGATGGCTTAAAGTAGTTGATTTAATTTATTTATCGCTTTTATTAATTGATTGAGATATTTATTTAATTTTATTGCTTTGCATAATGTGAGAGAGGAGAAGGGACTAATGCTTAAAACTCAATTATAAAACAACACATAATCAAGATGCCTAATAAGAGTGATCTTCCAAACACCAATCTTTGTTTGGACATCAAAAGATCAAAAATTATTTTCCAACGTTCTGTTGGGTGGCGTCTCTATGACGCCTATCTCTTTTGAATCGATTAGTAGACGCCTTCATGGATTGACTACCAATAATAATTTGGGCTTCATCCTTTTTTATGGCCAAGTAGCCAATTTATGAGTTAAAGTGAGTCTCCTCCGGTCTTAAACCCTAAAAGCGAGCCTCCGAGGGCGAATCTAGGAATGAGTGATGGCTTCAGCATGTGTCACACGATATTCAGGACATCACTCTTCCTTGCACCTCGATTAGGTCTTTCTTATAATTAGGTTTTTATTATTAGTTTACTACCTCTTTTCTCACACAATGCATTACAATTAATTAAATAACTAAACACTCAAACATGTAGGAAAGCAATAAAGAAAAAGAAAAGAGTAAATCTACTTAGACTATTACATAAGCAAATTGTCCAATGAGAGAATAACAAATAAAATGCCATGCATGAAACAAGGAATTAATTATGTTGGGAATGTTGGTTTCTTCATGTATATTTATAAAAAAATTCTTTTTTTATTGTATGAATTTTGGGTTGAAAATTGGACATTGGTCCATTTTATTAAGAAAAACCCAATTAATTAAGTAGAAATAATTTTAAGCGATTTTTTATATTAGCAAGTAAAAATCATTTATTACTAAACTATTCCATCCCCAAAATAATATACATCCAAAATAAAAAGTAATAAAAATGAGAAAAATAAATAATAAAAAGAAATTAAATAAGCAATTGAAATAAATAAAGAGGTATAAATGAACCAAGAGTCCATGTTTTCCATGGCACATTCCCTAAGGATCTCCAATCTCAAGCTCCCTCAAAAGATCCAAGAAAACACGATTAAATGCTCAAAATCACAAGGAAAGTAAATGGTTAGTGATATAATGAAGGAAAATAAATAAATAAGCTAATAAATATTAAAAATGCATTCTAGACTAGCAATAAAAATACAAACATATTGTGAAAATGCATAAAATACGATTAAAATGATGCCTAAAGTTAATTAATCATGTAAACAAATTTATTATGCAATATAACACAAAATGACATGAATAGTGAGCCAAACAACATGCATAAACACCCACAGATGAGCGATAGATGGCCAAGCGAAGGGGGCGATGGAATGGAAGGAAGCCCCGTGTCATCCCTTCTATCAGCATGACAAACAAGCATCTGTGGGGTTTCTTTCTATCTGTCACATGAGATGCAGACAGAGAGATGCAGAAGCATGCCAAAATCAAAGAAAATTAATTCTTTACCTAAACATGCATTTTTTTTTAATCCTAAAACATGTTAAATCTAATCTAAAACTTCAAGAACATATTTTAAACATGCTAGAACAATAAATTACATGTAAGAATGAGACTAAATCAAGAACATTAACATTCATTAATGGAAAAGTGGAATTCTAAATCATGCCATTCTACACATGTTATTATATACAGAAGATCATCGCATTAGGAAAATCCAAGGTATATTGTTATTGTGCATATTAACATGTGCTTTTGCTGAAGATTAAGATACTATGAAAAAGTCACTATGAAAAATTAAAATATGCTATTAATTTGAAATAAAGAGTGAATAGGGCATGAAAAATCTATAAAAGTTATTCAAGTTCATGTAAAATTGTTACTACGTCATCTGTTCTAATATTTTTCTATAAGATGCATAGTTCATTTGGTTTTTATTTTAATTATGTTTTAGTTCTTAAGGTGATCTTGGACATATAGTGGTCTGTCATATTGAAATGATGAAGGTTTTAGTTTTTGTAATCACAATACTGATTTGAGTTGTCATTTTGTTTCAGAATTTGCTAGTTGAATTTGTTTCTTTTTCAAATTATATTATGCTCCACTTGAATGTAGAAGGATAGCTTTCCCAATAGCAGTGTTTTAGAGTCTCTTGGATATAAAGAGTGTTATAGCGATGACATACACATTTCAAAAGGCACATGGGCAGATGCTCTCATGTTCCACAATGTTTTAATCTTCAATACAGGACATAGGTAATATCAATCATTTCATTATTATCTTTTATGACGATTTGGACTGTTGCTGTCTGGTTTAAGGAATTTTGGATTGGCACTATGTTTTCCTATTAAACGGTAGCAAAATATTTAAATATTGCAAATTCAGAGTGTTAATATCCAACCTTATGGCAGATTGGACATTATTAACTTACCAAGGTGGGACAAAGATGCTCATTGCTTATGTTTTAACTTTCTGATTCATGCATTTATCCAATGCATATTTTATATAATTCCCTGTATCCCTCAAATTTATTGTGCGTTTATATGTATGTGCTAAATGTCAGATCTAGTTAGTGTATAATTGCCTAACACTATTAGAGTTTATTATTTATTCCATTTCAATATTCTTTGCTAATCTTGCCATTTTTTCCTTGCAAAATCTGCATGTTACTGACTGTAAATAGAGTAGCTTAATCTTAGGAATAAAATATATAACTTTCTTTATCTAACTAGGTTACTTTAGTGAGCTAGAACTCTAACTCTTTTATGTTTGTATATATAGATATACTTTTCAATATAGAAATTGAGATGATTATTTCTTCCATCTTATGTTTGTTTACACTGCATAATATTTCCTTCTTTTCAATAAGTGGTGGGCTCTTGCAAAAATTGACCCTGTAAGTCTCCCATGCTATTCTTTGAGAGGGTCACCTAGTGATCTTGCCAGATCTAGTTAGTGTATAATTGCCTAACATTGATAGAGTTTATTATTTATTCCATTTCAATATTCTTTGCTGATCTTGCCTTTTTTTGCTTGCAAAATCTATATAATATTTCCTTATTTTCAATAAGTGGTGGGCTCTTGCAAAAATTGACCCTATAAAGTCTGCCATGCTATTTTTTGAGAGGGCCAGCTAGTGATCTTACCAATACCTTCACATGTTGGCCTAGATGTCTTAAAAAGCATTGTATAAAAATTCATGCATTTCATGAGTTGCATTCTTTTATACCGTCATTATTTATACAAGGACATATCTCGTATGATGCTATAAGCAGTTGTATATGGTATAGTTGCTGTTTAGTGCAATATATGTTGATAGACAGTAATTTTGCATGCTTACTTTTGTGGTTTAAGTAGAGTATAACAAAACAGGTGATATTGAAGATGTGATGTAGTTGGCTCAATTTCTTTTGCATCTGCATGGTTTAATATAAAATTCTTTATTTTGCTCATATTGCATTTATTGTAGAAGAGGATGCGTAGTTCCAAATTTACATTTGTATGCTGTTAAAGTGCACCATTTTTCAGTGTTTGCCATGGCAACTGGAGTTTCAGTGAAGACAATCCCACTCTTTTCCTTTGTTACGCTTCTTTGCGTCGATATTATTCATTCTCTCTTTCCAAAACTTTCAGCTTTAACTCAATCGATTATCTAAATCAACTGTACAATCTAAATCTTGATATAATACCAATAAGTCCTCGATCTACGAACTCAATTAGAGTTTGGAAAGATATTATAGTACGTGAAAAGAGATTTTTAAGGAATGAAATTGCATTTCCAAAACTTTCAGCTTCAACTCAATCGATTATCTAAATCAACGGTACAATCTAAATCTTGAGATAATACCAATGAGTCCTCGATCTACGAACTCAATTAGAGTTTGGAAAGATATTATAGTACATGAAAGGAGATTTTCAAGGAATGAAATTGCATTGCCAATACTAAATCCAATGCCAGAGAAATTATCAAGTGGCGGTGGAAGCTTAATGGTTGCAACCTTACGTCTCTTGATCTAGTATCATTTTTGGAGAATATCAGGGATTCTAGTCTCTATTTTAGTTGTTAAAAGCAATTTTTTCCTCTGTTTGATTATTAAAATGGTAGGAGAAATAAAGGAAAAAAAAGATACTTTTTTACTCAACTGCAAATTAATATATATGTATTGAGGTTTGTTGGAATATTCATGAAGTTTGAAATTCTTGATTTCGATAATCATAGTGCCAGATTGTTCATTAATGTGAAAGCTGCGACTTCTTTGACATGGATGCTTTAGTTGAGCTTTTAGACATGGGAAAATGAAATTTGAATTTTTGGATTTCGACAATCATAGTGTCAGATTGTAGATATGAATGAAAGTTGCGACTTTTTTTACATAAATGCTTTACTTAAGCTTTTAGACATAGGAGAATGAAATTTGAATTTAGGGATTTCGGTAAGCATAGTGTCAGGTTGTTATTTACTATCAAAGTTGCGACTTTTTTTATAAGAATGCTTTAGTTAAACTTTTAGATATGGGATAATAAAATTTGTATTTCTGGGTTTCGAGGATCATAGTGTTACATTTTCTATTACTGTAAAAGTTGCTACTTTTCTTACATGAATGCTTTAGTTAAGCTTTTAGACATGGAATTAATTACAACAATGATATTAGGTTTCTTTGAATTTGTTTCATCGATTATGTTAATGTGTTGCTATATTATAGTTATGTTTGTCGAAATTTATCAATGCTCTATAGTACATGATTTGTTGGTAATTAGTTGAAAAGGAATATATTTTTCTCTTTCTTTTTTCCACATTGAAACGGGTGTAAGTGGAGTGAAGTAGTGGCATCATACTAAAGCTGGCTCTGGCTTTATATTTCTTGACTATGATCTAATTATAGCATACCATCGAGCAAATTTTTTTCACATTATGGTAGGTAAGCTAGACATGCTAGGGTTGTTCAGATTTTCAGTTGAACTAACCAACCTGACCGAGTCAAACCGACCAAACTAGGAAAATATGGTTTAGATAGGTTTTAGGTCAAGTTAGGTTATTTTATGAATATTAACATAAAATAGACGGGTTATTTACTAAGCCAATGATTTTCTTCGTTCTCTTGATTGACCATTTTCTCACCCCATTTCTTCTAGCATCCATGCCCCTCTCATCCCTAATCCCGATTTGTTTGCTTCTTTTGCTCCGATCGAGTTCTATTTTGGATGATTTTGTAGTGCATAAAGCTCCTCTTCAGAATTATGAAACGTCCCCTCCCTCAAGTTATGGGATAGATCTAGATGGGTTATTTACTAAGCCAACCATTTTCTTCATTCTCTTGATTGACCATTTTCTTCTCCCATTTCTTCTAGCATCCACCCCCTCTCATCCCTAATCGCAATTTGTTTGATTCTTTTGCTCCAATCAAGTTCTATTTTGGATAATTTTGTAGTGTAGAAAGCTCCTCTTCAGAATCATAACACGTCCCCTCCCTCCGATCATGGAAGTTCTCGATGAATGGTTGCGACTCCAATCAGTTAATGGTCTCTTCAATCATTTCATTGATTTCAATTCTCTTTTATCAGTTATTTTTTTCTTTAAATAATAGTTCTGAATCGTCTTTCGAAAATTGTGGCCTTTTCATGATTTTGACAAACTATTGACATTTGATTCACTAATTCTACTTTTATCTTTCAGAAATTTTCTTGTTTTGTTGTAGCTATGATTCTCTCCTTCTAGGCTCTCTTAAATAGGTATAATTTTTGAATTCTTGTTTGTTTATAGCATCTTCTGTAGTCTCTGCTTGTTGTCACATATCTTTATATCTGTAGTTATCTCACTTATGACTGCATGTCCTACAACTGAAATTGGGCGTTTTTGGCTTTTTACTTTTGTTTTATATTTTGTTTATCTTTATTGCTTTAGTTGTTGTTGAATGTTTGATGGTCTCTTATTAGTTTTGGTTTCATAGAAAATCACTTTCAATTTGAGAGTAATGGTACATATTGGAGGTTCATAATATCTTATCAAAGTAAAATGCATTTCTAGTAGTACTGTTTATGCAAGACTTAATCCTTTTTCTTTTTTTTTTGTTTTTACTGCATAGTTAATAAAAGCAAAATTAATTTGTTGTTTGCTGTAGTAAATAGTGCAATCCGTTTAAGACAAGAGCTAAATAGGTGAAAGACGGTCTGGAGAAAGCTGTTCATGGTGTCACTGACTACTAAACGTACTCACCAAAAATTAGGCCGATCTAACGGCAAATGATTTTCCGATCATTTTCGTATATAAAATTGGTCATTACGTAAAAATCCAGAAAATAACTTTTTTTGCAACAAAAATTGAACTTACATACCTTAAAAACTAATCTTTACCGTCCAAAATTAACAACAAGGAGTTTCGAATGTACTCACCAAAACTCAGGCCAATCTAACGGTAAATAATTTTTCGATCGTCTTTGTATACAAAACTGGTCATTACGTAAAAAATTCAGAAAATAGCCTATATTTTTTTACAATAAAAACTGAACTTATATATCTTAAAAACTAATCTTCACCGTTCAAAATTAACAACAAGGAGTTTCGAACGTACTCACCAAAAATCAGGCCAATCTAACGACAAATGATTTTCCGATCGTTTTCGTATACAAAACTGGTCATTACGTAAAAAATCCAGAAAACAATCTCTTTTTTTCAACAAAAATTGAACTTACAGACCTTAAAAACTAATCTTTACCATTCAAAATTAACAACAAAAAGTTTTGAATGTACTCACCAAAAATCAGGCCAATCTAACGGCAAATGATTTTTCGATCGTCTTCGTATACAAAACTGGTCATTACGTAAAAAATTCAGAAAATAGTCTCTTTTTGCAACAAAAATTAAACTTATAGACCTTAAAAACTAATCTTTACCGTTCAAAATTAACAACAAGGAGTTTCGAACGCACTCACCAAAAATTAGGCTGATCTAACGGCAAATACTTAACCGTTGATAATAAGATTCAATTTGTATTTGAAGATCCAACCAAACCATAAATATGAAGATTCAAATGGACTATATATTTGGATTTATCAGATAATATCTTAACTTATTTATTAATCTGGCCATGTTTAGAATTTCAAAGCCATTTCTCCATTTTCAAATCAGTAAGTTTACTCAGTCTTCCATAACACTCAATTAGGTAACCGCGGTAGTGAAGTTAAATGGTAAGGATGAGTTTAGATAGAGCTTTGAATATTTAGAAAAATAATAGAAATAAAATTGAAAAGTGTGTGTGTGTGTGTGTGTGTATATATATTAGAAAATTTATTAATTTAGAAAAATAATAGAAATTAAATTAGAAAATTTATTCATTTTGACTTGTATGAGTTTAAGTCTTAGATTGAACTCTATTGTATTATTCAACTAAATAATAAATTAAGCTTAAAATCATATACGCATTAAATTGAAACGGTGGAGAGATGTGGCGGAAGATAAAATGTTATTTTTATATGTAGGGTAAATTTTTGAAATTACTAAAATGTCCCTACCAAATTTTATCATTTTATCCTTGTATTCAAGGATAATTTTATAAATATATATTTTAAATTTTTTAATAATTTAAAATTTGCTCAAAATTTTAACAAAATAAAAATAAATTATAAATTTTTCACAACCATTTTAAATGAAATAATAAACTTTATATTATTATTATATAAATATAAATATAAATATTTATTATTTTTCATAATATGACTATATAATACTTATAACAATTACTATATTATTATTATTAAAATGTAATTTTTTTAAATAAAAAAGTTTATATTTGGGGATAATTGATAAATAAATCAATTTAATTCCTAATAATTTAATATTTGATTTAAATTTTTTATAATAAAAATAAATTACAAAATTTTTTATTATTATTTTAAATTAAATAATAAATTTTATAAATATTTATTTTTATTAATCTTGAACACGCAAATATATAATAATCATAACAATTAGTTTATTATTATGATTAAAAATGTAAATTTTCTAAATAAATAACATTAAATTTTGGTATAATTGGTAAAAAATTATTACCAACTTATAAAATAATTTATTTTATATGGTCTATATTAAAATTACTTGAAATTATACATAAATTATGGGAGTGAAATTTAAAAACTTATTTTTTAATTTATTTACGACGGAATAGCGACTAAATATTTCCGTCGCTAATCGTATTACAGCAATAAAATAATAATTAGCGACAGACATATTTTCGTCGCTAAACCGTCGCAAAAAAAGGCGCTAAATTTTCCCACCAAATTTAGCGACTAAAACTTTAGTCGCTAAAATTTCTGGAACTAATTTCTTGAATAAAAAATTATAAAATTTAGCGACGGAAACTTTTGTCGCTAATTCCGTCGCAAAACAGGGCGCGTACTCTTCCCGCCAATAATTATCGACTGTTTATTAATTCCGTCGCTATTTCGTCGCCAAAATAAGCAATGATCATTATCGCGACGGAAATGTAAAACAGTCGCTAATCCGTCGCAAAATTAGCGACGAAAATTGCGCCGTCACTAATTTTAGTCGCTAATTGGCAGTTTTTTTGTTGTGAACCCAGACAAGGCATGGTTGTTGGTATTTAGGTTTGGACTTAAATCTGATAGGGATTTATTTGAACCCTTAGTCTCACTAGACTGCATATAGAGTGAATAGGGTATCGTTCCAAAGGGAACAGAGAGATTTTGTATTGAAATAACAACAAGTAGATGGATAGGTAACAATTTTAATTGGAATCATGCAATTAATGTAATAACTAAACTACTTAAAATATATTAAGTTAATTTTGGATAATAGATTACTTAAAAGATGGGATGAACATACATTATAACTAAGTGAAGCAATTTCATCTATGAACCATTTAATCAATTATATGAATAATATGATTGGAGAATTTAGCCAAGTTTCTTTAAAGCAATTCTCATTGTCATTAAAGGTTTTTTACTTAGAGTATAAAAATTCTCATGACATTATAGAGATAAATAAAAACTATGAAGTTCTATGCCAATTCTTTAACCCCTTAAAGTGAATTCCTTATCTTTAAGTGAATTCAATGCTTCAAGTAAATTTGTTTGTCTTTCTATCAAAGAATACCAATTCTCATTGTGAATTAAATGACTAACATGCTAATTATGGTGATCAAGCATAATAAGAAAATCAAAGTACCCAAATAAATTTAAATCACACTTCATACATAAAGAAAATAAACATTCATAAAGCAAAGATAAGTAGATGAAAAACAAATTGAATTAAGTAGTTATAATGTACCAAAAGAACTAGCCAAATACACAATTGAAATAAAAATGAAATAAGAGAAAAGAACAACATCACTCCCCAGGGTTTACTTTCTATTTAGACCTTCTGATATATCTATTATTCCTTTGACTTTGTTCTTTAGTCATGGTCTAAAAACTGAGTAAGAGAAAATGTCCAAAAGTAACTAAAAATATTCTTAAGTAACAATGAAAATTTTCTTTTCGATCCTTTTTCAAAGCTTCACCCCCATATTTATAGAGTTTAACTCTATAGATATGCCCCTTCAAAATAGTTGTTAATCATGAAAAACTGCTCTGAAGAGTCTTGATGATTGGATGAAGGATCGGGTATAAAAAGGTGCAACGTTTAGAAGCAGGTATTTTGTCCGACTCATGATCTGCTTCACGAGTCGTGAATTCTAGCCATGCTTCTTTACTCGTGATCTTTCATCCGAGTTGTGACATTTCTACCAACTCGTGAACATGTTGCTGACTCGTGATCCTTTCTTCTCTGCCTCACTCGTGAACTGCCCTCCGTCTCGTGAACTCCAGTCCGAGTCGTGAACCACTTCACGACTCGTGATCTTCATCCTTGAATCTTCACCATTTCTTCACTTTATTTCATACTTACACCAACTTTAACCTAAAAACATACATAAACACATAAACTAAACATAAACACACAAAATACACATAATATTACATTCTTAAACTACTTAAACATAAGAAAATACATATTAAAAAGTAGACATTTTACAAGGCATCAAATTCCCCACCACTTAAACCTTGCTTGTCCCCAAGCAAGAGAAAAGTGAGAAAATTTAATCCCAAGTTAAACTAAGTAAGTTAAATTATAAAGCATTGCTCAATATTCACTTTAGATAAGATTGAAATGAAGTCAAACACCTTAAACACTCAAAATTTCAGTAAACAAAACTTAAAACATGCATTCTAAATTACAAAGTCACCTAAGTTTACTAAACCCAACATCAAGATAATAAAGTCTCAAAACTAACCATGCTCAAGAGAGAATATTGATCATAAAATGTAAGATTCTAAAACTATAGTTGCCTTTTAGGACAATATGCAAGCACTCATACCCCTAAACCAATCTCAATGCATTTTTAGACTGCATTTTTTTCTTCTTTCTTATTTTTTCCTTTTTTTTTGTAATTAGCATGGGTATACTTATAAACTTTATCCCATGTAATTAGAGTAGCAAGAAAATGTAGTAATGGATGCGTTTTACTCTCCATCCCATACTTTATGAAACTTTTGAGTATGCATCTTACTTTGATTATTTTATAGCATTTATTTTCTTTTGCTAGTCCTCATCCATAATTGAAAGGTAAAGGTAAGTATTATGGCTATAGTTTCCATGAGGCAATAAAATCCTAAAATCGTAAGCTAAATAATAAAACTAACCTTCAAGCATAGTTAGTAAAGAGACTAAACAATCTAAAATGTTGAAAGAAGTAAAAAGAGATAACTTGAAAACATAAAACACATGTCAAAAGCTTTGAAAAACTAATCAAATGAGCATAAAAGGAAAATGACTCTTCATAACAACCTATATTATATACAATATGAGCAATACTTATAATAAAACTTACTAAAAAGTTTAGTCTAAATAAAGAAAAAGATACACACCCAAACAAACATAAACAAAACACAAACATAGTTAATATGCTCCCCAACACTTAGAACACACATTGTCCTCAATGTGAAGGAACAAAACATAAACAACAATAACAACAAAAACAAAAAGAAACAATTAAACAAAATAGAGGAAAGAAAACTCCCCTAAGGATCATGGTGAAGGCGGAGGCAAAGACACCACATAGCCCGATTGGGCAATGAAGGCGTCCACCTTGTGCTCAAGGCGGCATTGACGGTGAACCAATTGGGAGGTAACTTGCTCCAAAGAAGTGAGTTGATGTTGGATGGTGGATTGATTTTGCAGTAATTGATTGAACATGGAATGGGTAAATTTTAAAGAAGATCCAGCAGTAAGTGAAAAAGCAGCCTCATCACTCGGGACATCCTCCATAGTATCATCACTTTGGCCATGCTCCGTTGGCCTTGACTTATCCGAAGTACTTTCCAAAGCAGCCACTTGTGGAGTAGAGGTGCCTGCAAGATCCTTCCAACAAGATCGTGAAAGTGGTGGAATGAATTGAAAAGAATTATTAACCACTTCACCTCTAACAAAAAGATGCTTGGAAAAATATAAGCATGGAAGTGCAGTATCATAAGTGCGCAAATCAATATCAAGACTGCTAGCAATAGCAGCTATTACATGTCTATGGGTGATAGGAGACTCTGGACGACCAACACAATTCAATAACTGATTGAAAAGCCAAAAAGACCAACAAACAACTTGCGATTATGCACACACCACATCAAAAATAGCTCATGACTAGAGACTCGATTAAATTCAAGCTTGTTAAAGACAACGGAGACAAGGATCTTATGCAAAATCCAATATTTCAAATCTGAAATGAACATTGATTTAGCCTCTCTAGCCCTATATGATGTAGTTAAGCCAATGAGAAAATTTCAAAAAGCGTTAGGCCTATAAGTCTTAGGAGGATCACATAATTCAGATGGTTTAAAGCCAAAAATGCGATGCATCATGAAATATGCTAGTGTATAATCAATTCCATTCAAACGAAAGTCCACTAGCCTAGGATTGTCAGCATTCTCTTTGAAATTGGTATAAAATTCCAAGACTAAATCAGTGTAAAATTGTTCATGCATATTAACAAAACGCAATAGGCCACATTGAGATAACATTTCGTTCACTGCATCAAGCAAGCCTACTTGTTCAAGTAAGGAGTCTGGAAAATCCTTACATTGCGAAATTGCCCTATCCTTAAGAGCAAGGAATCTATTACCTTCATGGATAGAGGAAATCGGGAATGGTACACCAAATTGAGTCTGTAAACTTTCTGTTTGTGCTTCATCTCGCCCTTGTTGGCTTCTTGAAGAAGATGGGTTCTTTGTTCTCACCATTGATGGAAAATGAGAGAAAGACAAAGAGAAGATATGCAGTAAAGAAGAAGATGATGAAGAGAAACCCACACACAGATGAGGAGTAGAGAAGAAGACCAAGTAAAAGAAAGGAAATGAAAAAAAAATAACAACAAATAAATGCACACTAGAAGAAATAAAAGATACAAAATGGAGAAGGAAAAGAAAAAAAAAGACACTCAAACACAGCAATGAAATAGAAGATAAGTAGTAAAGAAGAAAAAAAAGAAGATGTAGAGGAAGAAAAAGAAAACGAGGGACTAAGGCATGAGTGAAATGAAATCTATAAAAGAAAAGAAAAGAAAAGTAACCATGATATTTATAGAGAAATAAGGGAAAGAGTGAAACAGCAAGTTGGTTCACAAAACCTAGGTTTTTAATTTGTAACCGTTCCCCCCATTTGATTTAATCTAATTAAAAGTAGTTAATCTAAATTAAAACTGCAAAGATGACGAATTAAAATAAGTAAGAGTTTAAAGAAAGAAATAAAAATGAATTAAGAAAGAAAAAGAGGTAAAAATCACGACTCGGTAAATTGAAAATAGTGAATCACGAGTCGGAGGAAACATCACGACTCGTGAAGAATGAAGTGATTTGGCACAAAAGAAAAATGTTCACGAGTTGGCAGAAATGTCACGACTCGTGAAAAATGGAATGCAGGCATATGAGATAAATGGTCAGGCATATGGACAAAGGTTCACGAGTTGGACAGCCTTTCACGACTCGTGAACCATTCCTCTGTGTTACTCGTGAATTGCTTCACGACTCGATCCTAGGATGTATGACTTGGAATGCCCTGCACGACTCGGTATGCTGCTGCTTCTAGATCACTCGTGATCACCTTCACGAGTCGAACTACACTCGTGAAAATGTGACAGTGCTGTAATTTTTTGCTGTAAAACATGCCAACCTCGATCCAAAAGTAAAAATTACAAAAGAAAAATAAATCAATAAGAATGAAAACTATAAAAACATAAAACTTAACCAAAAACCAACCATAAAACAAATAAATCCAAACTAAAAGAGCTAATTATAAAAAAAATATTATTATTGTGCAAAAGAGGAATTCAACAAAGAAACTTTTTGAGTAGGAACGAATGCATCACCAATGAAATAAGGCTTTAATCTATGTCCATTAACTTTAAAAACCTCCCCTTTATCATTAGCAATATCAACAGCCCCATAAGGAAATACTTGAACTACTTTGAAAGGACCCGACCATCTTGACTTTAATTTTCCAAGAAATAGCTTCAATCTAGAGTTATACAACCAAACCATGTCACCAACTTTAAATTCTTTCTTTAATACATGTTTATCATGCCATGATTTAGTTCTTTCCTTATATAGCTTAGCATTTTCATAGGCATTCATAAGAAGCTCCTCTAATTCTTGCAATTGAAGCAATCTCCTCCAACCAACTTGTTGCATATCAAAATTCAACACCCTAGTTGCCTAATAAGCTTTATGTTCAATCTCACCAGGCAAATGACAAGACTTACCATAAATCAATTGATAAGGAGTAAGGCCTATAGGAGTTTTAAAAGCTGTTCTATATGCCCAAAGAGCATCATCTAGCTTAAGTGCCCAATCTTTTCTTGATCTAGAGACAGTTTTCTCCAATATTCACTTAAGCTCTCTATTGCTAATTTCAACTTGTCCAGTAGTTTGGGGGTGATAAGGTGTAGCAATTTTATGAGTTATATTATATTTTTTCAATAATTGCTCTATAACTTTATTACAAAAATGAGACCCACCATCACTAATAATTGCCCTAGGTGTTCCAAATCTATAGAGACAGTTTTCTCCAATATTCACTTAAGCTCTCTATTGCTAATTTCAACTTGTCCAGTAGTTTGGGGGTGATAAGGTGTAGCAATTTTATGAGTTATATTATATTTTTTCAATAATTGCTCTATAACTTTATTACAAAAATGAGACCCACCATCACTAATAATTGCCCTAGGTGTTCCAAATCTAGGAAATATAACCTTTTTAAGCATCTTCTTAACCAACTTGGCATCATTAGTAATGGTTGGAATTGCTTCCACCCATTTAGATACATAATCAAACATGACCAAAATATACCTATTTCCCAAAGAATTAGGAAATGGCTCCATAAAGTCCATACCCCAAACATCAAACAATTCAACTTCTAAAATTCCATGTAAAGGCATTTCATTCCTCCTAGACAAAGTTCCCATTCTTTGGCACTTATCACAACTAAGTACAAAGTCCTTGACATCCTTAAACAGTGTAGGCTACCAAAAACCAGCTTGCAAAACCTTGGAAGCTGTCTTAGAAACCCCTAAGTGACCTCCTACAGCATAGGAGTGACAATGAGCCAATACCTCACCAACTTTTTCATGAGGAGTACACCTCCTAATCAGCCCATCAGCACATCTCATATATAACAAGGGCTCTTCCCAATAGTAAAACTTCACATCATGAAGGAATTTCTTCCTTTGCCTATAATCTAGACTATAAGGAAGCATACCACTTACTAAATAGTTTGCTATATCAGCAAACCATGGAACTTCCTTGGAAACTACATTAAAAAGGTGTTCCCCATGAAAAGCTTCATCAATAAGCACTCCATCGTCATTATCTTTCAAAACACATTGGGTTAACCTAGATAAATGGTCAGCAACTAAGTTCTCCTTTCCCTTTTTATCCCTTATTTCCCAATCAAACTCTTGTAACATTAAAATCCATCTTAACAACCTAGGCTTAGCATCTTTTTTACTCAAAAGGTACTTAAGGGCAGCATGATCAGAATAAACAATGACTTTTTGCCCTACAAGATAAGTCCTAAATTTATTAAATGCATATACAATGGCCAAGAGTTATTTTTCAGTTATGGAGTAGTTAATTTGGGCATCATCTAGTAATTTGCTAGCATAATAAATAACAGAAGGCTTCCTATCAATTCTTTGTCCTAAAATAGCCCCAACCGCATAATTACTAGCATCACATATCAATTCAAATGGTTGCTCCTAATTTGGTGGTTGCAACATTGGTGAAATAAAAAGAACATGTTTAAGAGTTTCAAAAGATTTAAGACATGCCTCATCAAAATGAAAATCAACATTTTTGCCTAGTAATGTGCATAAGGGTTTAGCTATCTTAGAAAAATCTTTTATGAACCTTCTATAAAATCCAGCATGACCTAGAAAGCTTCTAACATTTCTAACATTCTTAGGAGGAGGCAAGTTAGCAATAATTTCAATTTCAGCTCTATCAACCTCAATTCCCCTATTAGAGACTAAATGTCCTAAGACAATACCCTCTAGTGCCATAAATGACACTTCTCCTAATTTAAAACCAAACCATGCTCCATACATCTATCAAGCACCTTAGAAAGATTAGATAAATAATTCTCATATGTAGTGTCATACACACTAAAGTCATCCATAAAAACTTCCACACATTGATCAATAAGATCACTAAAAATAGAAAACATGCATATTTGAAAGGTGGCTAGTGCATTACACAAACAAAAAGGCACTCGCCTAAATGAAAAAGTTCCATATGGGCATGTAAAAGTTGTCTTAGATTGGTCATGTGGATGTATATGTATTTGATAAAACCCACTTAGACCATCTAAGTAACAAAAATAAGAAAAATTAGCCAATCTTTCTATAACTTGGTCAATAAAAGGCAAAGGGAAATGGTCCTTCCTTATGGCCTTATTTAATTTCCTATAGTCTACACACATACGCCAACCCGAGATAGTCCTAGTAGGAATTAAATCATTGTTATCATTACGAATTACAGTTAAGCCACCCTTTTTAGGGATAGCTTGAATAGGACTCATCCACTTACTATCACTTATAGAATAAATTATGCCATTATCAAGCAATTTAATTATTTTTTTCCTCACAACCTTCTTAAGAGTTGGATTAAGCCTTCTTTGACCTTCAATGGAGGGCTTAGAATCCTCCTCTAACAAAATCCTATGCATGCAAACTTTAGGGGCAATTCCTTTTAAATCACTAATAGAATATCCCATGGCATTTCGATGAGCAAGTAAAATATCACATAAAGCACTCACGTTATGCTTATCAATTGAAGAATTGACAATGAAAGGTAATTGAAATTTTGAATCCAAGAATTTATACCTTAAGCTTGTTGGTAATGGCCTGAGTTCAAGGTTAACTTCCTCTTTAGATGTCTTTGATGGCATATCCTCATCCTTTCTCAAAGACTCAAACTTCGAGAATCTTCCATGGAAAGGATATGAGGCAACTTGAAAAACCTCATCACAACTTTCATTTAAACAATATGGTGCAATAGGGTTTTGACTAACATAATTATTAACAACATTATCAACACACTCATCAAGAACGTCATAAGCATCAATTCTATTCACCACTTCCATTGGTGAAGACTTAACCATCCCAAAAACATTAAACTTAATTGTTTCACCATTAACTTTAAGAGATATTTTACCATTTTTCATATCAAAAATAGCCCCAGCAGTAATTAAGAAAGGCCTACCAAACAAAATGGGAATTTCAGGATCTTCATCCATTTCTAGCACAACAAAATTAGCAAGAATCACAAATTTACCCACTTTGGTAGAAACATTTTCTAGTATGCCTATAGGGTGTGAAATAGACTTATTTTCCATTGATAAGCACATATTAGTAGGCTTTAATTCACCTAAATCAAACTTTTTATAAATTGAGTAAGGCATAAGACTAACACTTACACCCATATCATATAAGGCCTTATCAAAATAGGTGCCACCTATAACACAAGGAACCGTAAAACAACCCGGATCCTTTAGCTTAGGTGGGTATTTAGAATACATAGCCTTAGACTCTTCTACCAAAGAAACATACCCATATTCCTTAAGCTTACCCTTGTGACTCACAATTTCTTTTAAAAATTTTGCCCATAAAGGCATATCCTTAATTGCATCCACAAAGGGTATAGTTATAGTAAGTTCCTTCAAATAATTCAAAAACTTGCCAAATTGCTTATCAAGATTTCTTCTAATGACTCTTAGAGGGATTGGCAAAACATTCAAATTAACTTTAGGGTCATCTTCCCTAGATAAGGTTACCTTTTCCTTAGGTTCATTAGACTTATTCATCACTTCATCATTTTTACTTGCATCCAAAACATGATCATCATTCACAATAAGATCCTCATTACCTCTACTATTACTCTCAATCTTTTTTCCACTCCTTAACATAATGGATTGAACCGATTCATGAGGCAAAAATTTAGGTTGACTTGGGAGCTTGCCTAAAGGTTTAGCACTAGAAGTGGCTTGTTGAGCCAATTAGGTTTCAAGCATTTAATTGTGGGTGACAAGTTGGTCAATTTTAGTATTTATTTTCTTAAATTGTTCCTCATTTTGCTTGTTAGTGGTCATTTGATGGCTAACAAATTGCTCCATCAAACTCTCAAGATGGGATTTAGGTTGTTGGGGGTTAAAAGGTGGTTTATTTGGAAAAGCTGAAGGGTTAGGTAATTTGTTCATAAGGTTACTATTTAAAGGGTTCAACTGGACATTTTGGTTAGACCAAGAAAAATCGGGATGGTTTCTCTATTGGGGGTTATAATAATTAGAATTTTGGCCCATCCTTTGATTACAATTCCCTTGAACAAAACTTACATCTTCACTAGACCCCTCACTACAATTAGCATACATATGGGGTCCACCACATTTCTCACAAACATGACTCACATTTTCAATATTAGAGTGAGAATTACTTACCATCTTAGTCAAAGCTTCAACTTTAGCCGTCAAGAGATTAATGAAATCCAATTCCAAAAATCCCTTAGCCTTTGCCATAGTGGGTTCTTCTCCCATGTAGCCTTGTGAGGCTAATTCCTCCAACAAAGTTTCAGCTTCCTTAGCAATTTTCTCTAACCATTTTCCACTTGAAGCAGCATTAACAATATTTATATTTTCCTCCATTAACCCATTGTAAAAGATTTGAGGAATCATCCAATCCGGCAAGCCATGGTGAGGACATTGCCTTTGGAGTTCCTTAAATCTTTCCTAAGAGGTATAAATGGTTTCATTAGGCATTTGTTTAAAAGTAGAGATTTGATTTCTAAATTTTGCAGTTTTTTGTGGTGGAAAATACTTATGAAGAAAAGCTTGTTTTAATTGGCCCCAAGTAGTGATTGTCTCACTAGGTATACTAGCGAGCCAAATTTGGGCCTTTTCTTTCAAAGAAAATGGAAATAACCTAAGTCTAATTGCATCATTACTCACTCCATTAATTTTAAATGTAGCACACACATTAAGAAAAGCAAGGATATGAGCATAAGGGTCTACCCCTTGCAAACCTCCAAATTGGTTATTTTGTACCATTTGGATGACCGTCGGTTTGATCTCAAAATTGTTATTGGCAATAGCCGGTGCTGCTATTCCTCCAAAACTTTTCAAAATATTAGGCATTGCAAAATCACCAAGTGTTCTCCTTTCTTCTCCTACCATAATTGGAATATTATGACTCTCTTCTAACTTAGCACTTTTTTCTCCTTCTAATTCCAATCTAAGTTCCTCTTGTTGCTTCCTTCTAAGTTCCCTACAAGAATCAAAAATACTTTTAGTCTAAGATCATTACAAAAACTCTAATACTATTATAAAGAATAAACAAAACACAATATAAAAATCCATACATCTAAATAACTAATTTTATATCATACAATCCTAAAGCATCTACTCTTTTGTATCAATCAATAAAAATTCATTCAAACCGTTCCCCGACAACGGCGCCAAACTCCGATGGGGATTTATTTGAACGCTTAGTCTCACTAGACTGTATATAGAGTGAATAGGGTATCGTTCCAAAGGGAACGGAGAGATTTTTTATTGAAATAACAACAAGTAGATGGATAGGTAACAATTTCAATTGGAATCATGCAATTAATGTAATAACTAAACTACTTAAAATATATTAAGTTAATTTTGGATAATAGATTACTTAAAAGATGGAATGAACATACATTATAACTAAGTGAAGCAATTTCATCTATGAACCATTTAATCAATTATATGAATAATATGATTGGAGAATTTAGCCAAGTTTCTTTAAAACAATTCTCATTGTCATTAAAGGTGTTTTTACTTAGAGTATAAAAATTCTCATGACATTATAGAGATAAATAAAAACTATGAAGTTCTATGCCAATTCTTTAACCCCTTAAAGTGAATTCCTTATCTCTAAGTGAATTCAATGCTTCAAGTAAATTTATTTGTCTTTCCATCAAAGAATACCAATTCTCATTGTGAATTAAATGACTAACATGCTAATTATGGTGATCAAGCATAATAAGCAAATCAAAGTACCCAAATAAATTTAAATCACACTTCATACATAAAGAAAATAAACATTCATAAAGCAAAGATAAGTAGATGAAAAACAAATTGAATTAAGTAGTGATAATATACCAAAAGAACTAGCCAAATACATAATTGAAATAAAAATGAAATAAGAGAAAAGAACAACATCACTCCCCAGGGTTTACTTTCTATTTAGACCTTCTGATATATCTCTTATTCCTTTGACTTTGTTCTTTGGTCATCGTCTAAAAACTGAGTAAGAGAAAATGTCCAAAAGTAACTAAAAATATTCTTAAGTAACAATGAAATTTTTCTTTTCGATCCTTTTTCAAAGCTTCACCCCTATTTATAGAGTTTAACTCTATAGATATGCCCCTTCAGAATAGTTGTTAATCATGTAAAGCTATCTTGAAGAGTCTTGATGGTTGGCTGAAGGATCGGGTACAAAAAGGTGCAACGTTTGGAAGCAGGTATTTTGTCCGACTCATGATCTGCTTCACGAGTCGTGAATTCCAGCCATGCTTCTTTACTCGTGATCTTCCATCCGAGTCGTGACATTTCTGCTGACTCGTGAACATGTTGCTGACTCGTGATCTTTTCTTCTTTGCCTCACTCATGAACTGCCCTCCGTCTCATGAACTCCAGTCCGAGTCGTGAACCACTTCACGACTCGTGATCTTCATCCTTGAATCTTCACCATTTCTTCACTTTATTTCATACTTACACCAACTTTAACCTAAAAACACACATAAACACATAAACTAAACATAAAACACACAAAATACACATAATATTACATACTTAAGCTACTTAAACATAAGAAAATACATATTAAAAAGTAGACATTTTACAAGGCATCAAAATATTTAGCTCTACCTTTTTGTAATCTCTGGAAAGTACAAACCAAAATATTTTTAGATTCTTCAAAGTTTAATAATGACTTGAAGTATTTGATCTTTGTTTTATCTCTTTTGGCTATTTACTGATTCTAACTGCATGAAATTGTAAGCAGTAAAGACGCACAGCTAAAAATACATGGCAATTTGGGTATAATTTAGTGTTGTAAAGTTGGAGTTTGTTGTTATTATGCTGCAGCATTAAAAAATTTTTTTTGGTTGACTTGGCTATATCATTGCAGTGCTTCACTTGTAATTTTGGGCTTTTGTTGTTTTGTTACTATATTTTTGTGATAACAAGTTGTTTTGTTCTGTTTTTTGGTGGAGGGCTGCTATTTTTTTGGTTAACAAAATGTTTTGTTCTATATTTTTGGTGAAGGAACTGCTATTTTTTGGTGAAGAATTTGCTGTTAGATTTTGAATATTTTCTTGTAATGGTACAGATCTACGATTCTGATACTTTTTGCTAAACATTTACGGTTTTAATCGGATAGCAAGAATGTGAAATTATTAATTTGTTTTTTTGGATATGCCTACTATTTTTTGATGAGAAACTAGATGAATATTGCATTTAATCCACTCAAACCATTTTCAAATTGTTCCAAACTATTGTAAGTTATAATAAGTTGGTTTGATTTAGCAAATAAACCATCCATTTTCATATATATTGGTTTAGGTTTGGTTCATTTCATTTTTAACCCAACTCAACCCATAAACAATGAGAGACATGATATGGTACTGAAAGCTAAGGTATATTATTATTGTGCATGTTAACATGTATTGCTCTATACTTCTGTTGAAAATTAAGATATCTTTTATTCTTTTGTTCTTTCGAATCGCTGTATAATCTACTTGAAATTGTGTATAACAAACCTTAAATTAAAAAAAGAAATAAAAATGTCATTATGGAAAATTAGGGCTTTTGATATAGAGAAAATACATTATTGATTTGAAATTAAGAGTGAATTTGGCATGATGAATATACAAAAGCTATCCGAGTTCATTGGAAGCTGTTGCCACACCATCTGCTTCAATTTTATCTAAATTATGCATAGTTCATGTGGTTCTTATTTTGATTTTATTTTAGTTCTTGAGCTGATTTTGGACGTACACTGGTCTATGCTATATGTTGCTCGAAATGATAAGGGTTTTACTTTATTAATCACATTGCTGATTTTAGTTTAGTCATTTGATTTCAGAATTTGCCAATTAAATTTGTTTCTTTTTCAAATTATATTCTACTTCTCTTCAATGTAGGCGGTCAACTATTACTAATGGTGGTGTTTCAAAGTCTCTTGGATATAAAGAGGGCTATAGAGTTGACATAGACTTCCAAAAGGCATATGGGCAGATGCACCTAGCTTCAATGATGTTTTGATCTTTAATACAAGATACTATTAATATTAATCATTTAGTTATTTTTTTTATGGCAGATTGGGCATTATAAGCTCACCAAGGTGGGACAAGGATGCTCATTTCTTATGTTGTGGCCTCCTGATTCATGCAGCTATCCAATTGCATATTTTATACATTTCTTTGAATTCCTAAACTTTATTGTGTGTCTAGCTGTCTATATATGTGCTAAGTGTCAAGTCTAGTTAGTGTATAAGTATTCTATTTAATATTCCTTGCTAATTGTATCTTTTTTTTGCCTGTAAAATTGGTATAATATTTTCTTTTCAATAGGTTTTGGTGAGCTCCTACAAAAATTGATCTTGCCAATACCTCCAGATGTTGGCCTGGACAATATCTTAAAAAACATAGTATGAAAATTCATGTATTTCATGAACTGCATTTTTTATATTGTCATGATTCATATAAGGACATATTTTGTATGAAGATATAAGTGGTTTATGGCATAGTTGCTATTTAGTGTGATTGATGTTAAGGGTAGTAATTTCGAATGCTTGCTTTTGTAGTTGAGTAGGGTAAAACAAATAAGCTAATATTGAAGCCAACAGATGTAAGCTCAAAATTTCTTTTCCATCTACATGATCTAATATAAAATTCTTTATTTTGCTTATTTTGCTTATATTGCATTTATCATAATCATGGATACAGTTTATTAAGAAAAGGATGCTTACTGACGGGGACCTGATTAGCGAGTCTGATGATGAGATGGTTAAGGAGTCTGAATCTATTGATGAGCTTACTGATACGAAATGTGACAATGATAAGGATATCTCAGTTTCTTTGCAAGAGGGTTTGTTAAAACTCGATGACTTTGAAAGACTCAAAGCGCAACTGGCTAGACTGTGGAAAAAGTCTATTGTTGTCCATCTTCTTGGGAAGTTGATTACGTATATAGCCTTGTGCAATCGGTAGGAATCGCTTTGGTCCCCTAAAAGGCATTATAAGGTGGTGGATTTGGATAATAATTACTCATTCATTTTGATCTGATGGATAATTATATCAACACTTTGATTGGGGGACCATGGACTGTTATGAGTCACTATCTAATGATCCAACCTTGGCATTCAAACTTTTCTATGAACAATGATGTGTTGACCTTTGTAGTGGCGTGGGTTTATTTTTCGAATTTCCTTTTGCATTATTATCATAAACATATTCTTCGACAGCTTGGTGTAAGTCTTGGGAAAATGGTAAAGATAGATTATAACACATCGAATAAAAAATGGGCAAACTTTGCTCGTATAGCTATTGAACTTGATCTTACAAAACCTTTCATTTTGTAGATCCAAATCAAAGAGACGCATATCAGAGTTGAATACGATGCTCTATACAAAATTTGTTTTCTATGTGAAAAATATGGTTATCTTAGGGATCAATGTCCCCAGGGTGGTAAAGAGGTTAATTCATTTTTGAATTCAGAACCCAATGCTAACCATAATACAGGTGGAGAGGGGGAGCAGTAAAGGCCTTATTGGGTGCAAGAATTTGGATTCAAATTTTGGTCTGTGGATAAAGTACAAAAAAAGAGGAAGAAAGGCAGTGGATGAGAGCAAAAAATAAAGGTAATGGGATAGGGAGTAAAATGTAGAACACAATAGGGTCTAGATTTGCAACATTACATTATCTGAATAAGGATGAGGAGGGATAGGATATTGCACAAGACACTGAAGCCATTGTTATTGATCGGACTCTTAGGTTCATAATATAGAAACTTACGAAGACTAGGAAGATGCCTGAGGGTGGGATTAGTAATAAAAATGATAGGTCCTCTGTTGGGAGGTTAGTTTCGGTGCATGAAAATGCACTGTTTGGTGTTAACACTGGTAGTGATATTTAGTTGAGCATGTTGAAGCTTCAAGAAAGTGGTCACTTAGGAACGGAGGTTAGCCTACACTGTGTAGATTTAGTAGGTAAAGAGAAGATGGATGTCAATATTTCGGTTGAAAGTTATGAAAAGCCAAGTCTTATAACCATCAATTAAAGCATGGAAGTTAATGATAGATGTTGTGAAGGATTCAATAGGGTATCATTGGTCCTTAATCTTACTACTCATACTGCCATTGTAGTGCCTTACTTGAGCAGCTCTAAACCCAGCTCTGTATCCTCTATCAAAGATAGAGTGTTACATCAGGGCATTAGAATTAAAAGTTCTATGCATAGTGGGAGTAGACCCCCAGATAAGAGGAAATTGAAGAGTTTTCGTGACCCTATCCATGTCAAAGGCAAAAAGAAAGGTAAAGATTCAGGTCTAAAAATTAATAAAGCTTCTGGATTAATTTCATAATTGGTTAATATAGATAATCCTGGTCAGATTTTGTAGGCTAGCAAGGAGAGGGAGGGGGTTAATCCAGTTGTGATTGATGGGTCTGGTGATCGGTGTTGATCTTACTTTTAAGGTTTTTTTTTGTTTTTTATTTTCTTATAGGGGTTCAATTTTTTTCTTGAGACTGTCAGGGGGCAAGTTCTAAAGAATTTGAGTTGCATGTTAGAAATTTAATTCGGATGTATAAGGTTTCTATTCTTATTTTGCTTCAAACTAAGATTAGTGGTTGTGTTATTGATAAAGTGATTAAGAGGCTTGGTTTTCCTCATCCATTATGTGTTAAAGCATCGAGTTTCTTAGGTGGTATTTAAGTTCTCTAGTATGATGATATTACTATTAAGATTAAGGAGCTTTCGTATCGGTTAGTTCACTTGAAGGTGTGTTAGTCGCAAATTTCATCCTTCATGCTTATTGTAGTCTATGAGGATCCTTCTCATGCCTGTCGTAAAGGTTTATGGGATGTATTAAAAGTTTTAGCTATGGCTGCTCATGACCTGTGGGTCATTATTGGTGATTTTAATTCTTTTCTGTATTTGAATGAAAAAATGGGTGGTTCTGCTCGGGGTAGTAAGCTTTTTCCTCTCTTGGTAGAGTTTATGGATAGTTGTTGTCTTTCTGACATGGGGTTCTCTGGCCCTAAATTCACTTAGCGTCGAGGGTTGGTCATGAAGAGGCTTGATCGGGCAGTGTGTAATATTTTACAGAGAGAAGCTTTTCGAACTTCAAGGTGACCCATTTTCCAAGAGTGCATTCGGATCATAGACATATTATGCTCTCGATAATTAACGATTCAGAGAAGATGGCTCATAAACAGTTTCGATTCAATGCAGCTTGGGTTCTTTATCAGGGGTTCCAGGAGTTTATAACGGCTAATTGGAATTGTTCGGAGAATATCGTAGACTCGGTTCATTAGTTTGTGGATAAAGCTGATTATTGAAGCAAAATCACCTTTGGTTGCATTTATTTTCGAAAAAAGAAATTGCTCTCCAGGTTGGCCGGTATTGAAACTTTTTTAGAAGCTACTTGAGTTACTTAGTTAAGCTAAGTCAAGAATTAAGACTTGAGTTGAATCAAGTCCTTCTTCAGGAGGAAGTATACCAGAAACAAAAATCTAAATTGGATTGGCTTTTAGCTAGAGACAGAAACACTGCCTTCTTTCACCAAAAGTTGCGATTCAAAAGGCCAAAGAACTATATTCATGGCCTCATCCTTTTAGATAGTGAGTGGAGTTTTGATCAGAAAGTTTTAAAAAAGTGTGGTTGATTTTTTCAGTCACTTATACTCTAAGGAGCACATGATAGTGACTTTATTTCTGATTCATGGGAAATTCCCTCCTTTGACTAGAGTGTTGGCAGATAACATCATTAAGCCTCTTAATTTGGAGGAAGTTCATGAAACTCTTTTTAGAATGAAGCCATTTAAAGCCCTTGGTATAGATGGTCTATACCTTTTGTTCTTTTAGAAGTACTAGGTAGTAGTTAAAGGTTTGCTTTTTGATTTTGTTCATAGGGCATTGGAAGGAGGGGTTGTGGATCCTTTCTTATGCTCTACTATAATATGTCTTTATCCCTAAGAAAAATAACCAAGATCAGATTAGCAATTTTCGGCCTATAAGTTTGTTTTTGGTGATCTATAAAATTTTGATAAAAGTGATTACAAACAATCTTAAGCCTTGTTTGAATGCGCTTGTGGGACCATAGAAGGCTAGTTTTATATCGGGTGACAAATCTCTAATAATATCCTTATTGCTAAGGAATTCGTGCATTCGATGCGGGGTAAGAAAGGGTGGGTGATCATTAAAATTGATTTGGAAAAGGCTTACGATAGGCTTTGCTAGGATTTTATCATGGATACTCTTATTGAATGAGTTGTGTAATTTGCTTCTGGCTTATTGGGAGATTAGTAGTTCATATGTTTCTAAGAATGGTGAGCTGACTAGTAAATTTTTTCCTTCTAGAGGTGTTCGTCGGGGAGACTCGCTCTCACCTTACATATTTGTTCTATGTATGGAGAGACTTTCTCATGGTATTAACAAGGTTATGGAAGATGGTATATGGAAGCCCATTATGTTAGGTAAGACTAGTCCTCCTTTAACGCATTTGTTCTTTGTAGATGATCTAGTGTTGTTTGTAGAGGCTTTAGTTGCCAGGATAAGAGTTCGTGTGGCACTCTGAGTTTCCTGAAGGGATGAGCTTTATTCTTGCTTGGGATGTACTGGGAATCTCATTCCCAAGATTAGTTATAGGTTGATCTTATTTGTTATTTCTTTCTTCTTCGAAAAAAAAAAGAAAAGAAAATGATGCTTACTGGTAAGTTTTTCTTTTGCGAATAATCACCTAGAAACTTTGAAGGAGGTGATTGGGACTAGGGCGGTTCTTATTTACGGCTACAACCTTCATGGCCTGAGAAAGTGAGTAGCATATGGTGTAATTGTTGTCAGTCTCTCATACATTTGCTTGTTTGAAGAACTCTTCTTTGAAGAATAACAGGACTAAAGTGGAAACGCATCTGGTGAACCAACACCTCTTCATGGGACTTGAAGGTTCTGATTTCTGCATGAGTGAGTTCAGGGCAGATGCCAATCCATCCTCAGTCGGTGGGAAGTGAAGATTCAGTTGAGGTGGTTGATTCAAATGGGGACTCGAGGTCTTAATATTTATAGAGAAAAGCTGACGGTGTGACCTGAGGAGTAAAATGAATGAAATCTAATTTGGTAATTGGCATTTATTCATTAATTAAGAAAGAAATAAAAATTATAAATGATACCTATTGAAAAGAGCTTAGAAAGAGAGAATTATAGCTACAACAAACAAACAAAAAAATTTGAAAGACAAAAGTAGAATCAGTAAATCAGATGTCAATAGTTTGTCAAAATTAAGAGAAAATCACAATTTCCAAAAAAGATTTGGAACTATTATTTAAAGAAAAAAATTGATAAAAGAAAATTAAAATCAATTAAATTAAGAATTGAAAAGACCTTTCATTGATTGGAGTTGCAACCATCCGTCGAGAGCTCCAATGAGTAGAGGGAGGGGATTTCATGATGCTGAAGAGGAGCAAACTTTCTTTGCACTACAAAATAATCTAAAATATGACTTGGTCGAAGAAGCAGATGAATCGAAACTAGGATTGAGAGGGACGTGGATGCTAAAAGAAATGGGAGAAGAAAATGGTCGATCGAGAGAATGAAGAAAGTGGTCAATTTAGTAAAAAACTCAATTCTATTTTATGTAAAATTAATAAAATAACCCAACCTAAAATCCATTTAAACCACATTTTTTTTGTTTGGTCGATTAAACTTGATCGGTTTGGTTGGTTGAATCCAAAATCTGAACAGTCATAACATGTCTAGCTTACCTACCATAATGTGCTAAAAGATTTGTTCGATGGTATGCTATAGTTAGGTAATAGTCAAGAAATGTAAAGCCACAATCAGTTCCAGCAAGGCGTCACTACTTCACTCTACTTGACACCCGTTTCAATGTGCAAAAAAAAGGGACAAACATATTCCTATTAAAGAATTACCAAAAAATTTGGCATTGTAAAGCATTGATAAGTTACAACAAACACAGCTATAATACAACAACACAATTAACATAATCCCTAAAACAAATTAAAATAAACTCATATCCTTATTATAAGTCCTCCTAAGTCTAAAAGTCTAACTAAATCATTCATGTGAAAAAAAGCCGCTACTTTCACAATAATGGACAATTTGACACTATGATTTTTGAATTTCAGAAATACAAATTTCATTCTCTCATGTCTAAAAGCCTAACTAAAGCATTTATATAAAAAAAGTCACAATTTTCAGAGTAATGGACAATATGACACTATGATTATCGAAAACTAGCAATTTAAATTTTGTTCTCCCATGTCTAAAAGTTTAACTAAGCATGCCAGTAAAAGAAGTTGCAACTTTCACATTAATGGACAATATGAAACTATGATTATCGAAACCAAAAAATTCAAATTTCATGAATATTCTAAAAAACCTCAATACATTATAACTCCATTTCATGTACTTATTTCTATGTGTTTTTAGTGTTGATTTAAGTCATTTGAGTCATTTTCGGTTATTTTGAGCTAAAATTTTAATCTTGTCAATTGCTATATTAATTGACATTTTTGTTGCTTATTTACAGAATTTTGGCCTAGTGCATGATTGTACATGATTTGGTTACAGCCGTGCATATTGATGAAATGCAGAGTTTTGACATAACTGTACATAGTTTGGTTACAACCATGCATATTGAGAGATTTGGCCTATTTTGATCTAGAAGCATTCATGCACAACTGTACATGGTTTGGTTACAGCTGTGCACTTTTCAATTTTTCTATTCCACGAGCCTAGAAGCATTAATGCACGGCTATAAATGAGATGGGTACAGCCATGTATCTCAAAGTATGAAAGCTCAGTTTCCAGATTTTGAAGGCGTTTGTTGCCCCTTATAGTTTTCTTCCTAATTTATAACATTAGGGTTTTTACGTTGATTTAGAGTTTGTTCTCTTTTGTTCATGATTAGAATTATAATTTAGTTATCTTTTCTGGGTCTCAAGCTTGGAGAAGGGATTTTAGAGTTAAATAATCAATTTCTACAGTTCGTTAATGAGTATTTTGAATTATTTTTCTATTCTTTTATTATTTTCTCCAATGGATAGTAAGTAATTTCCTTTATTGCTAAGGGATCTTGAATCTCCTTTCTATATCATGTTTTGATTCTATTTTTATCGCAAATATATGTGTCAGTTGTTTAATATTCTTGAGCTAAATATATATCATGAATGTTATTTTGATTTAAGTTCTGATGTATGTAGAAGGTGATTGAATCTTAAGTATGGATATTATTTATGGATATACATATTTTTGTACTAGTATTCCTGTTTTTACATATTGATATGTTCTGAGAAGAGACATTTGTACATAAATGTATGTTTTATTAGGTTTAGGTAATTAGGATATTAAACAGATTGAAATTAAAGGGTTTCAAAAAGGGGATTTAATTAAAATCTAGGAATTTAATTAACCTCTGTTGATGCTAGTTATTGGGTTGTTCTAATTTAGGGAGCTCAGTGATTAGAAGGTGCTTTGCTTTGGAGATCTATTTTGAGTTAGGTTTTCTATAAATTATTTGTTTACTTTTGAGAGAGTCAATGGCATGAAAGGGAGGGAAGGATAGATTCCATAGCTAGTTTTTATCAACTGATTTTCTGTGTTACTTTAGCAATCATGGTCCGAGTGAATGGTCTTTGGGGGCCTTATGTAGTTGATTTAGTTGTTATGAGTTGTACTTGTAGGAGATGGGAGTTGATAGGATTGCCATGTGCTCATGCAATAGCTGGTCTCATTGCAAATAATGATGACCCTTATAATTATGTCAACAACTACTATAGTGTTGACACATTCAAGAAGGTATACTCCTATTTTATTAACCCAAATAATCCTAAAAAACTTATGGCCTCAAGTGACTAATGAAGATGATGTAATTCCCCCCAAGTCTAAGAAAAAGAAAAGAGGGAGAAAGCCTAAGTGTAGGAGGAAATAACTGGATGAACTGGAGCAAATGAAAAAGAAAAAAGCCAAGACTAGAAAATGTGTTTCTACATTTGAATCTGGTGGAACCCAAAAATTATCCAAAAAAGAAACATAAAACCAAAGTGTAAGGTATGTGGGTAGATTGGACATAATGCTAGAAGACATGGTTCTCAAACTACTAGCTTAGTGGATGATCAACATAAACAACCTCAATCCAATTAATGTTAATAGTCAGGTAATTAGGTTCATATGTTTCTTCAATGGTCAATTAAATTATTTATAATATAATGTGCAACTTGTTATAACCAAGTCATTTTATTCTGTCTACTTTAGGAAACTCAGTCTCAATCAACACAATCAAGTGTTGTTATAAATGCATCCAGTGAACTTGCCAACAAGAGGAAATCAAAACCAATTAAAACCAAGCAATTAAAGAAGGCTAGAGTTGTTCCATCGAGATACAAAGGACAAAGTTCAACTAATCAATAGAATTTAGGACATGAAGACTAGAAAACATGAATTTTTCTTTTTTCATTTTGTTTTGATTGAGCTGCTGTAAATGTGTTGCCAGCCATGATTATAGACTTGATCTATTGCTTTTTGAGCTGCTGTAAATGTCTTGCATAGCCATGATTATTGACTTCAGCTCTTAGTTTTCGATCTTCTTTTTGTGTTGTATGCTGTTGCGTAGCCATCTTCTTTTTGAGCTGCTGTAAATGTGTTGCACAGCCATCATAGTGTACATATAACTTTGACATCAATGAAATCGTATCAACTTCTATTTATCAGTTGTTGTTTCAGCAGTTGGTTATTGTATATTACTTTCATATTTACTTTGTTCATTTTCTATATTTATTTTTTGGTCATCTCACATACATAGTAACATCACCCAACCAAAATCCAAATACTAACACATTAACTACAATGCTCCAACTCATATTTCTAAATTATAAAGTACATAAATTACAAATAATACTATTCCAAATTTCCCATTGTTCTACTGCTCCATGCAATTTATCACAACCAAACAAACAATAATGGCAACTATGATCCAGCAAATAAAAGAGCATCTCCTGCACTTTTCATGTCCATTTTGGTTCTTTGTAGCCAACTCCTTTTCCCATTCTCTCTGATTCTTTGTAGCCAACTTACTCTTTAATCATTCAATTTTTCTTAACAAACCATTTATTACGTGCTTTATCCTATTTGGTAATGGAGCATCATACCATCTAAAAAACACACATCCTCCATTTTCCTGTAATACAAAAAACCCATAAAAATTAGAGTGAATGAAAACCCAAGTTTAAATCTCAAATTTATTCTTACTCGAGTAAGATAACAAGTATAAAACCTTCTTACAGCTCTAACTTGGCAAGCACAGTAAGGCATAACATGGGCATTTCCTTTAATATTACTATAAATATTTTCAGAAGAAGAAGAATGAGTAGCCATCTCAAATAAGACAGACTTTGCAGCAAAAGACGGGGTGATGGGGCAAAGAGAAAGATGGGACGATGAGCCAACGAAATAAAGGGGGTAATGAGCTATAGGGTGTGAGCAGACCAATGGGGCAAGGGGAGAGATGGGGAGATATGGCGACAGAGAGAGGGAAAGATGACAGAGATGGGTCGTTGGAGCTAAAAAAGCGAGGGACCGACTTTAGATCTAGGAAGAAACAGTAGATCGTTTAGGGACTTAGGGCCAGAAGAGAGGGGGGAGAAGAGAAAGAATGCCATCCATTTTAATTTTTTTTTCTAATTTATGCTGACTCATATGCTGAGATGTCAATGTTTGCTGATGTGTTAAAATATCACGCGTGCATTACATGCTTTGAAAATTTTCGATCATTTTGACTTTTATGTTACAAAATAAAAACTAAGTGATTTTTTGGTTATAAATCGAAGTTAAGTGACCACATCGTTACAACTATAAAACTTTAGAGACCACCGGTGAAATTAACTCTGATTTTTGACATATTGCTTCATGTAACGTGTTGTATAAAATTGTGTCTAAGGTGATTGCTAATAGGCTGAAATGTGTTCTACCTAATATTATCTCCAATTATCAATCTACTTTTGTACTGAGTAGATTAATCACAAAAGTTAATTCATACTGAGAAAAAATCATAAAGTGGGAAAATTGGGTTTAATGGCTCTTAAGATTGATATTAGCAAAGCTTATGACAAGGTAGACTAAGCTTTTTTGGAAACTATATTGTTGGCACTGGGTTTTTCTAGATGTTGGGTGAATTGGATGATGTTGTGTGTTCGTAACGTGAAGCATTAATTTTTCCTTTTTAATGGTTTGGAGATTGGTCCAATTAGTCCAGGGAAGGAGCTTAGACATGGTAATCCCATCTCTCCTTACCTTTTTATTATTTGTGCAAAGGGCTTGTCTTGTTTGTTTGGAGATGCTGAGAGAAAAGGTCTTATATAAGGTTGTAGAGTTAGTTTACAAGGGCTAGAGTTTTACATTTATTTTTCGTTGATGATTCTCTTTTTTTCTTTAAAGGCACTAGTGGGGAATGTAATACAGTTAAAGAGATTCTTCGCAAGTATAAATATGCATCTGGTCAGTCCATTAATTTTTAAAAGTCTGGGATCTTTTTTAGTCTGAGTGTTTCCTTTGAGGATAGAAGTGTGATTTTTGACATTTTGAGTTATCATTATTTGGATCTTTCTTCTTTAATTGGGTGAAGCAAAAGGGTTATTTTTGGCTTTTTGAAAAGTAAATTGGTATAAAGAAATTCTGCCTGGAATAATAAATTTCATTATAGAGCATGTAAGGAGCTTTTATTGAAATTTATTGCTCAGACTATTTCCACTTATTATATGAGTGTTTTTATGATTTGCATTTCAATATGTGGGAAACTTCAGAGGATGATAGAATTCTTTTTGGTGGGGTAAAAGGAATAATGGGGAGAGGAATATACATTGGTTGGGTTGGAAAAACATGTGTAGTAGTAAGGAAGTGGATGGGATAAGATTTAGATATTTAAACTATTTTAATTTAGCTATGCTTGCTAAACAAGGATGGAGATTCCTTTCACATAAAAATACTCTTGCTATCATATCTTTAAGACTAGATATTTTCCAAATAGGCACTTTTTTGATGCACAGCTGGGGTTTAATGTAACGCCCCAAGGCTTGAGCTATCTGAGGATTTGATATTATATTGATAGGGTATTAGTTTGGAGGCCTTTAAAAGTAATAATTTTAAATAAGGTGCAATTTTAGAAATTTCTAATAATAATAATAATATTAACTATTATTATGATAGTGGGAAGTCATGGGAATTTTGGAGAATAACAATCATAAGCAAAAAGAAAAAAAGAAAAAGGAAGAACGGAGAAGAGAGGCGAGATGGAGGAAGAGAGCCAACTCGCTGCTACGTCGGCGACCCGAGCGCGCACCACCAACCACCACTCTTTTCTCACCACCAGTGTCTAGCCTCACGTCACTGCGGCGGTTTGGTTTGGTCCCCATTTCTTCTCTCTTGTGACCGCAGCCGCTCCTCCTTCTTTTTTGGTAAGACAGGGCGGTTATCGGCGAGATGGCCAACGCTGGCGAGTCCTTTGGGGCAAGGTGCAGACTTCAGTACCCTCTGATCATCCCCAACCGCCGGCGATGGACATATCGAGAAATGAGTGGAACGTTGGTGGTTCTTGAGTAGATCTTGATCGAACGGTGATGCTTTGGAGCGTGTGACCACCTCCATGGGTCTCCTCTCAATGCCGGCTACCTCCAGATGATTTTGGTCCCACGCCGGCGAAGCTTCGATCAAGTTCCAGCGAAGCTCCGGCGAGCATAGGGGCCGATGGAAAGAGGACAAAATGCAGAAAAATTGGCTTCAATTGGTAAGTGATCACCAAAATTTTCTCCTGTAAACTTTATTGAGTTAATCTTGAAAATTGGTTAAGGATTTTTGCATTTCATTGAATTAAATGTTGGCAGTAGTAAGATTTATTAAAAATAACGTAATTGCTGGTGGAGTATTGCTAATTTAAGATCCAGTTATGAATCTTAATATCTTGTTGATAATTTAAGTATTTTGTTTATCTTACATTATGTAATTAGAATGTAATAATGAGGAAATGAATGAAGTTTTTAAGAAGGTCATTGTTGTATGTATATATATATATATATATATATATATATATATATATATATATATATATATATATATATTATGGTAATGCTTATAACTATTTTGTTCAACCATATAAGCACCCAAATATCTTGTATATGACGAAGAAAAATAAGTATGATAGTTAATAAATTGATTAATTATAGGATAACCCCATGTTACATAAGAAAAATATGAGATTAAAGGAGGTTGCATTATATACACACACACACACACATCATTTAGTATCACAGGTATACATGACAGTTATAAGCTATATGCATAATGAACTTATGCATCATTAATGTCTAGTTAATGATCATTATAGTGAATGTAAGTTTCTATAGTTATATGTTACTTGCCTGATATCTCAAAGGTGCATAACTTAGTCTGATGTATGGATTGGTAATCAATAGATATTTTTATGCATTAGTAAATTAAAATTGTATATAATACTGAGAAGGTAATGGTTTGTTAATAATAACATGAGTTAAGAGTGTTAATACTTATAACGAAATTATAGGAGTTAGATTACGCTTTAAGATATGATAAAATTTAGTGATTAGTCTTTATATAGAAGAACATGTTTGCCTGTTTGTTCATACCCTGTACTTTATTATGAAGAACAGATGTTTACAAGTATTGTAATGATGTTTGAAAATGAGTGATTCTACATATGCTAACATAGATATAAAATGTTATAATAAAAATAATGGATACATGTGTGATCATGTTAGAATATGTAACTGATTATCTATGATCTAATAAACTATAAAAGTAAATTAAAACATTAAAACATGACAAGTGGTCAGCCTAAAAATGAGGCTAACCTTTTATTCTATTATATTGATTATATATGTCTGGATATCATTCCAAATGATTATGTGTCGATATGATTAACTGCGAAGTAGTAAGGAAGCTATTGATGGTAAAATGTGAAGGTACGTCACTATGAACTATCAATGAGTTGTGTTAACTACTTAGTTTGATTTATGAAATTTAATAAACTTAAATGGAGTTATGGATTGGATGGCTCCGAGAGCTCAGTCCATAAATATATATATATATATATATATATGGACTGGATGGCTCCGAGAGCTCGGTCTATAAGTTTCACGCCTTGATGTGTATTACCGGATTGAATGGCTCCGAGAGCTATTTCGGTGTATGTGATTAAAATGAGTTGTGGACTGGATGGCTCCGAGAGCTCAGTCCACAAGAGTTTGTGTGTGCGTGTGTGCGTGTATATATATATATATATATATATATATATATATATATATATGGGTTGGATATCTTCGAGAGCTCGATCCATAAGTTTCACACCTTGATGTGTATTACCGGATTGAATGGCTCCGAGAGCTCTTTCGGTAAAAGTGATTAAAATGAGTTGTGGACTGGATGGCTCCGAGAGCTCAATCCACAAGAGTATATATATATATATATATATGAAATTTTCATGATTTATTTTTTTAAAAAATATAGTATTTCAAATTCTAAAGATGTCACTTAATAATTTAATATACTTATTATCTATTTGAATTTATTATAATTAAATATAATTATACTCATATATGTAAGGTTAATATTTTCTGTATTTGCTTCATTAGTACTTCATCTAAAAATTTTTTTTTATGATATGATTATATTTTTATGTTTCTAATATATGATATTCAAAAATACATAATTAATTACTTGTAATAATAAAATTAAAATTATATTTTGTAACTTATTATTAGGATATTTGTGACATATATTAATGTTTGATGATTTTTTTTTAATTTTTATACAATAGTATTTATAAAATTTAATATTTTATAAAAAAAATTCAATTGAATTCGATTGAACTAGTCGAACTAAAAATTTCCAATCTTGCCGGTTCTTTATTCAGTCCGGTTATAATAACATTGTCTATGGTCTTATTAACCGATACAAACTATTAGCCCGCAAAAAGCTCTGCCCAACTTAGTTTACGGTCCGACCCGCATCCTATATTGCTATTTAGCGTCCAATTTTCTGTTTACGTTTCTCGTTTTTCCTTCTCTCATTCTGGCTCACTGTTTTGATCTTCTGAAAAGGAAAAATCAAAGCAAAGAATACTTATTGAAGAAGATGGGGGCAGCCGAACCCGATTTAGAACACTTTTTCGAAGAGAAGAAACGCGTCAGAAACCCTTGGGTTCCTGTTGGTAAAATTTGCTCTTCACCTCTTGTGATTTCAGTTCTACATTTAGTTTTCTCGAATATTTACCTATTGCTTGATGTCTGGTTTTGATCTTTTATATTAGTATTGAATATGTTGATGAGGAATTTTATTTTTAGTCAAATGTAAATGAAAAAACTTGATTTGGGTTTCGTGGTTATTTATAGTATATTTAGGAATTTGTGATGTTTTTGTGCTAATAAAGTCTGGATTTGAAAGTCATTCGCATTCTTTGGTTGAGGAAGTTCTTGAAAATTAGGCATCAATCTTTCGATAATTTGACTGGTAATGTTTTGAAAGTTGTGTTGATAATGAGGAAATAAATCAAATTTATTGCTACATTATCAATTCTCCGGGGAATAATTGTACATCGAAGTTTTATTTATTTTTTATTTTTGATTTATTGGGTCATAACTTTCCCTGGAGTTCAATTCGTGTGTATTTTATTATGTGCAGTTTTGTAGGTCCCGACTAGGGCCTAATGTAATGTATGTAACTGGTGGAATTGGATGCTTAGCTAGTTTAAGGGAAACATTTGCAGCCTAAAAGAGATAAGGAAAATGACAATTTAGTTTTGTTTACTAGTTGCAGATGCTTAGCTAGAATTGCAATAGAATTGATTTGAGGCTGGGACCCGAAACCTTTGTTTCATTGTTCCCTGGGGGCACTTGTACCGTAAACAGCGTCCTTCAACTGTGTTTTGGCTATCTATTAGGAGTTTGATGGTAATTGACTGGAATCTGATTCATTCTTACTCTTCACCTCATATCTAATGGTCCAATCTCTATATAGCAAAAATAAATTCTAAACTTATCGACAAAAAATTATATGGGATGTGTAAGGCAAACCATTGTGTTTCTTATGACATTAAAGTGAGCCAGACTTTAGAGGTTCCTATTTGGCCTTAAGCAGAATTTGGAGTGCAGCTTTTCAACAATTTGTTGTTTTATTTTGTTGCTGCTAAGTAGCAGCTGGTCTGAGCATTGGCGAGGATAGAAATTCATGTCTCAGAAGTTGAGATACAGTGAGTTGATGTTTAAAAACCTGTGTGTATGTCCAGGCTCTTTCAAGCTGGTAACTAGGCCGTCATTATCTAAGCCTTATATATATTTGAGTTCTCTATGTTGCTTGTATATTTGTTTTAGCCTCTTGTTTTACATATTTGAGTTTTTGAGTTGCTTGGAATGGTGGGTTGCTTGGTAAGCTTGGTGGTGAAGGCTGTCAAATGTCTAAAATGATTTTATTTTTGCTTTTCTTTGCCCACTGTTTTCTTGATGCATGGAATTGTGAAGGAAGAAATGGCTAAACTGAAAATGTGAAAGCAATTTTTTTTTCCCGAGAGAGAAATGCAAGTAATATGATTCCAAATTTTGATATGCATGTGAGTTATTGGAAGGAACTATGATATTCATATGGCTTTCCCTTAGATTCCTTTTGTCTGATGGTGTGCAAATATTACAGGAGCACTTGTGACAGCAGGAGTGCTCACTGCTGGCTTAATCAGTTTTAAGCAAGGCAATTCTCAATTGGGTCAGAAGTTAATGAGGGCTAGGGTGGTTGCCCAAGGTGGTACAGTGGCACTAATGGTTGGAACTGCCTTCTACTATGGAGATAACCCATGGAAAAAGTCGATGTAAGAGTCCATCAACTGTACTTTGACCCCTTCTATCTCGGTATATTTCCTTTCTATTGGTGATAAATGTCATCTCGGTTGGCAACAAAAATATTGTTTTAGCTAATATGTACAATTGCACTAATGATTTTTTTTTTCACTTCCAATGTTGATTTTTATTAGTAATATTTAGAATAAGTTGGCCATTTGTTCATTTTATCTGCAAATGTTGTTAAAAGTTGCAAGGGGAAATTCATCTTCTGCTTCATTATCCACTTCATTGTTAGATTCAGAACACTACTATCTGTTTGCTGCATCCGTATCATTAAGCTTTTTATTCAAACCCCAAGTGCAGCCATTGCATGTACAGATTGGTATAGACAACAATCTACCCAATTCATCCTACCACTTGTTGATTTTATTGTAATACACAGTAACAGAACGTCTTAGCAGTAGGGCAATTAAACTTGAGGCAAATTGCTAGCTCTACATAACTCTTCTAACCTATTCCATAACGTCTTAGCAGTAGGGCAATTAAAGAAAGATTCAGATATATCTTTAGAAATTAAGTATTTATGATTTGATCATGCAATCAACTTTCCTCCACTTTTTACATTCATTTGCATTAACAGGTAGCATCAAAGAAGCATCAAGAATACAAAGGGGCATCTTTTTCATCACTATTCTCTATTCTCTGATTTTCTTCCCTTTCTCCTTTGCTTTAATAGATTAACAAAACTGAAAACAAGTTGTGGTATTTCAGTCAGACAAAAAAAAAATTAATCAAGCAAATATAATTGCACTTGATTAGAAGAACGAAACTCAAAACAGAGTATTCAAGATCTGTACCTGGCTCTGAAGAAAATTATGTTAATTCAGAGAGAAAATTGTTACTTTTCTCTATTATCTCTATAACTGCTACTGCAAGAGTACATGATATATGTACACGAAGAAAACAGTGTTCTTATCTGTTAAGCTTTTCAATTTCAGACTTTTATTTTTAATTTATTTTTTAGGGTGTAAGATAATTGTATAATGCTAGTATTTTATATATGATGCAGACAATTTTGCGCAAAGTTACTTTCTTGGCTTCCGTTCCATCAAGAATTTAGTAAATTTGTCAAAATTCATTTTTAGATCTCTAAAATTTTTAAAAGAATTTTATTGAATGCTTTAAAAAAAAAAAATCGATTAGATTTCTTTACTTTAATATGAGGTACATTAGTATGTACATTTCAACTTCCACTAATGATTTGTTATGCTGGTAAAATTGTTTCTCGATTAGTTCCTGAATTTCTAAAATTTTTCATATTGGATACTTTAAAAAAAATGAAATGTATTTTAATGGTAATTAAAATATATGTGCATTAGTTCCTCCAATAAAAGGTTTTATCTTAGAATATAGAAATTTAATCAAGAATTTTTTTTAAAGGAATTCGATACACAAAATCTTAAAAATTTAGAAACCTAAAAACCTTTAAATTTTGAAATAATTTTTTTTTTTTTTATGTATGTTCATGTGTCTAAAATAATTATTTATTTTTATTTTACAAGTGAATGTTTTATGTCGAAAAGTTAATTAATATTTTAAAAAACGGGGACATTATGCTTGATAAATATATTTTACACCACTCCATTGACAATTATATTTTCAAATTATATATATATATATATATATATATATATAACCGGTTGAATCATTTTTTAAAAATGTTCAGTTCGATTCAATGTTCAGCTCAATTTTAAAAATATCGGTTGATATATGCTCTATATGATTATTAAATTAAATTAAATTAAAATCGAGTAAAAATGTAAAATACAGTTATTTTATCAATTATCTGTAGAGTAGAACAAAACTAAGCGACGTCGTCGTTTAAGAGAAGTCTTTTTAGCCTTCTTCATCCCTCGCTTCCACTGTCGTCAGTCGAGACCACTGAACGGTTTCTAGTGACGATTTTATTCTGTTGGATCTTCTCTTTTGCAACTTCAATTCTTCGGTACGCGATGGCATTTCTACTCAACAATTCTGTCTTTTCTTCTCGTTTCCGATCTCATTCTCAGGTACTTTTGTTTATGTGCTTTCGCTATTATTGAATCAACCAATCGATGCTTTTCCAGTTGATTCGATTCTTTTGATTTTGCTATTCCTCTTACTGATTCTTCTCTCCTCCGAATCAAATTGAACAGAAGACGCAGGACCCACTCTCTCTTTCTCATCGTGGATTTCATGTTGAACCTGGGCCGCGCGAGCGAGCTGTGAGTTTTTACCTTTTCTCTCTTATTGCAATTTATCATTGGTTGGGTCTTCAAACAATCTGTCAACTTTGTCATGATTGAGAAATCTTAGTTTCGCCTTAAAGTTAATCACTTTGGATCTTTTAATTGATGGGGAATTGCTACTGATTATGAGGGTATTTCAACAAGTAACATATGCAGTAATATAGTAATATAGTGAAAACAGAAAGTGTCGAAAGGGTCATATGAATACAATGAAAAGCTTTCTGCAGAATCGAATGAGAGATCAATTATTAAACGATTTTTTTTTTCTTATATATATTGAAAAGGATGTTTTTGATAGTATTGATAATGAAGTGATCATTGGATACTTTCAAAATATGAGAATTCATAGAGGACAATTATAGAATTCTTAAGTATTTTTTATATATTATGATCAAATTTTAAGTGATTTTCAATTATTTTGGCGTGAGTAAATTTTTATTTGATTATGATACATTTTCACCCCACTGAACAAAAATTCTGGCTACGTTGTTCGTTGTTGTTATATTAGAATCAGTAGCTCGATCCAGTATTATTGGATCTAAGTGAATGTTTAAGGTCCGTTGTTATTGATAATAGACAACATTTAAAAGATTTATTTGCTTCCAAAATAAAAACATTAAAAGGGAGGAAATCCATGAAAGATTGTTCATAAATTAGCACTACAAGAGGCTGCTCTCAACATGGAGATTTAAAAGGAGAAGTACAAAACATTTTACAATGCTGATCATTTTGAAAAGATGGATATTATTTGTGAAATTAATTTTTGGCGTTTTGAAATTCAAGTGTGCTACCATACCTGCATTATTTTTATGGGGAGTTGATGTCTTGGTAAAGGAACTCGATGTGTCATGCCTTGAAGTTTGCATGTGAGCCTAACGTGATAAGTTATTTACATTCCAGCTCTTGGCAGAAGACCCAGTTCTTAACCGATTCAAATCAAATAAGAAAAGTGTTCAGACACTTAAAAGAGTTGGTGATGTTCTCACAATTGTTGTTGTAGCAGGTATGTTCATGTGTTTTCTATAATCTAAAAACTAAATAATTGATTAAGTTGTTTTTACACCTTCTTCCTGTAGTAAAATCTTTTTTTTTTTCCTTTTTTGTTTGTTTATATTTATTCTATTGATACTGCTTTTGTACAACTGAACGTTAGATACAATGGCATTAGTGGGTTCTCAGATGCACGGCGAGAAAGTATCCCTTCGGAAACTAGAGAATTTGGAGGGTGTAGCAAATTGAAGAAGTTGTTTGCATTACAACATTTGTGCGCATAATCTCCTGTTCATGAAAATGATTGTATGTTAAGTGAAGTTTAGGTACTATTTATTAACTTGAAATGAGCTTTCAAGGTCATCTCAAGCTAAAGAGATTTCAAAATAAGCCTCTATGGGGAAAGTAGTATCAAATTTGTCCTGTTGTAAATAACCATGTGCTCATAGACAAGGGGATTAATTAATTGGTGTTCTAGGGACCTGCAAGATTAGTGTGACCTCTTACACCAATGAGTTGGAGAGCTTCCTAAACAACCACTTGACCAGTATAGTAGCATAGCATACCATCCCTAACAATGATACAAACAAGGGGTTAGAAAACACACTAGATTGGAGATTAATCTGTGTATTGAGTTACTTTATGTTCTTGCCTCCTTGGAGGGTTATAGGTTCTTGGTAACCTTTTCCTTTCTGGCCCTTTTTTTCTAAGTTGCATTCTTTTGGCTGGAGCCATGCATGCATGCATGAAATGATGTTCATTGGTTAACAAGCTAAGAAGACTGCCCTGCTTATTGAATTGGGATTTGCAACAAGGAATTATGCATCTTCTCTCTTTAGATGTCTGCAAAAAGTTGGGTGCATCACAAACATGAGCTCTGTATCCTACCTATATCATGTCTTCTTATTCACAGTGGAAGTTTTTCCTATGGTAGTTGTGCCAATTTGAAGTTTATTTTGCCACTAGTAATATCTACACCTATTCTTTTTGGTTGATTGCACAAAATCTATTCCTTCTAATTCACATCATGGATGATCATTTGATATGCTAAATTAAAGGCTTCTGTTCTTGTAATTTCTCTTATCTTTAATCTGTCCTCGAGGATCTTGAAATCAATTAGATTGTTTACCGGAAGGATTAGGTTAATGCACCTCGATTAAAAGAAAAGACTAGCATTTGTTTTTGGGTGGATTGATCTGAAGAAAATGTTATGTATCATGGAATCACGGCATCTAATGTCTTTCAGCATTCTTATGTTGCATCTATTCAGGTTGTTGCTATGAAATTTATGTCAACGCAAGTATGCGGAAGGAGGCTCAGAGACGGGCAGAGGAAAGTTCATAATGGAGTCTGTCGCTCTGCAACATTCCATTTGATTACTCAGGACACAACAAGACCTTCTATGATTTTGTCGGGGGTGTTAAATAAACAGAACAATTTTTGTAATCAAATGTCTGTCCTGGGTAGTTGCTGCTCTCATGTACCCTGTTAGAATTTAACCTTAGAATAAAATTTGTGTTTGATGCATGTGCATAAAGCCGTAAACATGCAGAAAATTACAACATAAATGCATTCTTTTGGGATGGAAATCTATATTTAGAAATGGGGATGGAAATCGATTATTGCTGTGATCCTCTTTCCACCCTATTTGATTCTTTGGACTCCCAGGACTCCAGTTGGTCCCAACATTAAGGATGTTGGTCGGCAAGGCAAGCCTATTAAAAACATCAGCTTCATGTTTTCCTAGCTTTTGAAATGTTTTAATATGGTGCTATGTAATGCTTTGTAATGAAGTCGGTAGTTGAATTTTCACTCCACAATACTGAATGGTATAGGAAGGTGTTTGGCCCTGAATTTATAACATCAATTGTTAGGTCGAATTAGCTTATAATTCTGGCTTTACAGTTAGTTTGCTTCTAGTTTATTATAACCTAGAGAAGAATTTTTACGAGGAAAACAAATGAAAATGATAAAATTATGTCTTTGGAATGAAATGTAATAAAAGTAGCTATGGAAGTGTGCTAATGTCAATACCAAATTGAAATTCTTTAGGCAATACGCTTCTTAAAGCAATTTTACTTGATAAAATTAGCCTTAGATACCTTACTGTCATAAATTTGTATAGATGCATGTTTATATGCTTAATACTAAAAGGTCAAAAGTGTAATTTAGCTCCTGAAACTTTTATGAATTTGACAAAAAGAATAACTAATTCCTTAATATTGGTTTTGGTACAATATTTTCTTTAAAATTTATAAATTGGAGCAACTTTATTCCAAAACTGACGAATTCGTTATTTTAACTATTTTCTGTTAGTTGGTTATTGACGTAATATTGAAATTGACACGTGACAAGTTAGCTCATGACACATCAAACTTCAAAAAGTGCAACGTGGTAAAATTGAAAGTGAAAAAAACTTCTAAAATATTTTAAAAAAACCAATTTACCTTATAAAATTTACAAACTAGGATAATTTAACTCTCTATTGATGTGTTATACTTATGCCACATCAACATTCATTTAACTCCCTATTAATGCGTTATACTTACGCCACGTCAGCATTCAACTGACGAAAAATAGTCAAAATAATCAATTCGTCAGTTTTAGAATGACATTGTCCCAATTTGTAAACTTTAGGAGGGTATTGCACCAAAATAAATATTAATTGCTTTCAACCATACTAAAATGTTGGGAGAACAATTATTCAACTGGATTTGAACTTCATACAGCTAGTTGCAATTATCTGCTGGTGGGTACCATACACACTCGTTTATGCACTCAAAACATATATGGATTATCATTGAAACTTTATAATCCCAATAATTCAATGGAAGAATCTTTTTATGATACAATTTAAATATGCATTTTAATTTTTTAAACCTTAATCTCAAATCTTTCACAGATTATGTTAGATTACCTTTCTTCAATCCTAGGAGTACTATAATATAATTTTTGAACGCAAGAGTATATAATATAATTAATCTTTCACTACCGAGAAAGAGTATTATTAATCATGATGTTGATTAATTTTTAATTATAAAATAAAACACAGAAGAAAACTTTATGCTAAAATTTTATTATCATTTTAATTATGCATAAGATGACTAGTAGTTGGTTAGGTGTCATCATTGATTTCCTTTCAATTATTTTGTATGAGGGACCACAAAGATAAATATATATATATATATATATATATATATATATATATATATATATATATATATATATATATATATATATATATATATATATATATATATATATATATATATATATATGGTTTTTATTTTTAGGTTAAAGATTGACTTTGTTGTTTTTTCGTTGCTTTCACATGGGAAACACTAATTAACTGGTATTTAATTTTAACCCTTGAATTAATTGCATATAACATTTATAGGTTGGCAAATAGTTGGAATTGGAAGGATTCGGATTAAATTATAAATCAGCAAATTTTTTGAATCAAAATTCAAATGAATTATTAATAAATCAAACTTTAAATGAGCTATTAATAGGGTCAGAGCCAAACGAGCTGAGCGGGTTCGGACGGCTCAAATAGACTACAAATATTTTAGCCATCCATATAAATATGATTATTGGAATTACTGAATTTACTCTATATAAATATGATTTTTTTTTTGTCTCAATCACTAATATCCTTCACTTGTAAAAAATGATGAGTGATAAATTAATGTGAATTATTTTTTATTTTATTGCTGAGTGTTTAAGGAAATTTTTTATTGTATTGACATTAAATTTTAATGATTTGTATTTTATATTTAAAATTTATATTTTAATATTGTGGATGTATTTTTTTTATGAAATATAGGATAATTATATATTTTTAATTTTTTCAATGATTTACTGATAATTTACAGTTAATTGATCACAATTGAACTTAAATTTAAATTTTAAAAATTGATGTTAATAGACTGAATTCAAATTTTAAATTAATTTACTCAATGAGTGGTTAACAACTTAAAATATATATATATATATATATATATATATATACACTCTTTCCATCCCACTTTAAAACGTAATTTTTATTTTTTACGAGAATTAAGAAAATAATTAAAATATCTTAATTTTATAATAAAAGCTATAATTATTGACAAAAATACCATTTTATATATTTAATAATTTCATTAAATTTTAGTTAAAAGTAAAGAGTGATAAAAAAAATATTTAATAAATTGTATAACAAATAGAAGTATATATGTAAATTTATTTTTCAAATTCAAAATGAACATTTAAAACGAAACAAAACAAAATAAAGAAAATAATCTTTTAAAATGGGAAGGAGTGAGTATTTTTTTTAAATAAACAAGTAAAACAACTTCTTGATCCAGAAATTACCTTATCAAAGTAATTGGAGATAAATTTGATCAACCTAATTAATTATCAAATTTATGAAAATTTCTTGCGCATGTTCATGTTCCATGTGAATAAATTAATACCTTAATTTTACTTCTCCTAAACGTTTCTAAAACCAGCCTAAATAATTAGGCAGTAGCCCATGAATCCTAAACGTTTCTAAAACCAGCCTAAATAATTAGGCAGTAGCCCATGAAATGGCTTAGGGTCCCCAAAGTGGGCCTTTTTGTTACATATGCAAGCCCACTATATCAGTTTTATGCCCCAAATTAATATTGGAAAAAAAATTGATATATTTTTGGTTAATTAGGACCATTATAGGGTTTTGGTGATTAAAAGTGTTTAATTTAATTGTTTCGATCCCAATAATTAGTTAAAGATGTTAATTTATAAACTAAAGATATTTATTCTTAAAAGTTAAAATTAACATCATAACTTATCTTCAAGAGATAAGATAAAATGATACGAGCATTTTCTGCTTTAATAAGATATCTTGGATTTATGTTTTAAAAATCGAGTATTTTTAAATACTTAAAAGAAAGTACCTTTTGCTTCCTTTTATAGATTTGTATGGTGTAAATTTAAATTAATTGGGTGAATTAACTTACATACCAAATGGTTATATACCAAAATTAGCATCACAAGTTAGTTATTTAATTATTCTTTTTGTTCTTTATTATTTATTATTAGTGTAGTGAGCGTTTTATAGGAGAGAAATACAAAATCTTTTTTTTTTTGCCATGTTTAAATAAATCAAAATTCATTTTCAGATCTTTGAATTTTTAAAATTTTCTACATTGCATTCATTTATAATTTTTTTTATTGGATTTCCATAATTTAATATGAGGTAACACAACCCCTCATAAATAGCATGCTAACGCTTATATTTCAATTGCTATTAATGACACATTATATATAGTGGCAAAATCCATTTTTTAAACTTCTAAAGTTTTTCATATTGAGTACTTAAACTTTTAAAAAATTTTCACATTAAATCCATTTAAAAGAAAATAACGTATTTTTTAACGGCGATTGAAACACATGCATACTAGTCTCGTTAATAAATGATTGCGTGTTATTTATAATCTAATCAAGAATTTTTTTTTTTTGAAGAGACTCAATTTAGAAAGTTTAAAAATTCAGAGATCTAAAAATAGAAATTATTTTTTATTTTGGCGTAAAAATTGAAAATATTTAGAAAATATGTGTAACATTAAAATTATTTAGGATTTTAGGGTGTTAAAAAATAGAATCCATATGTACCGTTTTCTAAATGGTAGGACCTATGACAGAAGTGACTGAATTTGCATAGAAAACGGCACATGTAAGAAACGGCGTTGTTTTGCGCATAAAGAGGAGAAAGATAAGGTGGGGCCTGCGTATGAAAAACGATAGACTTGCTTGCCATTTTTTAAATTTTTTTTTAAATTAAAAGCTGCTGCTGCACAAAAGTTACTGTGCGCTGCAGCAGCACACAGTAACTCCCGTAAGCTGCTGAACACCACGTGATTTTTGTATTTTTTTTTATTCAAGATTGCCTTAAATACCAAATTCTTACACACTCTTCCATCCTATTTCCGTGCCTTGCCTTTTCCTTGCTTTCTTTATTTCATTTTAGTGTCATTTGTCATTTGCTCTTCCTTCGTTAACTTAAATTTTATTGTTATTTTTTCTTCAATACTTTCCATTTTACATTAAATTTTGCGTTTATAGCATAATATGCTGCATTATGGAAGATTAAATAGAAGGTAATATTTTATAAATATAGTTTATTTTAAATTAATGTTATTAAGAATATTTTTTTATGTTGTTTGAATTTATTAGTAATTTTATTGTTTTTGTTAAATTGTAGGTGCTATTGAAGGTAATATATATTTTCGCTAATATTTTATAGGTAAGTTGTTTTTAATTAATTATATTTATTTTGGAAAGGAGAATTTGTTAAAATTAAGATAATTAATTTTTTCATGTTATTTTACTATTTATATGTATAAATTATAATGGTCAACATTTGTAGAGCAATTACTTGTTTTAATTTAGTTATATTATTTTACTTGTATTTTTGTGATATTTTGATATTTAGAAATATATGAAAGTAAATTGTTGTGTAAATTAATTATATAAGAATATATATATATATATATATAAACCTTTAAAATTTAACTAGAGTGATAAAATTGCAAAATTTATGAATATTAGCTCAAAATAATTGTATAATTTTAATTTGATTGACGAACAAATATTTAAAATTTTAGCTGCATAAAATGAATAAATTCATGCATGAATAAAAAATTAATGGATAAATTTTATTATGAAAATAGTAAATTCATGCATTAATTTATAAACATGTACATATAATGCAGGAATTAGAAAAATGTCGATTCCATCAACATATAATACACACTGGAGGACAATCAATATGGGACATAGCAGGTTACCATTATGATACTTCAAGTCCATCAATAAGATTGGAGAGATTGAAGGTCAGGAGCAAACCGACATTTTCAGATCTTATTCACAAAGATATCAGTTAAATTAGATTTAGCTCCGGACGTAGAGGTTAGCAGAATAATATATAGGTGTCCTGTTAACAATCAGGAGTGGTCAATATCATGGGTGCCTATGGACATAATTAATTATGATAATATTAATCAAATATATGAAAATTTTGTTATATTTTCTGGATATACTATTGCTAAAATAATTGGTGAAACTAAAAAAATTGTTATCAGAGATGAACAAGATGGTGTAAATAATGTTAATCGGATGAGTACTGATGTAGGTAGGGATGCCATCTGTTCGGTTGACGATAGAAATATTATTGGTCATAACTCGTATTTAGCAAGAGAAATTCAGTCTGATTTTGGTACAAGGGGTTGATGATTTAGAAACTGTAGAAGAAAGTCCAATCAGAGTGCTTAGGGGGAAAAATCAATTGAATTTTGCATCATTTTCTAGCTTTGAATGTAGGAATGTTATAAAAAACGATAAAAAAAATTGCAAATAGCAGGTATATTTCTCCAAATTTTGATCCAGATGAGGATGATAAGACATAGGCTTAAATGATGCTGGTGAGGAAACTAGTATTGGCAGGGATGATAACTTTGTGCCAATTGGTGCAATCCATGTGATATAAGGCCTTCAGACTTTGAACATGAATGATGTTAGAGTTGATGTAGGTAATTAATATAATATTTTGCAGTTTCACTTTTCATCTGTTCACTATACATATGTTAATTTTGTAGAAACTCGGATCAATATGTCTAGTAATTTGACAATGTTAAGATATGAGATATTTCGGAGTTATGTGAAGGGTTGGCATTCACATCAAAGGATGAAGTTAAGGCTTATGTAAAGAAATTTTGGTTTTAGAATAATATGTCGTATAAAGTTGTTGAATCTAAACCTTTGTTTTGGGTGCTCTATTCCCTGTGCCCAAAAGATATTGGCTGTCAGTCGAGACTTAGAGCAATGAAAAAATTGACATCTCCTTACTGGGTTATCAGTGTGTACAATGGTTCGCATAGCTGTACTGCGCCATTGGTATCTCAATAGCATAGACAACCAGATACACATATTATTTGTGATTGCATATTGGAGATGGCTAGTGTAGCTCCTGATCTCAAAGTTAGTATTATAATGGCTAACATGAGGAGTCATTTCAATTACGATGTTTCTTACAATAAGGCTCAATATGTGAAGACCAAAGCATTGGAAGAGATATTTGGCAACTATGAGGATTTATATGGCAAGTTGCCTAGTTATCTTAAAGCTTTGGAGACATACAATCCCAGATTTTGCTGCAAATTTGTTATAGACGATAGTATACAATCAAATTATAAGCAATTCAGGAGGCTCTTTTGGGCATTTAAGCCATGTATTAATGAACTACCACTTCAAGTGTTGCATAATCTGGCAGTTCACTAAATGTTGCATCCAACCATATTAATTTCACTTTACCTCTACGCAAATCATCTACAGGAGGAACTGTTCCTAGTAAATTATGACAAATTGTCATCCAATTTATGTTTGTTCTTTCCGTAACGAGTTCACCATTAATAGGTAAACTTGTTAAAATGCCAACATCTTGAAGTGTAATTGTTACTTCACCACATGTTAGATGAAATATGTGTGTTTCCGGTCGCCACCTCACAACAAGTGATTTGATTAAATTCCAATCTAATTGAATCACACCAATGTTGGCAATTCCTAACAAACCAGCTTCTCTTATATATGGTAAAATTCTCGGATTAATGGTTGTATAGTGTTCATCCATGCTACTCCTTCTTGTTCTCAACAATTATCTATCGATCTTTTATATAAATAAAATAAATTAAATCATATAGTTAAAATTAAAATATTTTATCAACAAAATACTATGCTGGTAATATAAATTTAATTAAATTTTTACTGTATTATTCCATATTGCATCTGAACGATGTCTCTCTTGAAGTGTTAACAATTCGCCATTAATAGGACCTGAATTTATTCGAGCAGCTCCTAAATGACGATCCATGTTTAAACTTGAAATCAACTTAACATCATACATGTGTAATAAATCGTTAAAATTTATGTTATTTAATTATTTTTTATGAGTTTAAACTATTTATGTGTTGCCAATAATTTAATTCCATATGCCATCAGTTTATTGATACATTAAGCTAATAAATACTAAAATTAGAAAATATTAACATTAAATAAATAACCTCAAAAATTGATAAAAAAAAGTAAAATATAAATGCCATTAAAGTTTAGAACATAATACAAAGTCATTCTCATTGATACAACTGTAATGGGTTGAACGTTGGGTCAGCCATAAATAATATTTTTCGATGGTGAATAGTATATTTGGTCTGCAAAGTACACACGGAGGCAAAAAATATTTTATTTGACCGTCGAAAAATATTGGTCATGGTGAGTTCGGAGTTAAAATTTGAAGTGAAATCGAGGTCAAATAGGCCTCTAAAAGTCAAAAATACGAAAATGACAGCGAATCAACTTCTATGGTAGAAATGTTGACTTGCATTTGACGAAATTTTTAAAAATAGCAAATGAACTCAAAAAATTGCCAGAATTTGCATATTTTAATGAAATTTTATGTAGATTATTTTGATGATAAAAAATGAATTTTTTGGTTACACCAGTAGTTATCGAATCGGATCGATTTGATTGAATCAGACAAGTAATGGACTCTGATTGGGCTAAAATTTTGTGTACAACCTATTTTTTGTGTGATAAGAATGATGGAATCAAAATTGAAGTGATTTGGAGTTAAAAAGTGAAAGAAATTAATTAGGGCTTTTATTGGGTAGTTAACGGACTTTTGATTAATAAGTTAGGCCCATTAGCTTAGCCCAAGTTTTGGCCCATGAGAGGAGTATAAAAGGTGGGAAAATTTGTAAAGTTTCATCAAATTCTAACCTCTCCTTATTCCTCTTTTTGGCCGAATTTTCCATTGCCTCTTTCTCTCTCAAATTTCTTTCATTCTACTTAACATTCACAGCAAATTCAAGCTTAAGAAAGTTAATTCTATCCCTCTAGACCATTATTCAGCCCTCTATCCTTTGGTTTGAGGAAGGAAAACAAGAAAAATCAAGGGTTAAAGCTTTAGGTATCAATTGGAGGTAAGAGAAATTATTGGTTTTAATTTTGTTTAAGGGTGCTTATAAGGGTTTTTAAGTGCCTAGAGTCCATTTTTGAGGTCAAATTGGGCTAAAAGCATTGATATCTTAGTGTTTCTTTGGATAGAAATTTTAGCCTCTTATGGAAGTTCACGGTGAGGGATGATTCTCTAAGCTTTAAGGCATGAAAAAGGAAACCTAAGGAAGTTAAAGCAAGTGAGAAAGGTAAGTGACTATGAAATCTAACTATTTCCCTTGATTTAGCATACTTTTCCTTTATGTAACTTAGGAAAAATTATGAAATTGCATGAATAATTGAAATTGACTTTATACTAATGCAAATGGACCTTAAATAAGCCTATTTATAAGTAATAATAGTGATTTATATGATGTTTTTAGTATGTTTTTATGTATTTAATTGAGTTAATTTTGTGTTAATTAGGTAAGATTTGAGTTTAATTGGTTCATTTTATATTTTTGGAGTTAATTGTAAATTTTAGTGTTTTCAGGGTTATTTTGCAAGAAAAATGACTTAATTATAAAAAGACAAGAAGATTTGGGCCAAAACTGTGAATTTGAAAAATTCATGTTAATTAGTGATCGTGAGGTCCAGAAGTTCGATGCATGGCCACGTAAAAATGAATGAAGAAGAAGACATGGCCATGTGAAGAAAGAAACAAGAGAAGACGTGACCATGTGAAGAAAAGCCAAAGGGAACCCATAGCCACGTGATTTTTTTCAAAGAACAACACATGACCATTTGTGGATTTACAAAGAAAAACACATGGCCATGTGTTGAGTCTCCCATAAAGCAAAAGATTTGCGATTTTTTCAATTCAAGAAGGATTCTCTTCCTACTCCAATTGAGAAAGTTTAGGAGGCTTCTACAACATATTTGCCTATAAATAGACAACTCTAAACACCAAAGAGGGAGGATCAATTAGGAAATTAGAGGAACCAATTAGAAGAACTAGTAGAGTTCTTTAGTTTTAGTTTTACTTTGTTTTTCCAGTTTTTCTGTTTTTATTTTTCTTTTCAACTTTGTTTTAGTTTTTCAATATGATTAGGAAGTAGTTTTTCTTCTTTTGCTAATGGATTCTTGAAATTTTATATTTTCATTGTTATGACTTTATTTTGAGCTTAATTTCAATATCGGTTGATTATTTCTTGGTTTTAAGTATATTCATATCTTTGATTGTGTTGAGATTGATTATTGGTTCATCGAATAAATAACTAAAAATTGGTTTTGACATAGTTAATGATTTGCATGTTCTTGGGTTAACTCTTTAATATTTATGCATGATTATTATCCGAAATATGAGATAATTATGTGTTAATTTTATTGGTTAATACTAAGAGAGGAAGAACTAAGAATAGGTGAAAGTTAAATCTCTTAAAAAAGGCTTTAATAGACATCTAGGAGGATTAATTCAGACTTTTATGCTAAGTGTTGAATTGTTCTGAATAAAAGAATTTTAATGCTTGGAATGATAATCTTGAGTAAAGTTATCTGGTTTTATTTTTCTGAATTCTTCATAATCACTGGTGTTCCTTTTGAATTTAAGTTATGACAATGAAAGTTAAGGTGGATAGTTTCTTTAGCAAGAGAATTTTAATTATTATTTTGTTTTTAATTCATGTTAATTTATTTTTAGCTTTTGTTTTGTTTCATTGTTTATTTTATTTAATTTTTGCTTTTAAATCAAAAACATTTGGAAAATAATCTCAGATTAATTTAATTCATATATAGATATTATTCTTAGCAATCCATGTTCCATTGGGTACGATATTTGGGGTCTTAATTTATATTTCCCTATATTACTAGCCGATCTAGTACACTTACTAGACACCGATCAATAAGCTTAAATTGATTGGAATGATTTTGTAAGATGGAATTCTTTTAGTGGACGAATTGATGATTAAGGGAAAACAAAGTGTATTTTGATTATTTTTTATAATTTATGCTTTAAAATGATAATAAACATAAATTTAAATATCCATAAATTTTTAGAGAATTTATGGAAATTATTTGAATATTTTTGAGATAAATAATCAATTATGTACAATGTAAATTTGATGAATCATGGTGAAATAATTCATAAAACAAGTAAAATATGTACCCATGAATTTATGTAGAATTTATGAAATTTATTTGAATATTTTAGAGAAAATATTTGAATATGTACAAAATGAATTTATTGAATTATTGAGTTATAATTCATAATTTAAGTAAAAAATATTGAATTATATTGATATAATTTATAATCTATCCGAAAATGATGAAAAGATTAACCAACTAGTGTATTGATGTAAAGAGGATAGTAAAAAGTTTAGCATGTAAAGTGACCATAATGGATTATTGAGAAATAATTCATAACATGATAAGAAGTGGTGAATTATTGTAAGATAATTCACAAATCGTATAAAGGTATTGAAAACTCTGAACGACTGTGTTACTGAACAGAAAAGTAAGAAACCATTAAAATTCTAAAACGTGAATTGAAGCGTGAAATGAAAATACTAAATTATTAAGGAGTAATTCATAAATTAATGAGAAAGTGGCGAATTATGATGACATAATTCACAGACTACATGTAAAGCATTAAAAAAGTGACTATCAGAAAAATGAAAAAGCCAAAATTATTGAACAGTCAAAGTACAAAAAGAAAATTGATTGATAAAAGTTATTGTTTTGAGAAAGTAATTAAAATTTTTTAAAAATCTAAAAAATGTTTAAAAGTAAATTATTTTGAAAGTAAGTGATTTTCGCCTTTAATAATAGTAAGGCAGTGAAAGTCTTGCTCATGATATAATTGGCTAGCCATAGGGACACCCTATACCACGGTGCAAGTCATTGCAATTGCTTTGCTATGGTAGAATCCTTGATCTCCATAGTATCTGTCTGTTCTGATATCTAATCTGTGAGACTTGGTCTTTTGGGATTATTTTTCAGTCTTTCTAGTGGCCATGTGGGGTTCGCGTCCCGTATATCCTATCTGAGAAATTTTTGTCAAGATTATATTAGGGGCATTATAATGAGAATAAGTTAAAAATGCAAAAAAAGAAAGCTAAAAGTGAAAAAAGGCCTAGTTGAAAGAAATAAAAAGTTTTGGGTCAAAATTGTAATTTTTTCAAAGATTGCACTTAATGAGCAAAAATGATAAGAAAATGATTTACAAGAGTAAAATGGTAAATTAATGATCGAACAGTTTAAAAATGGATTTTTGTATAATACAGGGATTAAAATATAATTTTGCATAAAAGGATTAAAAGGAGGATCAATTAGTAAATTATACAAAAATTAATAGGTTATAAATAAACACTAGTGAAGATAATGGCAATTTTATAAATATTAAGTAAAAAGGGTAATTTTGAAAATAAATGGAAAATTATGGACTAAATCGGAAGGTTATTCAAAGTTATAAGGAAAAAGGGACTAAAGTGAAATTTCATATGAAAAAAGTCAAAATGATGACCAATTGGTATATTGTATACCAATTAATAATTTGAAAGTGAAAAATTAGTGAAATAATGATAATATCGTAATTAAAATCTAAAAATAGCAATTCTGTAATTATTTGAGAAATTAAGGACCAAAAATGAAATATTGCATAAAAAGTTCAAACAAGAATTTGACAAAAATTTGTAAGCCAAAAGACAAATGAAAAGTAAAAATGAGTAGGTTAATGACAATCTTACAATTAAAAATATCAATGTGGCAATTTTGCAATAAAAATGTGTAAAAAGGGATATTATGTAATAGATAAAGAATTAAAAACTTAATTGAAAAGTTTACCAAAATAATGAGATTACTTATTATTGAATGTTAAAAGCATTAATAATTGTATTTTGATAAATAATTGATAAAGTCAAAGTAAACATAAAGGAAGCAATGGCAAAATCGTAATTAAAGTGTAAAAAGGGTAATTCTGTAAGTAATTGAAAAAAAATTGAGAACTGAATTGAAAATTTGCCATATTAGTGGCAATTGATAGTGTAAAATGTCAAATGAAACGATAATAGTATCCGAATGATTAGATAAGAAATTCTACCTGAAAAGTCAAAGTCAAGCCCAATAAATTGCTATATATGCCAAAAGTCAATTAAAGAGTGAAAAAAAGAAAAGTAATAGAAATTTTGTAATTAAAATGTAAAAAGGATATTTTAGTAAATAGTTGAAAAGTAAGACCAAAGTGAAAAGTTTGACAAAATTTTAGTAATGCCTTAAAGATAATGTTAAAGATATTGAAAGGTGATTTGATAATAAATGAATGAAATTTAGTATAATTATTGCGATTATGCTTGTTTGAAAAATTCTTTGATTCATAATCACCACTGAGCATATTTAATGCTCAGCACGTAATGTTTACTGCGTGCAGGTACTGAAGAGTGCTTGGAGCAATAGTACACGGAGGAGCAATTTTGAGAAAGGAGTGATATAATTTATAAGTTTTATTCTGGCATATATATTTATGTGATACATATTGTAGTGAAGTAGTGAAGAATTATTTATCAGGATTGTATATTGTTATATGTGTATATATGAAATCAGTCATGAAATAGATTTAATTCAGTATGTATGAATGTAGAGATTTGAAATGCATGTATAGGTTATTTATGAATTGTTGTGCCCTTGAAGGGTTGTAAATTGTTAGAATTTTCAAGTCAGTTTAACGAATATTTAAGATGTTATATTGCCAAATTTTTATAAAATTAAACAGTTATAGGTCAGTAGCAAACTTGATTTGAAAACATATATTTTTGTTTGAGAATTTGTAATTAAGAGGTTATTTGGTAAAAAAAAAAATTCAGCTTATAACTTGAATAAACAATTATTGGTTCAGTAAGGGTGTTACAACGACACTCAAACTTTACATGTACTAACAAACATAATATCGAGGCCATAAGTTATAATTATATCATCTACAATAAGTTCTTTGATCAATTGGAATTGTATCTCTGATTTTTAAAAATTCATTACCGCTGACTTCAATGACATCTTTCGCAAAAAGGAGTACAAGTTCTCTATATTGTTTCACATTAGGCATTTTTCAAATTGTAATTATAGATTTGAAATACATCAACCACACAATCATCTATAGAACTTTCACCATCTCTCTTTCTTTCATGGGATATCCGTACATTATAATATTTTATTTATTTTTATAATATGATCAGCGAGTGTCATGCCGTTTTCAATTCTGCAGCAGTATAAATCATTTCATTTTTGCTTGACATGTGGCCTTAAAATGTCACGTCTCATATATCTCAAAGCCAAATATGTTTGCACCATCTATATTGTGAAATAAATAAAAATAATTGTTATTTAAATAAATTGAAAATAATTTAAATTACTTTTTTATTATAATTTATTAACTTAAATTAAATTATATTAATTTATGAAGCAGACTATTTTCAAACTATTGTTTTATTATAACTTTTCATTACATGCACTAATTCCCATATAATAAAATAATTAAATTACAAAAGTAAACATAAAATTTATAAAATATACTTAAAATTTAACTATATACATATAAATCAATATTTTTTAATTCCAACATTATTTGTAAAAATTTTCTAATTAATGGTTCAATTAACTAATTTCAACAATTAAAAAATTAACTATAAAATTGAAAATCGTATATACAATTGTAATACATTACAACAGACTACAAATTACATGCTAAAACCAATAATTATTTATAAATTTAATCTTATTATGTAACTATTTACTTAACTATAATTTTCTCATCCTAAAAAATTATAAAACAATTTATTGACCAACTGCAAATAAATTTTTCCTTTTATGTACAATAATTAAAAATCAATAAAAATAAAGATATAGTAACTTACCTTCGAAAATAATGATAAGAAATATATTGTTAAGTTAATGACACCTACACTTAAAAAATATAAATTCAGTTAGCATATATGTTAAAAATTAAAAACTAAACGTTTATTTTTACTATATTAATATAACTTACCTTAGAAGTAGCTTTCAAAACTTGTCTTCACAATTTCAATAACACAATTTCAACTACTAGTCTACAATTGAAATATAAAGAGAAAGAAAGATAGCAAAGACAAAACAAGAAAGCAAGATAGCACGGAATAGGGAGAGCAAGAAAGCAACAAATAAGGGACAAGATATTTATGCCGGATTTCAAAGCATTATTTGACAAAAAAAAATCAGAAATTGTATGGTGTTTAGCAGCTCACGGAAATTACTATGTACTGCTACAGCACACAGTAACTTTCGTGCTGCTGTAGCTTTTAATTAAAAAAAATTTCTTCAAAAAACAGCAAACAAGCTTATGATTTTCCATACGTGGGGCCCACCTCATCTTTCTCTTTTTTGTGCAGGAAACTATGCCATTTCTCACATGAAAAATGGCACATTCAAGTGCCGTTTTCTATGCAAATTTTGTCACTTCTGCCATGGATCTCATCGTTTAAAAAATGGCACATATGGGTGCCATTTTTTAACACCCTAAAATGTTAAATAATTTTACTATTATACATATTTTTTAAATATTTTCAATTTTTACACCAAAATAAAAAATCCCTCTAAAAATAGGTTTTGGCAAATAAGAGATCTCTCACAAATAACATATAACATATGAAATTACGGAGGAAGTTAGTGTTAAGGAGTTAAATAGAAAAAAGAAAATTATAAACCTATTGAGATTTTAAAATGGGCTCTTCAAACTAGTTTATTAGAGATAAAAGGAAGAATGAAATACTAATTTTTCACTCAAGTACATATCCACTTGAAAATTTAAAATTGCCAATAAATCTTGAAAATTCTAACTATTTAACTTTTAATATTTCATAAATGAACCATCCAGAAAAATTCAAAAATCACATTTATTAATTTACCTTATTCAAAATACATATCCACTTAAAAATTTAAAATTGTCAATAAAATTTAATGTTATATGTGAACTACTCTCTTTCCCCCAGAAAGATATTGTCACTCTCTTCTTTTTTTTTTTAATTTACCTCATATTATAGTTAATTTTTTCGTCCTAAAAAAATATACAACAATTTATTTACCAACTACAAATAAATTTTTCCTTTTTATGTTCAATAATTAAAAATCAATAAAAATAAAAGATATAGTAACTTACCTTTGAAAATAATGATTAGAAATATATTGTTAAGTTAATAACACCTACACTTAAAAAATATAAATTTAGTTAGCATATATGTTAAAAATTAAAAAATAAAAATTTATTTTTACTATATTAATATAACTTACCTTGGTAGTAGCTTTCAACAAAATTGTCTTCACAATTTCAACTATTAGTCTATAGTTGAAATATACAAAGAGAAAGAAAGGTAGCAAAGACAAAGCAAGATAGCAAGGAAAAAAAAGCAAGATAGCACGAAATAGGGAGAGCAAGAAAGCAACAAATAAGGGATAAGGCATTTATACGGATTTCAAAGCATTATTTGACCAAAAAAAATATTAGAAACCGCGTGGTGTTAAGCAGCTCACGGGAGTTACTGTGTGATGCTGCAGTGTACAATAACTTCCATGCTACTGCAGCTTTTAATTAAAAAAAAATTCTTCAAAAAATGGCAAGCAAGCTTGTCGTTTTCCATACGTGGGGCCCATCTAATCTTTCTCCTCCTCTTTACGTGCAAAACGACGCCATTTCTCTTATGAAAAATGGCACGTTCAAGTGCCGTTTTTTTATGCAAATTCTATCACTTCTGTCGTGGGTCCCACCGTTCAGAAAATGACACATATGGATGTCATTTTTTAACACCCTAAAATGCTAAATAATTTTACTGTTATACCTGTTTTTTAAATATTTTCAATTTTTACACCAAAATAAAAAATGTCCCTCTAAAAATAGGTTTTGGCAAATATAAGAGATCTCTTACAAATAACATATGAAATTATGGAGGAAGTTAGTGTTAAGGAGTTAAATAGAAAAAAGGAAAATTATAAACCTATTGAGATTTTAAAATGGTCTCTTCAGACTACTTTATTAGAGATGAAAGGAAGAAGGAAATACTAATTTTTCATTCAAGTACATATCCACTTGAAAATTTAAAATTGTCAATAAATCTTGAAAATTCTAACTATTTAACTTTTAATATTTCATAAATGAACCATCCAGAAAAATTCAAAAGTCACATGTATTAATTCACCTTATTCAAAATACATATCCACTTGAAAATTTAAAATTGTCAATAAATTTTGAAATTTTGAAAGATGCAAACTATAATTTTCAATAGAAATTCGGTGGATATTCCACTAATTTTTTTTTATGTAAAACTATAAATGCTCTAAAATTTTGTCATATTAGCCACTTAGTTAAAAAAAAAAAATCATTTGAAATGCTGCCAATAACCTTTGAAAAGTGTTCTTTGATTCAAACTTGTATATATATATACACTTATAATAATAATTGAAGTGATGATGTGGCAACTATGTATGCATTTAATCTAACTATTTGTTATGAGTGAGTTAATTTATTTATTCTCATTAATATTTAATAAATATATGGTTAGCTACAACAAAATAATTGATAAATAGACTCTCTCTCTCTATATATAATGTATAATTAAGGAAAAAAAATTATGAAAATATGTACATGCTATATTATAAAGTCAAACATTTTTTGAGACACCTCAGCCATAAAATTCAGTATATTGGAACGTCTTAGAGTTTAACCTTCTCTTCCAATTACATGTAAAAGAAAAATTTAATGTTATATGTGAACTACTCTCTTTCCCCCAGAAAGATATTCTCTAACTTCTAAAGCTTCCGCAACAACAGGATCTAGAATGCCATCAGTGTGTGAACATGTTAGTGATAAAAAAAAAAAAAGAATAAAGCAAAAAAAACAAAAAACATCACTCCCACCATTCAATTAAATATTATATTATTAATATCAAACAAATAATAAGCAAGCATTATCAGCAGTGGTGATTGTGCCAGTAATGGTAGTGACTACCATTTTCTTATTTTTTTTTAATTTTTTTAAGCAATATTAGGGTAACAAGTCTGTCTTCCCAATTAAACAAAGGCCTAGCCATAAGTAGCCACTTAAACAGCTTTTATTATTCAAAATGTCTGTCATTATTGGGTAGTTAATTTAAATATTTTTGTAAATTATCTTAATTATTGGGTCAACAAGATCACCTCCATTGCCTTATATGCATATCTTTTCCACCAATTTAGTCAAAAATAGTTTAAGCTTTTTCAACAATAGGTGCTTGCATTATAGTTTTAATTTTATTTTTATTAGGAGAGTAAATTGGTAAATAATGAATAAAAGATAACCAAAAAAAAATCTTTTCAGTTTTATAGATAATGATTTGATTGGTGGGTTAGGGTACATGTGCGCTAACGGGGCACAGTTAAAAAAAATGGATTTTAACCTAATTCAACTTAAAAAATTAATTTGTGATTAGGTGTATAAAGTATTTAGTTTTTATAAGCCGGTGTGAGATATTTAAAACACTAGAGGTGTTCAAAAATAAATTAGATAGGTTATTATTAGTGTATGACTCAACTTATCTAAGTAATAAAATTAATAGGGTTGAACTACACATTATTTTATAAAATATACTATATAAATGAAATTTAAGTCTTATCATAATACATAAAAATGATAATCATAATTAAGTTGACATAAATAGGGGAAAAAAGTAAATTTGTCCTACTAAATTGCAAACCAATTAATTTTATTAATTTTCATAAAAATTATATTGAATAAATTAAAATATTCCTCTAGATTTAAGTTATCATAGTAAAGTGTGTAAAAAAGTATTAATTAAATTATTAAATATTTTATTGAAATCATATGAAGAATAAATTTAAAAATATACATTAAATGATATCTAAAATTTATCAAAATGACAATTTAGCGAAACCCATTTTTTTCTCAAATTTGTGAAACATAAAATTTAATCGGTGCATGCATCTCATGAAATGCATTTTAATTGCAAACAGACGAAAAGAAATTCGACCTCATACTTATATTAATAATCTTTTTTTTTTTTTAAATGGTGAAAAAAAGTAAAGATATTATTAGAAAATATATATTTATCACTGGCTGCTGCGTATGGCAGCAATCGTTAATTAATTAGATCTCTAATTTACGGATATAAAGCTATAGTCGGGACAAAATTGTATGCCTAATTTTAACTTTTCTTTTTCTTTTTTTTTCTAGAATTATATTATATTATATTATATTATATTATATTATATTATATTATATTATATTATATTATATTATATTATATTATATTATATTATATTATATTATATTATATTATATTATATTATATTATATTATATTATATTATATTATATTATATTATATTATATTATATTATATTATTAACAGTAAAAAATTAAATCTATTTTAATTAAAAATACAAATCTAAATAAATAATATTCGAAGTTCCAAGAATTCTTATTGTTATTATTATTATTATTACTTTTTCTTGAGATAGTGACAATATTTGTGAGATATATAAGCAAAAGAATAAAAACATTCACAATATTAATAGACATAAGAGGGAAAGTGAAGATCACACTGTCCTTTTTGCTAACCTCTGTTGAGATACTTGTCCCCTTATGCAAATCCTTTTGAGAATGCTGCCAGTAAAGCATCATTCACCCTTATATAACTCTGAATTTATATATTATATATATATTTTTTTTCCTTCTTTACTAATTAATTAAGTATATATTATCATTCACTTTTAAATAAGAAAAGAGTAGCTTGATGAATTGTTTTTCATTACTCTTATATATATAATAACTTTATGATTTCATTGGTTAATTATAACATCTTAATTTCCATCTCTACTTAATTATCTATCAAGAACACAATTTCTCTTATACCAATAACCTTAAATTCCATGGTATTAATTAATTTTCATGATTATGACCGACCCCTTATAATAATAATAATAATAATAATAATAATAATAATAATAATAATAATAATAACAACAACAACAACAACAACAACAACAACAACAACAACAACAACAACTTCTATGTATATTTATCCTTTTGATATTAGATTTTCAAATTTTGATTAATTAATGTTACCATACAAAGAATCAAGTAAGGTGTTAATTACATGAAAGACCAAGATAATTAAAAAATTGCTAAGGTTTATATATATATATATATATGCACTTAGAAGCGGAGGTGTACGAAAATTTGATGATCTGTGAGCATTCAAATGGCTCAACCGTAGGTAGAAAACAAATTTACATGAGATCATGAATAAGATGGATTACCACACTTGCTACAAGAGAAATAAGGTGAGTTAGCTTGGGAAGCCATGGACCATGTAATTTGGTTTCTAAATAGGGTAAAGATGTACACTAACTAGGGTTTAATTAGGCAATTTGGGTAGCCAGCCCTAGCTCTAATGTATAGGCACTAACCCAAGACTTGATTAAAATCAAACCATGGTCCTAATTACGCTAATGTACTCCATGATGGTTGCTCAGTTGATGGAAACACAATAATATATTATATGGAAAAAAAGTATTAGCTATTGCTAATTAATAGTACAATTAAAGGAAGAAAATAATGTGATTGCAAGAAAAAGAGAGAAGCTAAAGCCCTTTCATAGGACCCTCAATTGCCTCAGATGATGTGATTTTTCTTTCTTTTTTTTTTTTTTTTTAAGGCAATTTCACTTCTGAGTACCTTATTTTTAAGGTTTTTTTTTTCAATTTAGCTGCTTAACTTCTATTCATCAATTCCTCAAGCATTTAATTTTAGGTAAAAGTACATTTATGTCCTTAAATTTAATACTTTTAATATGTTAGTATTTATTTTAGCATCTGATTGATTCAAAAAATGAAAGTGAATAGCATGTTTTGTTCCTCAACTATTATTTTTAGTATTCATTTCAGTATATGATTGAATGAAAAAATGAAAGTGAATAGCACGTTTTGAATATAGAAGGGAAAATTTTAATTGTAAAAATTGCATTTCCTTCTCAAGAACTTTTATATTCTTATGATTTTTCGCCCCTCAACTTGGTATTATATATGTCATATTAAGTCCTTCAATTATTATTTTTGTATACATTCAAATCTCCAAGTATTTGTTTTTCTTTCAAGCTAATTAGTTATTACATAAATATTATCCACTCACGTATATTTATCAAATTAGAGATTAAATGGGTATCAAAATAACAATTGATAGGTAAAATATCGGACAACGTAGAAGTTTAGGGACAAAAAAAAATGAAGTAAATTTTGCCCCTAATTATTGCAGCAACATCAAATCCAACTTCAACAAATTGAACAAGAACATTAATAACATTTTCTCTGCACACATAGCTTTCTAAAATTATCAATATTAGGAAATCACCGGTAGTTTAAAATCTAACCGTTCTTTTAATTAATTAAAATTCGAATATATTTTACTATTTTTTTGTGTCAAATGATGTATGTATTCAGACTTAATAGAACATAATAAAAGTTTGAGGACTAAATTTGAAAAACATGAAAACTCAAGAATCGAAAGATAATTCTTGGATTTAAAAAATAATAATAATTTTTTTTTCTAACTCTAAGACCAGTAATATTTCTACTCATCTTCTCCACCCAAAAATATTCTATTCTTTTTCTCTCCCCTCCTCTCTCTCTCACTTCCAATAAACAAACCAAAAAAAAAAAAGAAAATTAAAAAGAAAAAAGGAAAACAAAAATTATACTCAGAATTAAACTCAGTAATTAAACTAGAAGTGTCTCTCTAGTGATGTCAGGAAGCAAAGGGAAAGAAATAGCAGAAGGATCATCAACAACAACAGCAACAGCAACAAGATCATCGGAGCCACCGTCAAATCCGCCTCAATTAAGCCGGTACGAGTCACAGAAACGGCGAGACTGGAACACTTTCGGGCAGTACTTAAGGAACCAGAGGCCACCAGTAGCATTATCACAGTGCAATTCAAATTATGTGCTTGATTTCCTAAGATATTTGGATCAATTTGGGAAAACAAAAGTACACTTACAAGGATGTGTGTTCTTCGGACAACCAGAGCCACCAGGTCCTTGTACTTGTCCTCTAAAGCAAGCTTGGGGCAGTCTTGATGCCCTAATTGGCCGTTTAAGGGCAGCTTATGAAGAAAATGGAGGGCTACCCGAGACTAACCCTTTTGCAAGTGGGGCTATTAGAGTTTATCTTCGTGAAGTAAGAGACTCTCAGGCGAAGGCCAGAGGGATCCCTTATAAGAAGAAGAAGAAGAAAAGAAATATTAATAATAATAATCCAATTAAAGCTTCTGCTACTGATCATCAGAGTTCAAGCTTTCATCCCATGCAGTAATCTTCTTGGATTCATTATTATTTGGTAATTTATTTTTATTTTTATTTTATTTTATTTTATTTTATTTTATTTTATTTTTTTGGGATTTAATTATAATATTTATGATATGTGCATGTGTAATTTATTATATTTTGAATTATAAGTTTTAGCTGCTTGGTTTGTCTTCTAAACCAAGTAAATGAAGGGAAAATTAATTGAGTAATTAGGTAGCATTCATGTGAAATTAATCAATAAATTAATTATAAAATTGGTGTAGCTCCATTTTAAACCCTAGGCCAAGTGCTTCAAAACCCTAATTTGCTAATACTAGGAATTTTCAAGGATATAACAGTAGTTATTATAGGCACTTTTGCCTTAAAATAATGTCTTTTTTAAATAAACAAAATAGATGCTATAATAATACTCTAAAGACACCTATTTTTCTTTCTAATTCTTTTGGGATTCTGCACGATCTTATGCTCGCCATGAATGGACTCTTAGGATATGAAACTATAGCCAGCAATGGAGATAATTAAATAATTAATTAATATAAAAAGATAAGCATAGTGCATTAATTAATTATTTAGTATAATATATATAAATATCCTTTTCAGTATCTTTAACAAATTTTCTTATTGAACACACTATAAGATCAGCCAAATTTGTTGTTGATTAGCTAATAAAATCATAAGACGATAGAATATTATATGGGATTAAGCTTCTTTGTCTGCTTCTTATTTTGTAATATTTCTTATCTATATTTCTTATTATTATTTTTAAAATATATTCTCATTATGTTATAATGTCCTTTTCTTTGGCAATCCTTAATGAAATTAGCCTTTTTACCTGAACCAGATTGTCTTTTGTCTGCTTGGAGGAAAAAAAAAAACTGATGGCATTCTATTATGTGCTACCCCACAAGCAGTAGTACCCAAGAAATACTTATAGAAAAATTCTCAAAATAATTGATCAAATTGATATATAAATAATTATTTACGATCTATTTAATAGGAAATTTTTGTATGTAATTAATAATTGTAGCTATAACAAGACAGCTTGATGATTGTCTTCCACTTTCTTAATTAGCACTTCAAATAATTTAGAGAGCTAATCACAAAAATTATTCTCAGTTTTCCAACTAGTTCTTGAACCTTAATTGATGCTCAAATTATATTATCATTTCAAGTAGATCCAATTAAGATTAATTATTGAAATAAATATATCTCTTTAGTTTCTTTAATCAAAGTGCTTTTGCTTTTCATATAATTAAATTTATACCTTGTCTTGTACATTACCATTTATTTTTTCAATAATTTAATTTCAGTTTCAGGCTCTCGAAAATCTCTGAATCTTCGATTCGCAACTAGTACTATGCCGCTTTGGAGCTCTATACCAAAATTCTCTTCCTCTGGATTGAGTTCTTGGAGAACTTTGCTAATGGCTGAAGCACTGTAATCTATAGCTAAAAGTGAGAGAAATGAGTGAAGTTGGTGAAGACAAAAAAGAAACCATGATGTGGTAAGTCACATTTTTCTGCTCTAAGTTTATTTGCTATCTTAATTAATATTATATTGAACATATAGTTAAGTTTGTTATAATCATCATGTAATATTATCCAGACATGTATTATCAGTCAATGCAAAACTTTATCTTAATTTATTCGTTTTGATTTCTCAACTTTACTTTGTGTTCTTTCTTTGGCAACCCAATACCATAATTAACAAGTATAGCATATATTAACCAATAAGCTTTGGCTTAATGGTGACTATGCATATTATGGAAGCGTATATATATATAATGCTTTAATTAGTTAGTGAGTTTGATATGTTTACCACATTATCATATATGTAATGCAGTATTATTCTACTAATTATAGAATTAATTAGACCTAAAATGTATATTATATATCAATATATATATTATTTTATTTAGTGGGTCATTAATATTGAAGCAAAAGAAGGGCAATTTAGATATAAGTTAATTAACTATATTTTCATTGAATTTTAGTACCTTCTCTATGGTATCCCCCACTTATAGATATTGCAATGTCCCACTTCTTGATTATGTGCTTTGGTTTTTATGATTTATCATTGGATTCCTTTTTTAGATACTTCTATCTGTAATTGTATTAATCAGTTTTCTTTTTTTTCTTCTTCAAAACTGTTTTTGATCAGTAAATCTCATGTCTACATCAAGAGTCAATTTTGAGTGATTTAATGCCTTTTTTTTTTCTTTTTTCTTGAGGTCACTGTTAAATCTATGGATTTCCTACTCATGTAGTGTTTATAATTCAATTCTCATAATTTGGGTTTTGAATTTAACACTTAAAGTTTGTTGACATTCACATAATTTGTGAGATTCGGAAAATTAATCTACATTTTTTAAAAATAATAATTTAGAATACAATTAGTTAGGGTGCATTTAGTAAGATTGTATATTTTTAACTTTTAATTTTTAAAAGACTAAAAAATATTTTCAATTTTTGTATTTATTTTTAAGAAAAATGACCTTTATAAAAAAAAAAGATCACATACAGAGAGAAAAGACATTCCAAAAACTAGAATAGTCATACAAAACTAAAATTTTAGCTATTTTATGAGTCTCAATATTGTTAGACATATTAATTCAAGCCAATTTAAAAAAAAATTATTTTATATATTTATAATTGAATTATATTTATTACATTGTTTATATTATTCAATTATATATATATTATACACATATATTATACAACTTTAAGACAATGCATAGTTTTACATTGCTTGAACTGACTGGATGAATTCAGTGGTGGCTGTATTAGGTTGAGGTGTTGTGTGACCCAAGTGAGGGCATGGCATTCCGGTCCATGTCTCGCCATGCCTAGTGCCACTCTTTGCTTAGGCATGGTGTGTACCACTTCCAGGCAAGTCCTCGAGGCCAAGGCATGCTTGGTCGAGGCTAAGGCCATGGAAATGAGGGCTATATATTGTAGATTGGACACGCAGGATATAAAGATTTGATGGCATTTGTTTGTCAAGTTTAACCTATTGATTGTGTATGGGGTCGCGGTTCCCTTCTAAAATTATTTTTTGTCCAATGATGCAGACGGTGACTTTAGATGAAATAGAGTTCTTGTGATTTATGTGTCTAAGTCTAATAACTAAGATCTTCAAACCATAATTTGTGGACTTATAATTTAAAATTAAAACTTTTTTTTCTACATAGAAAAAAAATAAAGCTATTTTGTCAAATAAAATTTGACTTTTTTCTTAGAAAAAAGATTAATAACGGTAATAGATCAGTAACGGTAATATATATATATATATATATATATATACACACACACACGCATACTTTTCATCTATTAGGAATATCTTATTTTTCTAGTTTCTAAGTAGATCTAATAACTCTAAAACTCATAAATTAGCCAGAACTTCTTTATTATTTGATTCTTTCTGTTGTTGGGATGTAATCCTTTCTTGTATTTGATCTTTTCTTCAATAAAGGTCACTTTCTCTTAAAAAAAAAAAAGTAGAAAATCCTACAAAGATAAAACATGCTTAGTCAATGTACATTTGCTAATTCATCTAATTAATGCTCTCCTTTTTAAATCTAAAACAAGTAAATTAACATATAAACTTTACATGAATGGATATTTTTCTTTGAGCTTTTAACATAATTAATAAATAAATGCCTTCCTTGATTTTTTGTCTTCACTTGTTCAATCATTTCCATCATTTTGGGTTGTTCTTGTTTCGCTTAGGAAGACATTGTGGAAACATTTAGACAAACATATAAAAGATTTTTAATTCTAAACTTTACATTAACTAACATACAATTACAACCTAAATAGATAGGTGTACTATATAATATATTAAAAAACACCTATTATTTATTTGCTGTGAAATATAAATATTTGGTTATTAGACAATTAATGTACATATACATGTTCCCAAATCAATGGATCATTTTTGAGATAATAAATGCATAAAATGCAGGAGAATTATTATCCCATTATTGTTTTCCTTCCATTCAATTGCAATGTCATCTATGTGATATTTTTTCTTTTGCTTTGAGCTTAAACGTCTAATTCAGATCTTTATTCACTACAAGAAAATTCTTGTTCAGCTAAGATAATGCTTTTCATTAATTGTTGATCTTCCGTTGCTAAATCATACTTAGCGAGAATTGTCTATCCTCGCCATATGGTACGTCGAAGTTTTTCTTGCCAATTCCATGTTAATCGTTCATGCCATTACTAAGTGCTCGAAATTAGTGATGATGGATGGATTATCGCTAACTATAGTACGTTGGCAAGTCGTTGTCTTGCAGATTCCTCACTAAAATTGACATCGTTAAATTAGTGCACTAAAGTAGCAACAATGTTTCTTAGTGCTTGTTTTTTTGTTGCAAGAAATTTTTCCTGCGGTCGTACCGCTTATTTTAGCGATAATGTTTATTTTCCCTTGCAAATATGTCACTAGTTAATGATAAAATTTCTTATCCTATCACTGTTCTGCATTTTTAGTGATTCTTTTTGGATCTTAGATATCATACATATATTCATAGTTATACGTGGGTAATCTTCTCACGTTTTTAATACCGTATAAAGTCTGTATAAATATGAAAACCTTGGTAATTACTCTAAAATAAAATGAGTTATTTTGAATAAAAAGAACCATAATATTCAGCTAATTACGTTGTTCAGCTTAAACTTTAGATGCGTGTTGATGGCAATGGGTTTGGTTGTTGCTTCTTAATTAACTTTTGAAGGATAATTTAAGCTTAGAGATCAAAATTATGATAATTTTTTCTCAAGATTACTGTAAGATGTATTGCTTTATGCCTATGAAAGAGGGTTTTTATTTTTTATTTTTAATAGTTAGCATTCAAGTGTCTTGCGATTTGTTGTCCTTTAATTTTCCTCAAATCATTCATCTCTATTAAGTATATTCGTAAGTCTTTACCCTTGTGAAGTCTCGATCTTATTGTTACAAATAATTAACAGAATAGGAAAATAGCTAATTTATTCTAAATTACGCAAAATAATATTCGCTTCAAATATTTCCATATATCATTACCAAACTGGTTCATGATATATCCCTTATTTTATTGTTAAAAAAATCCATATTTATCCTTACTATTACAAATAATAGTAAAATACGAGTCATTTTATTAATAACAGAGACATTTTTGAAAGAAATAAAAAAAATCAAGTATAAATTTATATCATTTCGTATAATTTAAGGGCAAATTTAACCCTTTATCCTTAATAAAATTGATGCATATATTTAAGTCATATAAAAGCAGTAGTGAACCTATATTTATAATCAAACTGAACTAATAGTCCTCCGCTTGAAATAGTTAACACGGTATTCAGTCTATAAAAGGATTGTAAATAATCCCATATCATATGGTTAATAAGTTATTATGGTTAAATGCTCTTCAAATTTAGACATATACATCGTTTCGTAAGTTATGCTTTGATTCTAATCGAAACAAAGTGGAGACAAATATAATGTAAATCTACCCATCTAAACATTATTACAAAAATTTTCAAATAATAATTCCCCTTTAATCATAAACTTAATTAATTATAGGTCATCTCTGTTTCATTGTATTGCACAGGAGATAGGATAATATAGTACAGACTGATATGAATACAATATTTGCTAAACTTTTTTAAAAAACTAATGTGGAGATAATATAATACATGATAATATTTTCATACCTAATACTATGTATAAATTAAAACAGCATGAACTCCTTCATTTATGTAATATGATATAAATCGTATTAGAAAAAAAAAGGCCTCTATCATCTCTTTGTATGCAGTTTGGCCTTATTTTTGGCATTTTTATCATCTCCTACACTTTGCCCCACCGTTGTTGCCATTGCCATGACCACCACCACCACAACTAACGCCACCACCACCATACCATTGCCACTGCTGCCACCCCTACTACCACTATTGTCACTACTACCACCCCACCATAACTGCCGCCACTGCCATTACCACCATAGTGTCACAACCGCCGCCGTCGCCGCCACCACCACACTGCGACAACTGCCATTGCCGCTGTCATTGCTGCCACCACCATGCTGCCGCCATCGTTACCACTTTCGTCTAATGATTGTTAATTTATCTATCAATATATGTTTATATTACAAAAAAATTGTACACTTAAAAAAAAACTAATGTTTGTATGAGAAATCGTAATTTATAATCAATTTTTTTTGTTTAAATTAGTAACAATAAAAATAATTTAATTTTACATATTTTTAATTTTTTTAAAAAATAACACAGTATATCATTGTGCAACAAATATAGTATAAAATATTATAGGCTATTACAGTTTTGTACTAAATACTGTATATAATAATACAAGTTAAATAGTATAGGCTAATATTATATAGGCTAATGTTATACAAGAAGTCAACCAAATGTGGCTATAGTGTGTTAATTGATATAAAGATACCAATGTGAATACTTTTAGTTTTATTATTCAATTTTTTGTTTAACATAAAATCCAAAGGTGAAAAAATTAGGGATTATTGTTTAAAGGAGGAAAAATGATAATTACAAAAGTATTACGAGATTCTAATCACTAAGAGCTGGTCTTAATAACCAGTATTCGATTATAAATGTAAAAAATTTTAAATTTGATTAATTTTTTGAATAACATTTAGAATTTCGATTAATTTTTCGAGTAACATTTAGAATTATAATTAGATAATAGATAATGCGACTTCTTACTTGTAAACCAACAATTCTCCTATTTTTCAGGAATCAATTTTGGCCAAAACAGTTGAAGTGTTTGAATATTTTTTAGTTTGGATTTCAAATTTCCATCCACTCCCATCCCAATTATTTTTAAAAAAGAATTTCCAATTTTTCTAGAAAATTTAATCACATTTTCCTCATCCTTCTAAGCGTTACCATTCACTGCGTTTGGTTTGATCAAATGATTCAATTCAAATATAATTATCCTTAATATTATACAAAATATTAATCAAATTAGTAAAAGAAATTAAATTATTGAAAAAAAAACTCAGTTTTTAATAATTTTCCTTAAATATGTAATTTGAATCAAAAATCAAATTTAGGCTTTGAATTGGGATTATAATTGACGAATATAAAAATATAACTAAAATTCTCTTTCAAAAAAAAATCAATTTTATTAAAAATTTAAATTCCTATATCGGAAAGGAAAAAAGAAATGTTATTAAAACCTTAATTTTGTTGAGTATGGGCCACTATATGGTGGCAAATCCAAATAGCATAAATCCTAGATTATTAAAATAATATATTTTGATAATAATGAAAAGTATAGTAACAATAATAATTAAGATTCATGGCCACTTTGAAGTGGCCACCTCCTCAAATTTCATTGATTTTTTTTTATTCAGTCAAACGACTACACAAAAGACAATTCCATTCCTAGCTATTTTGATAAATAAAATATTATTAATTCTTATTTATTATTCATCTTATATCTACACAAACCTTTTATTTGTTTATTTATTGATAATTATTCCGCTTTGCATTTTTGTAACTATTCCACATATTATATGCTTTATTTTAAACAAAAGTTTTGCTACAAAACTGCACAATTAAACCATATTTTTCGGGTCTAATCTTAGCTCTAAATGCAGTTTTATCTACATTTTCTAATTTGAATTAGACTTTCGGCGTAATTAATTTTGTTTCAGCAGACAGGTTGGCTCAAGTTTCTAAGATATCATTTTTTTTTAATTTTTTCATTAAAAAAAACTATATATGTATAAACTATAAAAATATATATATATTTTTATATTTACATAAAAAGGTTAAAATTTGTAAAAATATAAAATGACTCAAATAGATCACATAGTGAACCAGATCGAATTGGATCATATAGATCAAATTCTCATATTGGATCAAATATTGAAAAATTTAATAAAAAAATTAAGTTAAAATAATATAAGGGTTCTTAAAAACAGTGTTTAACACATAAGTAACTCTTTAACCTTCTTTTCTTTTCACATTAATATCTTCCCATGTTTGTCAATTTAACACATATACTAAATACTTTGTTAAACAAGTTATGTTTTTATTTATACACGTTACACACTTAACTTAGTGTTAAATGTCGCCATAGTCCCCTAACTTCACTGTAAAGAGATTGCGTTTAAATCTAATCCAACCCCAAAAACTAACTTGTAAGTTATAAATTGTTCAAATTTTTATAAAAAGTATTACATTTTTATAATTAATGCATATTAAATACTTAACACAACTCCATCACTTTCAGAAAGAAAATTTGAAACATGAAAATTTGCATAATTGAATATTACAGATGGTTCAACATCAAGAACCAACGGCTTTAATATCATGTAAAGAAAATATATTTGAATCTAATTAACTCAATCCTAAAATTAAGTTATGATGAAAGAATTATCTAAATATTTATAAAAAAATATTATATTTTTGTAACCAGGATCCTTAACAATCATCTTGACACCAAGCACTCTGCATTCAGAGGAGGCACATAGGGCACACTTCAACCTATTCTCCTCAAGCATATGTGCCCCAGTCTTCTCTGCACACCTGGCACATAGAGCCACCAAAATATTTAGGTGTTTCCCACCAACCGTATGTATCCCCTAAAAGAGAAAAGTTGATTAAATTTACCATCGCATAAAACCCAACCGTCTTAAGTTTATATTCATATTGTTGCTTGTGATTTAGGTACTCCGGCCGGTTTCCGATCATCGTGTTGCCGGCTGAATTTTAGATCACATCAAGTATCAAATACTCCAAATCAGTGTGAATGTTCAAATATAGATAAATTATGTGTAAATGTATTGGCATAAAGAGGATAGCTATAGGGAAATATTTACGTTTCAGGTCAAAATTTTAAGATAAATACATACATATGTACGTATATTCTGCTTGTATTTGCTTTATAAGTGTAGGGATTGAGCTATGCTAACAATTTTTTTGGGATAACACGCCTTTGGGTGAAAAAAGGAAAATTTTGGCCCGTAATTAATTGAAAAAGTAGTTAAATTTTCAACTATTTGAATTGCAAGTATTTTTCGGTTAACAATTTTTCTATTTTCACATTTTTCTTCACATGTTTAAGTATTAATTTATAATTTAATTGATATTGAAAAATAAATTATCCTTTTGCTTCCACAATGGACTCAAAATTTATCCACCAACGAGTTTCAATTTAGTATTAGAGAAATTAATTTACAAAACCAAGTTTAAAAAATGAAATTCGTAGTATGCAGGAATCATCCATGCATGCATGCTGTATATCTACGCACGTGAAGGTCTCGATTGTAGAGAAGTAACTAAAAATAAACCCTAATTATTCTTTTGCCCATTTGCAGTCTTCCACATTTAGTACATTTAGACAAATCTCTCACCTCTTACCAAATGTTACTCATTCTGTTTTTTTTGGTTTTTTTATCTGTTATTTTTTTTCATTATAATTAAAAAATAATAAATAAACTTAAATTTAGTATTAAATTGTATAATTAATAATAAATTATCAAATTTAATTGGTTCTAATTTTATTGAAAAAAAAATAAATTAAAAAAGTAAATTAAATTATATTTAAAGTCTAAAAATAACAAATAAATAAAATTTAAATTTTACTTAAAAGTAACTGATAAATAAAATTTGAATTTTATTCAAAAATAATATATAAAAAAGAATAGAAGAATTAATTTTTAACGGCAGTTTAGGACTCTTGAATTCATAATAAAAGACCCCCAAAAAAAATTTTAAGTCAGCAATTATTATATTTTTCCAGTGATTATACCCATTTTGTAATTAAATTGTTGAAAAATGTTAATAATTTCTCTTTTACCTTCTCCATTATCTTAATGCCATGTGTCCAAATGATTTGAATATATGCATTTTTTTTTTAATAAAATCAATAAAAACTTCACATATGTCATAAAGCTAATGGAGAATGTAATAGAGAAGGTATTATATAAAAGACATTTAGGTAACAGGAAAGTATTAAATAAAAGACATTTAGCACTTCAAAAATTAATTATGAAGGATATAAATAAGCAACAATATATAATTACTTTCCATTCTTTTATATTTGTTACTTTTGATTAAAATTTAAATTTTATTTATTTATTAATTTTATATTTTTAATGTAATTTAATTCTATTCTAATTTAATTTTTTTTCAATAAAATTAAAATCAATTAAATTTTATAATTTAATTTTAATCACATAATTTAATACTAAATTTAAATTTGATTATTATTCTTTAATTTCAATAAAAATAACAAAAATAACAGATAAAAAACGAAGAAAATATATTATAACATTAAACATCCTTAGGAGATGAGAATTAATTTCTGAATAATAAATTAGTATAAAAATCGAGAGAATGCATATTTTCCAGCAAAAAATACTCTTTTCATTCCATATTAATCCTCCCTTCCGAATATTTCACTAGAATTAAAAAAATTATTAATCTCTTACACTTCACTAATTTGACCTTTCGAAAAAGTGGATTTCGTTAATTACTCTATTTTTGTCTTCAATTATATAGGAGTCATGTTTGGAATGAAATGTATAAAATTACTTTATTTTTCAAAAAAGACACTTTGAAATAAAATTTTCTTGTTAAACGAACACTTAATATAGAACAAATAGAATAATATTATAAGACAAACTTGAGTTTCCTCTCCATTAGAATAATACTAAAAAATTTTTTTGATTTACTTTTTTTTTTTTTTCTAAAATGGTACTTGTAATAACCAGTACAGACGAACAGTTTGATATATTATCGGCAAATATTTAACTCTAAATTTTTCACCAGTTGCTCCATTTCATATTGTCTTTTAAGATTATGCACTCCGATTAAGATAATCATTAGATCTTTTTTTTTTTTTTCTAAATTTGAAAATGTGAAGGGTTAAGATTCGGTGCGCACATGCAGTGCACGTTCACTGAGCCATCCAATCAGATAGACATGAGCAATTAAACAATTTAAATACGCGTGTACTGAATTACTATTCTACAGACAGCGCACACAACAGCCAATGCACATTGTCGACAAAAGAATAATTTAGCGTGAATGAATGATTGAATCTGAAATTCTCATACCTGTCATACTCTCCTTGTACCTGCATAAGCATAAAAAACCATTCTAATATCAACAAATAATTAATAATAATATTCCCTACCCATCCTAATAATTGCAAGTCTACTCAAACAGCTCAAATAAGATGGCCACTTCTAAATTATTAGGAGACACTTCACCAGAATTTAAGGACATTTTTACCCAAGAATTCATCTAATTTCTAAGAAATTTCAAAAGCTAGATCCTCTACAAGTAATATGCATGATGAATGATGAGGAAAAAGAGTATCTTCCCTTTGCTGAACAGAAAATGGATCCTGTCCCACCTTCAGATACTGTGAAAGCACCCAAGTGCTAGCTGCTGTTCATGTGCACACTCTTGACAAGATCAGGAGCTGAAATATTTTGACTTTAAATCCAAACTGGATAAAAAAATTCAGAACTTCATCTGAAAAGCATCAAAAAAAGAATTTTGGAAAGCAACTGGCAACTACAAAAGTTGGAATTACTACTAAAGCAAGAATGAGCACTTTCTTTGTCCTGTGCGGCGGTGCTTACAGACTTCTTTTGATAGGCCAATGTGGTATGATGAAGCTGATAAAGATGGCGGCGCCAACAGGAGGGAGAATTACTACTGCCCCTTACTCAACAATACTTTAGATCTGTAAAGACAAAACGAGGAATATTAGTACAAAGTTCAGAGTCTGTCCACACTAAGGAAACACTGGCTCCAAGCTAAAAAAACAATAACGAATGTGAACAAAAGAAATATGATTTGCTAGCTAAAAGTTTCCAGAATCAACTTCTTTAAGCAATAACAAATACATGACCCAAACTTCTATAAGAGAAGGTAGATAGTCCCACCATCTTCTTTGAAATTAAAATAGTAGAGCTTTTGGCCAATCATCTGCAGACCGTTGAATACTTTTGCCATACTTTTATATCCTGCAATATCAATAAAAAGAAATGACTATTAACAGTGCCAAAGAAAAAATGAGAAGCTGAAAGGTAGGACCACGTCCACATCATCCTTTCCTGAAACCCCACTTGCCCAAAGACAACTGTGGGTATTGGTAATGATCTTCACAAATTGGCCGGCAAATGAAGCGAGAGCACCTCCTATTGGCATTTGCAAATTTCAATTTGCAGAGTTACATGGCATATTTCAAAATTTTCACAATGGATTATGAGATCCTTCAAATTTCCTCAGTTATACTTGCTACTGGTGAAGGTATAGTTAAAACCCAATAAAGCAAAGAAAAGTTCAGTTCATCTACCCCATGCGATGAACCAAACCAAAAAAATAACGCAATCCTCCAGGGGTGGCTCATAAAAGTAATAATCAATCATCTTACATATAACACATTTTTAAATTTTAGCCTCCAGGCACCCTTCAAAGCAGGGACTGCCTGCCATTTTATTGAAGATCTAACGATCATTCAACAAATTTAGGTGGACTTCAAAAGTAATGGAAATGGGACATGGGAGCAATAAAATTTTCTAGGCATCTATCATGACTAAGAAGCATTAAGAATTTGCCTCCTTCCTGTCTCCACATCACCCTTACAGCAGCAGGGAGGGAACAAAATTGAAAAGGGAAAAATTCAACAGATAATATACTCTGCTGATAAAAGAACCAGGACTCCATCTCCATACCCTCCCAAGGTCCTAAGTTTTTAATCTGACTTTGTGCTAGGCTGGACAACGCCAGTCCTACCTCAGCATCTGAGGTGTTTATGCTAAATGTAGAATTTAAAACCACAAAAGATCCTTTAAACCTAGTATCTCCTATTAAGAAGATCAGAAGCTAACATTTTCAGCTACCAGCTTGAAATTCATCATTATTTAAATTGGCAGCTAATGCGTGTAGATGTAAAAACCCAGTCCATTCCTTCCACTTGCATCTATTGACAATACCTCAAGACAAATTCATGCCAATATATCTCAATTCCAACAGGAGATAATAGCAGAGTCAAAACATCCACATGCAAAAGAGAGATGCAAAGAAGATGCAATAACAAATGCTAAAGGTCTCAACCTTACAAAAACATTTTGAGAACTAAGGACGGAAGTTAAGACTAAGACTTCCCATGGAATTGTAACCTTAAGCACCTAAAGCATAATTTTGGATCTCTCCAATAACCAATAAATGATTCAGAAAACTAAGGGAACATACTAATTTAGATACGTTTATACATATGCAAAGCAAAAAGTTCAGAAAATATGTTGGGTCTGTGATGAATAACTAAAAATTAATTGAGGCCCAAGGAATGTTTACTTGTACATTCTCAGCAATTTATTTGGGAAGGAAACTAAATGGAAATACATGGACAGGATTGATTTGAACTCCAAAATTCACCTATATTTCATTGACCACAGAACTACTAATACAAAAAGTAACCCAAAAGTAAAGAGATTCATAGAAAAAGACATACAGAGCTTATTTCTGGTGAATTTGAAAATAGCCATTGAAATCAGATAATACCAGAGATTCTATTTTCTGTCAGTGAATCTCAGATGCTACAGAAGGGTAAACCCCATATGAGAAGTCCAATGCATGGTAGAGGACATCTATCAGTCTAATTCTGGAAAGTAAGGGAGTAGAACTGCCTCAAAGTTGCAGTTCCAAATTTCCATATAGAAGAACAAATAAAAATTAGAAGTACACCCACGGATCTCACTTCAGCATTTGTCACTTGATCATTTGAAATTTAGAAAAAAACAGAAAATAAAACTAGTTAAAATAATAAATGTTAAGAAAAAGTTTAACCATACAATGAAGTTTGAACCAGTATATGCTAATGATAGACCATCTTCTAGCACACAAACAAGTCAGAAACAAGATGGAAATTAGCTATGCTTCTCAACCCTTGTATGCGGATCTATCTGAATAAGGTTTCATCTACACCAAACATTCAACTAATTTTCCCCACTTTTCACATTTTATTAAACGGTTTGTTGAAAGTTCAATTACAACTATCCCCCAAAATCAGTTCAGTTGATAAGAATTAATTTTTCTTTTCTCATTAATTACAACGATGATTAATGACCAAAAGAAAAATGTCCCAAAAAATATTGAGTCTTGTTGAAAGAAAAATGAGAAAGAAGATAATTAGTTCTTATTATGCCATAGAAAACAATAGTGCAACATCATATACATTTGACAGAGTAGAAAAGAACAACAATCAACAAATGATCAGTAATTAATGCACGTGTAATAGCAATATGTGTTGGCAAACAAGTTACTCCAGTGATTAATTCGGTAAGAAAATTAGGAAAATGTCAGTTCTCTTTACCTGTAGGTAAATTGGGCATTTCAAGATTTGTGCCAACTGCACAACAATCCAAGAAAAGTAAATCCAACAGAACAATACTTTAAATATTCATTCAATCTGCAAGCCAATTTGTTTTTGCAGGTTAGATAGTCTCACAGAATATGGGTTTGAAAAGAAGCAATATCATCATCTCAGCTTCAGGGCCTCTTAATATTCAAATGAAGGTCATACTAACTAGGAGCAAAATAGATTTAGAGCCCAAAGTTATTCGGAGTCTTTGGACCTAGCAACCCTACCTACCTTCAATTTGTCACAACCTCAGAAATATTTATATGCCTACCTCCTATTCTGTTCATTGAACTTTGTAATCAGTAATATCTAATAGGCAAAAAATATCTAGTTGAAGCCATGAATGTGTGATTCAGAAAATTAGACTTGGTTAATTGTGAATTATTTTCACATGGTTACTGATACAAGGACACTAGAGCAATGTTATTCTCTCATTTTTCTTCTTGTTTGATCTTAATCTTAAGTTTCTTCATGGAAAGTGCCCAGCCCTGGGAAGTGTATCCCTGTATTGCAGGTATATGTTTCCATTCTTCTCATACCACTAAATTCTGGAAATCTAGTTATCCAGCCCTAGGCATAATATCCTGTCCAGTTCCTGAGCATTTTTCTAGGCCAGACTTCAGAGTTTGGACTTTTTCCATATAAATTTGTGGCCTCAAGTAATGGAAAATGCATTGAAACGAAGTAAAATATTCTTGAGTTAGTTTTATGAGTATCTATAAGCTATTGAACATTAGCCACTTAGTCTGTCTAGTTGTCCAAGAAGTGAAGCAAAGCACAAACGATTTGTGGCATTTTCTCCATTACTAATGAATTGTTATTGAAATGCTTAACTTTTTTTGCCTTTTGCTGGTCCTAATTTATAAATTGCCAAAAAAAAGAAAAAATACAGAACATAAATGTGGAAACTAACAAGACTGGTCTAATGATCACACATAAAACTTTGTGTCATCATTCCAAAATAGACACGCATCAGTAGAACTGAAAGTTATACCTGCTCCACTTTTCTGGTGAAACATGCCTTCATCTGCATCACTAAAAACCACTTTCAGAATTCAGGCCACTTCTTCTAATAAGTTCTATAACAAACTAAAATCTACATTAATAACCAATGTAGAATTCAGTCCGCTACTTAATTTAACCAATAAACTAAAATAATAGACTTTAAGAACCCAAGGAAAAATGCCATAAAAGAGAAAATAGGAAGAAAAAAGAGAAGATGTCAACTGGAAAGTTCTTCTGGTTTGGGACAAAACATCTTTCAAGAAAATATTACCTAGAAATTTCCATGATCCAGCTGTACAAAAATTTCAAGAGTATAGTTTATGTTCCAACAAAATTAAAAGAGAAAGAGAACCAATCAGAATAATAAGAGATCCACAGCACGAGTATGTGAGCTCTATCTCATCCGCAAAAAAGATGAAAAAAGAAGGGAAAACCATAACTAAATAGAACAATAAAAAAATTTAAGTTAAAAGAAGTTTCTACCCATTATAAAGAAAGAATGTGCCATGGGAGAAGGACAAAGTTATATGCCATCATAACTATAGGAAAAGTGTAACAGTGATGATTGCAATCATTAGTATTATTGATAGATACATCATATAATGCGAGGAATTTTGGAACCTATCTAATTAAAAGCCACTGAACACGTGTAAGAAACATCTCACTTAAGGGGAATTTAAAAAAAAAAAAGGTTGAATATTAAATCTTAGAAGTTCCAGAAAGCTACTTGCACGCTGACAATCATCAATTCCGGATATTTGTTTGCTTATATGCTCAAATGAACACCAACAACATTTTCAAGAATATCTAGGTCCAACAAAAAAACAGCCAAGAAAAAATAAAATTCAGATGTACAAATATTTGATAGATAAGATTTTCTGTTTTGTCCATTCTCATCAAAAACATCTACTCAAACAAACAAGAAATTTATTGACTGATTTTGAATATCTTAATTACATTATGATTGAAGATAAGTAGCCAGACAAAACACATGCATCTACAGAACCTCAAAGCTGCAATCAGTACCTAGAAAGTTGTTCAGACCCAGATTAATCTTAATCAATGACAGTCCTAGAAAGACTACAACTCACTGCTACCAATTTAAAATACAAAATTGTCAATACCCTCTTCAAACTACCAATTTTGTTTCTTCCTCTGCATGATCTTGTAGAGATGTACTTAACTTCAAGCTTCTTGCAACTTCAAAGAAATGAGCAACAGCTTCTTCAGGAGTTCCAACCAGAACCCCATGTCCAAGATTAAGAATGTGTCCCCTTGACCCAGCATATCTCACAACTCTGAAATAGAATTTTAATATAGGAATTCATCAGACTGGCTTTCAACAACTTTGCATTATTTCTTATTTCAAGCAAAACAGAATGCAAGATTCATGAACCAAAGAGATTTATTGATAGTATGTTACTCCTATGTTAGCCATCCTTTTTCTTCATGTCACGTATCCATCTGATTAGGATTAATAAATCAAGGAGACTTATCAAATGTAAATTGCACTCCTACCTTAGCTATTGTGTTTCCTTGCCTCATCTACCCATCTGACTTTTAATTAGGGTAGAGATTTTAATTGGTTCTGTACATGATGTGCCAGTTCAAAACCACAGAAGAAAAGCCATATCAAGCAAACAAAGAGTTTCCAGTTCACAGAAACTTTCAAACATTAGAATTAGAGTAATGACTTCGTTCCTGATCTTCAAAGTCATAATTTAGTTAATGTAAGTGAGGTTAAAATTTTAACTTTAAAATACAATTAACAAAGAGTTTCCAGTTCAGGAAAACTTTCAAACATTTGAGTTAAAGGAATGACTACATTCCTAATCTTCCAAATCATAACCGAGTTAATGTCAGTGAGGTTAAAATTTTAACTTTAAAAACTACAATGAATAAGCGAGCCTCAGGTCACATAATGCAATGCAAATACAGGTACGCAGACAACAGTACAAAATGCTAGGAATAAAATGAAAAAAAAAATCACCAACCTTTGAATTTCATCTGTCAAAGCAGGAAGAGGTGAAAATAAGTAAGCGGGGTCCACATTTCCCTGTACACTGATCCCACTACCCAAACGCTTCCTTCCATCTGCCATATCCACTGTCCAATCTAACCCAATTACATCAACTCCTGTTCCTCTCATACGTTCGAGAAGGCCACCATTCCCATTGATATAGAGAACAAGTGGTGTGTCAGGGCACTTACTCCTTACAGTAAGAACTATCTGCAATTTCAGAAATGCGAATATATAGTTGAATTGATAGAAAACAAAAGATAAGTGCATATTCTGTAGCTTTATGTGCATATCCCAGAAGATGCAATACTTGGGACAAAACCAAAAGATAAGACAGTATTTAGATTAGGAGTGGGCATGGACTGTTTAACCAGTCCATAGCCTATTTTTAAAGCCGATTCTATTAAAGTCGGTTTTTCAAAATCAAAGCCTAAATTCAATCCATTAATAACCGGTTAACTGCAAAATATGTTGGTTAACCATTAACCATAGGTTAACCGTAAAAAAAAAAAAAAAAATCATATAAAAAATTTCAATTCATCCATCAAATTAGAATATAAATTCTACAAATTTTAAATATAAAATAAAAGCCTTTCAAATTTAATAACAATGTACTAAAATAATATTACATAAATATTAATTTATTAGTCGTCCACTTTTTAACATTAAAGCAGAATATGGATACATGTGAAAATTACTTTCATGCCCATATATGTGTAAAATTACATATAAAACAGTTAACTGTTAACCAACCGGTTAACCAAACACTTAAATCTAAATTCAAGTCCACTAACCATAATCTTAAAAATTAAAGTCCACATCCATGTTCAATTAGACTGATTAACCACTAAAATCGATTTGAACTTGGCTTTTTAAATCAATTTAACAGTTTTCCAATTTTTCTGTCCAGCCACAATTTAAATTGTACGTACAATTTTATACATTATAATTTCTTTAACCAGACTAGGGTTACATATGAGCCAGCAACAATACACTCAAAACTCAACTTAATTAAGAACTTGACTGAGCTCAATAACAAAGTTTAATGAGCTGAACCTAAGCTTAGGCTAAATTTATAGGTAAAGCTCAGCTCATTATACTTGTAAGCTGGCTCACTCGTGGGTTAATTAGCTAGCTGGAGCAAGAGTTTACAAATAAGATCAATGTATTTTCATGTATTAAATGTACATTAATCTTCTGAGATATAAAATTTTATCATAAATCTATTATTGGGGTCAATAGTTTCAGATTAAAATTCCAGAAAGATATATTTTAATACTTTTAACAAATTTGCAAATGAATATGATGATAACTCAAGTCTATTGAGAAAGGCATTGACTCAAACTCAACTTGTTTGAGCCTCTTTAACACCTGAACTGTATATAAACAAGATTCACACTGCTTTACTTATTTCAAAATGAACAGCCCATGACCAAATTTAATCCTCAATCGATATATGGACTAAGTTTTAGCTGGCCAAAGCTCAACGTGATCTCATCATAATTACAGATTTCACAAAATCCAAATCCGACTTAAGCATTCATATTTCTTTTTACTCTGCATCTTTTTGAAAATAAGTTGAAATAAATTGTAGAACTATTAACAGAAAAAGCTCCATAATCTATTGGCCATAATACCTTACCTCTTCAATATAAGGCTTTGACCAAATGTCCCACATGTTAGGTGGCAGCTGTCCACCCCAGGAATCAAATATTTGTATGCAATGAGCTCCGGACTCCACTTGAAAAACAATATACTCAGATATTGCCTGTGTCAAATGAGATAGAAGAGCCCTTAATACATGTGGTGCTGTATGGCACATGCTCTTTATGGTAGTATATGTGCGAGTTGTACCCCCTTCCACTATATATGTAGCAATTGTCCAAGGTGCTCCAACAAAACCTAAAACTGCAGCACGCCCAGCAACCTACCAAAATCATAAAAGAAAGGGTAATTTTACCAAGATAAAACATAAACTTGAGCTGCTTGGCCAAATACTCATCGAAAGGTGATAACCTCGCGTCGTAATATCCTAAGCGAGTCTCCCACAAAATGAAGTTTCTCTAATTCAATTGGATGCAGAGACTTTAATCCTTCTTCAGAGCAAATTGGAGTCTGAATAACAGGTCCCCTTATTTCTTCTATGTCAAAAGGAACACCAAATGCTGGTAAAGGTGTAAGTATGTCGGAGAAAATAATAACACCATCTGGATGGAAAGCTTCCCAGGGCTGCAAGGAAATTTCTACAATGAGATCAGTTGTTTCTGACCTCTCTCTGAAGGATGGGTATTTCTCTGCAAGCTTTCTGTAAACAGCCATATACCTTCCTGCTTGACGCATCATCCATGCTGGAGGCCTATTCACAGGTTCCCCTCTGGCAGCCTTAACCAAAAGTGGATCTGAGTAAAATAAGGACCCGGTGAAAAAATAGGGAAACAAAAATTGTTGCATAGCAATCACCCAATGCTCGAAATGCAACTCATTATTAAACACTTGAGAATTTTTCAAGAAAAATATTATGTGATTCTACAAGATAATAAGAATAAAAGATGTCATATATAACTAAATTACAGCAGAGCTGAGCCATTGGGTTACAAGAACAGCACTGAAAATATCCTACTACAATTGTCTCAAGTCAAAGCATTTAGTAATGAATGTAATCTTAGAACAATGAACTAGGGCAGCAGCCATAAAATAAATGCATTAATGCCTACAACTCAAGCAAAGAATAGAAAAGAATTGATCAAAATAACTAAAATAATACTCCTGATAGGTACCTAATAATATCATCTTAATTCACTGATCCAGATAAAATATGAGATCAAACCAATGGCGCAACGTGCCTGCAAGCAGTCAACATTCCAGTTCATGGCTCTAAATGGATATATATATGCATAACCCAATCTCTAATATGCCCATTCTCAAGCATCAGTTTGGGTAGATACATATAATCTAATATCTATCCAAACCCTGCAATACTGAAATGCTGATAACAATCATCAGTAATTACATTGTTCCTATAGGCAATATTCAAATCAGCTCCATGGAACAGTAGGAAAATAGAAAAATTCAAGGTAAAAAACATAAACTACTGGGATACGCATGAAAAAAGAGGTAAATGATGCAAAACCAACAAGTTAGGTCATGAAACTGTCATTCACATTGTAATTCAAGCGCTAAGAACAACAGCAGAAATGGCTAAAGATAGCTATGTGTGGACTGTTGACTATGTTTTGACCAGTTACAGTGGACCATGTAATCCAGTTTGGAGAAAGAACACATCTTTACCCAAATTGAATAAAATGGAAGTAAAAGAAAACAGAAAATTATCAAAGAATACAAAATTGAGTAAATGAGTAGAGCAACATAGAAGGTGAAAATACCAGAAGAAGAAGCAGCCGCGTAGAATTTTCGGGAACGTGAGAAGTTGCAGGAAGAAGAACGAAAGGAAAACGGAAGTGAATGAGTAAAGCGAAACCCTAGGTGTACGGGAGTGATCGAAGATGTCCGCCATGATAAAGAACTGGTGGTTCAGGCAAATGCGGAATTTGGAAAGATTAGAGAAAAATCAAAAACAGAAAAAGCAATAAAAAGATTGAAATGAAGAATTGGAAATTGAAATCACCTAGTAGGAGAAGCCATGTTCATTTTCACCGAACACAAGTTATAAGAAACTGAGAGAGACGTCAGTTCCTTTCCTTATCTCTCAGTCTCTATCCATCTGTCCTTCCCAATTTTTTGTTTTGACTTTTATTTTTTATTTTGGATATTATATATGGATGCAAAGCGGGTAGGGTACTTTTTGGGTATCCGATTATCCCCGACGGTTTATTCAGCTTATAGCTACTTATATATTTATAGATTTGGAAGGAATTTGAGTATTAGAAATAAAATTTGGAAAAAACCATAATTTCGTACCTGTACTTTAATGTTTTTATACATTGAATTCCTCTACTTTCAAAATTATGTATTAAATCCCTTAACTTTTCACATGAAATAAATTAAGTTCAATTTAAACGGTTCTGATGAGAGTGTATCACACGTAGCGTTAAACATGTGTGTAATCTGTTAAAAATATAAGTGGGGCCCACATAAAATTAAAATAATCAAAATATTTTCATATCAGATGATGATGCGGACATTGGGTAATTTAAACAAAAAGCACTGAGTGCATCACTTAATGCTTATAAGTCGGCCAATCCTCAATCTACTATAGGTTCGTCCTAGCTTAGGGGATTGAAGTAAAGTCTCTGCCCCTATCGTTTGCTTAGTCCTTGCAGGGGCATTTTGCTTTCCTTGAGTTTTGGCTAGTTATTAGTCTTCCCGCCTTGGAAGCTTTCCAATCCTAGTAGGGCTTTACTCAATTCTTTGTAAATTTCCAAGCCTAGAAAATCGATCCTGAAACAAATAAAAAGTGGAAAGAGTTGGAGGGCGATAACGATGGAAAATAGCATTTAGGGTTCCATCTTTGGCTAAAAATTTTATCCAAATCTTTCTTTCGAACACCTGTACCCGCCTATAAAGACTATGTTCATCCTTGACAAGGAGTGCTAAAAGCCGGACCTCTTGGCCACTTCTAATGACTTCTTCAGCGTATGGCAAATTAGCGATGACCAACCATTTGTGGAGCTTAAGATCTTGCTTAATGGTAATAAGAGTAGCGAATTTTGTGGGCCATTAACTTCCTTTGATTGGAACGAAGCGGAGCCGTAGCGAATCAAAACTTCAAGCATCGATACGACTTGTACAATATGGGATATTGAGAGAGACATCATTAATACTCAGTTAACTGGTGGGATGATTATTAGGCTTTGATTTAGGATCTATCATCCATGGGTCAACTTATTAAAAGGGGTTTGGATATAATTCTAGCTTATACTGCTAGTGCTGAAATTAAGCAGTTGTAGTGGTCTTCTTCTCAGCCTGATTAGGTTGCTATTGCATTTTCTACAAAGTTACAGATTCTTAGGATTTGAGGCTTCAATTCCTATATTGCGAATGTGGAAGCTGGGATAATTCATTGCCTGTTCGTTTTGCTAGGTAACCAGGTTAAATAAGTGGCTTTATTTATTACTGATGCATAATTTTGCTCTATCTTTTGATGTTAAATTTCTTATAATTAGTCTATCTCACTCTATAGGATTGTTAGCTATCTTCTTTTTCATGCTTTCTCTATTTCTAAATATTCTGTTTTACTTAAAAATTGGCTTCTGTTTAGTAAAAAATGAGCTTATACAAAAAAATTAAACAAGGATTATTCCATTATGATAGCAGAAAGTTTCAATGAAGAGATTTTGTGTATTGACATGTCATTGGGGATGAAAAGGCGTTGAGTCTCAAATTTTTAGGGTAATTTCACCGGTGGTCGCTAAAGTTTGTTACTTGTAACGATATGGTCACTTTACTTCGATTTGTAACAAAAAAATCACTTAACTTTTATTTTGTAACATAAAAGTTACTTAGACTAGAATTACAAAAATCAGACATCAGCGCGTGTAATACACGCGTAACATCAATACACGTCAGCAAAAAGTGACATATCAGCAGCTTATTCATTGCCTACGTGGCATAACATAAAAAAAATTAAAATCAGAAATTATTTTTAACTCATCCGCCCCTTTTTCCTCCTTTTCCCCTCTCTCTCATCGCCCCCTCTCGATCTCCATCACCTGAAAAAATAGAACTACCACCTCACTCATCCACCGTCGACCTCTCACCCTCTTTCTCCTCTGCATCTTTTTTCTTTTCTTCAATCCTTGTAGCCTTTAAAGCTTTAATAATTTTCTCATCTATGGAAACTTCATCTTTTCCTGTTGAAATTGCTCTAATTTTCCTCTCTCCAACCTCTTCATTTACTGTAAATTGATTATCCTTGAATGAAATTTCTGGTTATACTAGTACATTATTTTGTACTAAAGTAAAATTTCTATTTACGCCATCTTTTTTCTTTTAGGTTTTAGATTTAGTTTTCTCCCTTGGAATTGAAATGTTAGCAAACCCAGAAGATTTTTTAGGTATATCCTTTAAAATTGAATTTTTGGAGAAATTTTTAGTCAAGACAGAGAAGGTCTATATAGAAAAAGACTTGAAACCCACAACAATGGAGGTTTCATTTAACCCAAAATCTGCTTTTTGAAGAATGAAAAGGTTGGATTTGAATACTCAAATAGAAAAAAATATGAGAAAGATTATGGAAGATGAGAAAGTGAAGGAAAAAGGCAAGAAATCTTATTAATTTGAAGGAGAAGCTTCTCTACCTCTCCATTGAATTATGCTCTTTAGTTTCTCAGATCTAAGTGAGATATGAATTCACTAAGGAAAAAAGAAAGAAAGTCAAAGATAGTTGGTTGAGATTTGGTATAAAGAAGAATTCATGCATCGTATGCATTAATGAAAGAAGAAAAAAATTGATAATAGCAAAGACCAATGAAAGAGAAAGACTCCCAGATAGTGAGGTGGTAGTTATGGCTTTTCAAGTGATGGAGATCGAGAGGGGGCAATGAGAGAGGGGGGGAAAGGAGGAAGAAGGGGCTGATTTTATTTTATTTTTTTATGTTATGCCACATATGCAATGAGTAAGCTGCTGATGTGTCACTTTTCATTGATGTGTATTGATGTTACGCATGTATTACACAAGCCAATGTTTAATTTTCGTAATTTCGGTCTAAGTGACTTTTATATTACAAAATAAAAGTTAAGTGATTTTTTCATTACAAAACAAAGTAAAGTGACCACATAATTACAATTAACAAACTTTAGTGACCACCGGTGAAATTAACCCCAAATTTTGGAATCTGAGTTAGGCTAATGAATTGTAAAAAGTATTTGTTGTTGAATTGTAATGAATACGCAGTACCTTAAATAAGAAACCTTTATCTGGTATCTTTTTCCTTGCTAAACCCAGTTTAGGTTTGGGGGATTAAACTTCTTTCAGTTCTTTGCATTGGTTGCATGGTTAGGTTTATATACCATGATAGGCTAAAAAGCCTAGCAGGCACTTTATTAATAATTTCTAGCCAAATATGGAACCCTAAATGCTATACGCCATCGCCATTGCCCTCTTACTCTTTCCCCTTTTTGTTTGTTTCATGATCAATTTTCTAGGCTTGGGAATTTACAAACGATGCATTTTGGTTCAATTACCCCATATCCACATCATTATTTGATGTGGAAATATTATGATTATTTTAATTTTATATGGGTCCCACATATATTTTTAACAGATCACATGCGCGTTTAATGCCGTGTGAGACACACTCTCGTCAGAGTCGTTCAAATTGGACTCAATGTATTTCACGTAAAAAGTTAAGGGATCCAATGTGTAGTTTTGAAACTAAATGGATCTAATATATAAAAACATTAAAGTACAGGGACAAAATTATGGTTTTTTCCATAAAATTTATTGTGGGTTGGGATAGGGATGGATAATTTGAGTATATGTTTATATATTTAGTCATAGATAATAATTATATGCATATATTCACTCCGTTTAAATTTATTTATTTAAAAAATAATTTAAAATTGTAAGTATGAGTGAAAATCTAAATCCGCAAAAAATTAAAAGCTCAAAGTTGAAATTTATTGAACTTTAACTATACACTCATTTTTTCAGTATAAAAGTCGTTTATGTATAATTTTTTAATTTAAAATTATTTATTTATATTTTTATCTACATATTAATTTAAAAATTTACTAAATTAATGTTTTTAATTTTCTCTTGCTTTATAAATTGCAATTTTAATAAAATTTATATTTTTTAATATAAATTCATGCATAGTTAAATGGGTAATTATACTGGTATGGATATCAACGGATCTTAATAAATAGATTTAGAATGGATATAGATTGTAGTGAATAAATTTATAGGGGTTTTTGACGGGTATGGGTATATTAAAATTAAGGGTAAAGGTTAATTATAAAAAATAGTCTCAACTATAGAGTATCTTACAATATTGAATCCCATCTTCAAAATCTTATAATTTCAATTCCCAACTTTAACTCCCCTTTCAATTGAGGAATTTCATTGTTATTTCATCATTCTCTTTTCAATAGCGACGAAGTCCCTCAATTGAAAAGGAAGTTGAAGTTGGAGACTAACATTGTAAGATTTTGAATATGGGCTCCAACATTGTAAGACACCTTATAGTCTGAGCCTTAATTTATAATTAACCCTAAAATTAAATAGATTTGATGACGAATGAGTCAATTTTTAAGCGAATATTATGCTGCCATCCCTAATGGTTTGTCTATGCACATGCATACATATGTGAATTTTAAATATTCGATTAAATAGACGCAAATGATTTGACAATTTAAATTTTTGCATATGACATACGTGTATCATCGTCATCGGTAAATTTCATCTTAGAAAAATATGAAAATTGCAACCATATCTCTCAAAATTGAGCGAAAAAAGAAACTGTGACATTCTACGTCCACTCATAATTTTGTACGCTATGAAATATCATCGGTGACATCTCATGGTTAATTATCTTGACTATCCTTTTTATGTTGTTAGCTAATGGCTTAATTTAACATTTGGTTTCTAAATTCATTTTAACATCGCAAGATTACTATTCATTTGGTAAAAATTTCGATAGCATAACTGCTCGTAATTCGTGCTACCCAAATCTGCAATTTTGAAATATAAGGCTCCCAATAGACAACCTCCACCTCCAATGCTCCAATACCAATCATAACACTAACATCGCAACACAGTCATAAAATCATCATCCATGTACATATCATAACATATGTTTACTACTAATTATCATCTATTACACAACATAATATATTACATGCCAATTATCAAAAGCCTAATACATAACATGACTATACTCCACATCGACAAAAAGATTACATGTATATGCCACTTCGCTTCTCCTTTGTTGAGTCTTCAATTACCTGTCCCTACGCGCTGTCAAACAAACCATGTGCTAAGTAACATTGTTATCTAGTGGTGGATACAACTACACAAAATTTCATCTAATAAACCATAATAAGTAAAATTACCATTTTACCCATATTTGTCATTTATTACTAATAAATCTAAAATTTCTTCTCTTATAACCTTAAATTACCATTTAATCCTTCTGTCACTTGTTATTCTTCTTTAATCTCACATAATTCTTGCTTAAGTAGAAAATTACTATTAGGTTCCTAAACTTTTTTCATCATATTTTACTTTTGTTTAACCTCAATTTTGACATTTTTTTGCTTCTTTTGATTTTTATTCCATTGTAAGTGTAAAATTTATATTTTGGTCTTTATACTTACCCATGAAGTGGTAAATTACTATTTGGTCCCTGAAATTTTTCACTAATTATGATTTTGCCCTTCTTTACTTATTTGACTATTTTATCTTCTTTAATCACATATTCAATGCAAATCTATAATTTTGCCTCCAATTTATCACGTAATTATATTTTTACCTTTTTCTAAACTATTAATCACATTTTTCACTTTATTTATCATTTAATCACACATATGATATCTTTCATACAAAATTTATCATTTAGTCCCCATTTTCTTATATATTTATAATTTTGTCCTTAGTAGTGACTAGTGAAAATCTTTGAACCGGATATGCGAAACGAGGAATCCAATGATGAAAATGGACTGGAGGGACCACTTGACATAATCCTACACTCCAGTTAGTGTGTGTGTATGTTGAATGTGTGAGGTGACTACTTGAGCGTAGCCGTCCCTAAATAGAAATCTAATTATATGTGCTATTGCGGTATATAGGTACAAGATTTATGAATCTAATTTTATCCTAAGAGGATAGTCCTCCTAGTGGCGTTTATGGCGTATGAAGCCTGTTAAGCCAGTTATTTAAGACAGTCATCCGATGATCCTAGATTACCCATTATACACCAAGGGCATTTATTTAATTCATATTACGTTATATTTTTCATAGTTTTTCATGTGATTCACATGTGTTTACATGTTGACATACGTGATGGAATATGACATGGTATGAATGTGATGATAGCACAGCGGAAAAATAAAAATTTTTATCATACATACCATACAATTCCAAAGCAAGAATCGAAACATGCAATTTTAGGGTTGTAGAACTTACAACTTATGATGCCTTTTAAAAATTGAATTTGGCGATGCCCAGCAACTAAGATGACTTTATCCGCCTTAGATCTCGATCACCAATGCCAAGGAACAGCCTTTTACGCCACTCCCTCTATTCTCACACACACAATTGCACCTACGGCTTAAAATCAAGATTGCTAGCTCTCTTTTCGGTATTGTGTAAAGGCAATGGTTTGAAGCTACAAAATTTGATTTTGTACTTCTCTTAGGTTGCTATTACTACCCAAGATCACAAGAGAATGAGGAACTATCCTTTCTCCTTGTGAAAATTGGCTAAAAGAAAATCTTTTGAGAGAGAGAGAGAGAGTTCACGTAAAAACCATAGAAGAATTAGGATTTTTGTGTTTTCTCTCTCATTCAATATATATCCTTTTATTTTAAGTGATAAATCTAAAATCAAATACTTAAAGATAATTAATTTCAGCCTTTATCACTTCTTTAAAATAAGAGATATATATTGATTTAAATTCTTTTAAATTAATCCAAGATTAAAACATAAGACATATTAACCAAATAAATCACTTAATAAAGAAATTTCACATGTGCCGAAATTCCTTCAATATTTATCTTGGAATTTCGGCTAAGACATCCTTTAATTAAGTGTTTTAATTTGATTATTATTCTTTTAGGTATTAATACTCAATTAATTAAATTAGTACAAGACCTTTAATTAATTGAAATTAAACCTTATGGGCTGAATTTCTCTCTCTCATGGACCAAGGTCCAATAGCAATCTAATAACCCATTACACACATTAATTTGACTTTAGTTAAAAGCCCAAATTAATGTCCAATACTTAATTTAAATATTTTAAGCCCAATGCTTTGTGTGCGATCCTATAGGTCCATTTAATATCGGCAATGAATTAGTAAATTAATTCAAAGGCTATATATATTCTCTAGCAAGATATTATAGCAATCCAAATTAAATGAAAATGCATATGGCATTTAGTGACCTAATGCAATTTTGCATAGTCCCTTACCCATAAATATCAGAATTAATATAAGGCATGGAACTAGTCATCCTTACGTATATTAATTCCTTTCTTGATATTCCAGTGACACTGAACTCTCAGATAAATAATGATTACTCATTATTTCATCTCAGTATGGCCATACACTTCTCAGTTCACTGATCAAGTGGCCGATGATATTTTCTCTCTTATTGAGAGGGGTAATCCCTTCACTTCTCTCATGCTCTCTAACATGAATCAATGCATACCCAATCATACCCGTACTTGTCACTCTGTTACGAGCACGTTAGGTGTATGTCAAAGTACACAGTAATTCATAAAGAGTTTCATAGAGATTTCAGGTCTAAGAACTCCGATACAAAACTTGCATATGAGAAACACTTATGACTTGTACCATATAGTGTTCTCATGAGCGGATCGTATCCAGATACCATGTTCTTTAACATGTATCTATGATCTCTGATTGACACTCTTATCCTAATGATCCGTAAGACAGAACTCATAATATCAGAGAGAGCATACTAGTCTTAATTCATTATTATTCCCATAACAATGACTGACTAGGGATGTTTAGAATGAAGTCTTATTTGTTTCAAGGTCTTATAATCATGTGCCTCACACATGATAACTTAAACCGAAACGACATTCTTGGATAGTTTTATCAATTGATATGCACAGGAATACAAAAGATAAAATAAATGCCTCATTAATTTCAAGTGTTTTTGTTACAATGCATTGGGGCTAGGGCTTACACTAACAATACGTCCATCCTACATTTGTAACCCTTAGTTACATATATGTATATCATTATGTTCACATACCAAATATTATGTACACATGTTATTCTAAGCTCTAATCAATCATGGTATGTCCATTCATCATTGTATTATACATTTCATGTTTAATATACCAATAATCATCAATTTATCATGTTATACAACATAGGGTACCATTTAGTCAAGGTAGGTTCCCTCATTCTATGCTTGATTTCTTCTTCAATTCTAACTTATTTCATGTTAATACATCATTTTAATATGTTATCTCAAATTATTTCACATTTCCACTTAAGTTCATATAGTTACATAATGTAAATTTTAGGTAAAAGTCAAGAAATAAATGAAATTAGGTATAGTTTTGTATCCATTAATCGCAAAGTAGCTTGAAATTACTTATTTCTCCTTTTCCTTTCCTTTCTCCTCCTTGCTCTTTTCTTCTTCTTGAAAATAACCTTTAGGTTGAATTTGTGGAGGAGAAAATCATGAGTTTATGCTATGTGTTTTAACATGTAAATGCTACTAAACAATCATACTAAAGATGCTCTACAAAACTATACCAAAGTCTCTAATTAAATCTAACAAAAACCCAATACTTTACCTAATTAGGAAATTTTTCTCTCACTAGAAATTTCCCACTTTCAAGCTTCATTTTTCTCTAATTTGATTTCTAAGATTAAGAGGATCTTTTCTAGTGTATGTGAGTGGAATAGGGCTTAAGATTTTGTGGGAATTGGAAAGAGTGAAGAGAAAAATGGTGGAGAAGGAAAGAAAGCTAGGTTCAGATTTTGGGAGGAAAGGGGAGGAAAATGACATATTTTTATGCAGAATTATAGATGATTCTAGACCTCTTTAGATTGTCTTTAAGTCCACCAAACCAATAGTCAAGATTTCTCCATTTACTACTTAATCCAATTGCTTATTTTTAAGCCACTTTTATTAAGGTTCCATTGGTTTCTACACTTTTTTATGCAATACTAATGGATGCAGGTGATCATGACTCATTTTCTAATGACATTTATGTCCTTAGACAAATTAAATATGGCATTTAAACCTATTGATTAATTTAACCTCTATTTTTATGGCATTTAAGCCTATTGATTAATTTAACCTCTATTTTTTACCATTTTTCAGAGATTGATGTTCGACTCCTCATAATACTCTAAAATTTTGCCCCGCATGCAATAACATATGTAGAAACACATGTTTAAAATTTTAAGTCATTTCAACATCATTTGGGTATACTTCCAGCTCTGGAGGCAAAATTAGTCAATCCGAAACTCGAAATTGTTAGAAAAATTATCACTACAAAAAAAATTAATTTTACCGATGGAATTTATCAGCGGCTACAAATTTTGTCTCTAATATTGAGATATTACCGACGAAAATACAGATTTGTCAGTAAAAACAAAAAAATTGTAGAATACCGACATTTTTAGCAACGGTAAAGAAAAACAGTCGGTAATATTGGCGAAAATATTGGCGCCATTATGTAGCGATGGATTTAGCGACAGACACATGCGTCGGTAAGGATGTCAAACATTGTAATTAATGTACTGACGAAATTTCTGTCGATAATATAAATGAAGCTTTATTTTAAATTTGTTAGCAACGGATTAGTGACAGCAACCTATTCCGTCGGGAAACAATGGGAGCATAGGGATAGAAGATTTGTAAATTGTTGAACGGTATTTGCATTGGTAATCCGTCGCTATTACTTTCATTATTAAAAAATAAATATTTAAAATTTACTTTTTTATTTTTTAATAAAATATCATTTTTCCCAAATAAATCCTAGACTAGATTTTTTTATTTTTATTATATATAATTTTATTTTAGTAATATGCATACATTTTAATTATACATACAACATTTTTTTGTTTTATGAATATCTAAATAAAAATTTGCTATATTTTGATATGATATATAAATATGATTTATATGATTTATATTTTTTAATATTTAAATTTAATTTTATCAATATATAAAATAACTCATATTACCCTAAAAATTTTAAATCAGATTGAATATTAATTCATAATAATTTATAGTATAAAATTAAATATAATTTTTTTAACTTAAAATTTAATAAAACTATATTTTTTGTAAATTTAGACATAACCTAAAAAATTTGGTCCCTCACTATAAAGGCATGCACGGGAACATATCCCACTTATTATTTTGCCATATGGAACCTCTCTTGTAAAAGCACCTAAAAATTTTACTTAAATATAATTTACTTAAAAGAAACCTTAACTCTTTCTTTCTACTAGCAGAAAACGCGATTGCATGTCCTCTGCTCTGCGATGAAATTCAGCATCCTCTTCGATCCGTTCTTTGTGATGCTGAAGTTGCACTCATCATCTTCTCTCCTAGAGGAAAGCTCTATAAATTCTCCAGCTGCTGGTTCATTTCTTGATGTTCAAATATAAATCAAGCATGTCGTGAGTTTGCACAGATAGAAACATTGAAAAGCACATCTCCATCTAAGCCATAAACCCCTAAATTAGGGTTTCTATCTTCTTTCCTCCACTTTCCTCTGAGTAGAAACTGAACTCAAAAGCGAAGTCGCCATGGTTAGTTCTTCAATTAATCTGTTTTTAATTGTCATCAATTATACTTTTCATTCGTCATTTGATTTTTGATTGGTTATGGATGATTATGAATTGATGATAGCCGTAAGGAGATTACATAGAGCTACACAAGAAGAGGCAAGGGTATCGTCTCGACCATTTCAAGCGTAAGCGTAAGAAGGAAGCTCGTGAAGTTTACAAGCACTCTGAAAGGGCCCAGAAGGTCTCTGATTCTTTTGCAATTTTTTTTTTAATTTTCTACTGATGATTGATTTATACGTGATTTGGAATTTGATTTTTCATTTTTTTCCCTTTGGAAACAAGCATTGGGTATTAAGGGTAAGATGATTGCCAAGAAGAACTATGCTGAAAAGGCCCTTATGAAGAAAACATCAGTCCTTTCTATCATTTAGATTATTGTGTATTGCTTAAAAGATTTTTACTGCTTGACTGCAGCTAAGTTTTTTCATTGCTGACACTAGCTTAAGCACTAACTGATTGATAGCCAAATATGACTTCTTGCTTCAAATGTATATGGTTTTTTGTCGAGACATTTAATGCTATAATCATCACTAGGATTACTTATCCCCTTATGGTTTAAAAATTATATGTGTACTCTCTCAATAAAGACCTTCCCTGTCAACATTGACTGCATTATGCAGAGTGGAGATAAGCATACAATTCCATAATGTGCCTGGGAATCTTTATCGTGAGCGCATAGGACATAACATTAATATGGCTACAAATGAGCTGATATTGCATGATGTCCCTGATGAAGCTATTTTGGTCAGAATCAATAACAAGAATCAAGGTCTAGGCTTGCAGTTAGATGCATCTGAACTCAATTTTCTCTATAAGGACAGATCAGTTCATGTGCTCAATAATAAAACTAGCATTTTAAGTACAATGCCTATCACTGTTCTTAGCTTATTGTTTATAAAATCTCATATGCACTTGCAATAGGTACGATGTTGATGTCCCTGATTCATATGAGCATCTTCTTCTTGATGTCATCGATAGAGACAACCATTTTTTTATGAAAAGCGATGGGCTTACTGAAGGCTCAAGCAGACTTATGGTTTGGGTAAATAATACTCAATCCTTTGCAATTAATCAACCATTCTTCCCACAAAATCCGATAAATATGGTTTTTGTAATTTGCTTCCATGTGTACCGAGTCATTTCTCAATTTGTTGCTTTTAATTGCAATATCTTGATAAAGATTTCCTTTCAGTTTTCAAGAAGACAGCAAATTTTTCATCATGTGCATTGTCTGCTACCTTTATACTGTGATGCATCTTTACTCTGTTAACTTGTGCTTGATAATTAGATTGTTTCATCACTGGTTCAGTTGATAAAATAGGATTATGTTGCATAATTTAGTGTTTAAAGTTATACCTTATCCACTTGTAAACTAATGGAATGATTAATAAATAGTTCTTGAATAAATTTTGAGGATATATTGCCAGCCTGGTTGGACCCATAATCAGAATAAGGTAGAAGATGAGCACCACTCATATATATATATATATATATATATATATATATATATATATATATATATATATATATATATATATATATATATATATATATATATATATATATATATATATATATATATATATATATATATATATATATATATATATGTCATAATATTGCAAAAATCATTTGAGTGAGTTGGGTCCTACTTGTTTAATCATTCATTCAATTTTAAAATTAGAAGATTTTTTTTGTGGATTATAGCTTAATTTAGTAATGATTGTTATAATTCAAGACAGATTCATTGCTCATTCCTTAAAATTGGTCTAGTTATTTCTTGTATATGTAACTAGTTAGTAAAGGCAAAAGGTATATTTAACTCAAACCCAGCCTACCAACCAAAGCTTTCATGGTTACACACTTACTTGTGAGATAGGTTTCTCACTTTAATTTAGTTGACTTTGACCTATCTTAAAAAAAATAATAAAAAAAAAGAAAATGAATTACAAATCTGCATGGCTGAAATAATTTCACACGTATCGAGAAAAAAATTTATGACATGGAGATTTTTTGTAGAGTGGTACAGGGAAGAAGCTTTCAGGACCAGATTTTGCATTATTATTATTATCTTACAAATAAAAAGTTCTTTTTAGTTTGTCTAATTTTTAGAAAGTACTTTTATGCTCTTTATACAAATATTCTCTATGAAAAATCATAATTACCATAGAGTAAGTGGCAAATCTGAAAAAGCAACTAAAGACCCATCTAATAATATCAGTATTGAAGGCCTTGGTGAAATGTCCCCTGAAACTTAACAATGTATTCTCAATTTGCAGTTTTGTTTATCTACTGTGAAAAAGGTATTACTCAAAGGAATTTATTTATTACTGAAATTTATATCATGATCAGGATGCATAATTACTGAAATTTATTTATTTGTTTTGTTAATACTAAAGGAACTTCATGAAGTCAAGAGGAAAAGTGCTTCTCTTCAAATGTAGTGGTTTGTAGGTGAAGAAAAGAATGACTCATTGGACTATTTAAGATCTTTACAACCAGAAAAGTTTCCACTTAATCTTATGAAAGGGTTTGGAAACTGCAATGAATGAGTTGGCTCTAATTACTGGACAAGGGCCTATAAAGACAAGAGCAAGGAACTCTATCTCCACCTTCAAAATTAAAGAAGGTCAATCACTAGGCATTGCTATTACACTCGAGGGAAATGTGAGGATGTCTTGCTCTATCAGTTTCTTATTTGTTATATGCTTTAAGTTATAGTCTCTAAGTAATTTGTCTTTCAATTGTTTGCGATATAAATGTATGCTGGTCCCGACCATGATTTTTGATGCTATATGACATTGCATTTCTTGATTCTTCTTATTTATGCTTGTTTCTTAGTAATAAAAGCAATCATAGTATTTCATTTTATTTTTATTTATTGAAAAATGTTACAATTCTATTTTATATGATGGTAAATAATGACTTTTCTATGTTCTGTTTTGACTGGTTAAGGATTTTCTATATTCTAATAATGGGTATTTCAATTGATAAGTTTTAGAGAATGTTTGCTTTGAGAAGAACTAGTACAAAGATGATGGCTTTTCCCATCTGATAAAATTTAGTGATGATTGTAGCTATTCCCATGTGAGAAAAAGTTGCTTCCTCGCCTTAAAGAATATATTCTTGAATCTCTGTCTTTTTGTCCTGTGGTTTGGATTTCTATTTGTGGATAAATGTTTTATATGTTCGTTCAAATGTTCACTCAATTTTTCATTAGCATTGTTGTCCACCTTTCATATATTAGCTCACCTGACATTTATCATATGAAGTGAGCATAGTCCATTCATATGGAAAAATGTTGCCATGACTTTCTTTGTCTCAAGTGGTTTTGATATGGATTATGTGGTACTACTTTATTTTCATCCTTCTGGAATTTTGTAACCCCTCAAAAAATGATTTTTGCATGCTGTGATACTTTTTGCATGCTACACCTAATTCTGTACTAGTACGGAGTCATGCTTTTGAGTAGTTGTGATATGAAAACAGAGTAGTTATTTTTATATATAATGTTGATGAACCTGGAATTATCTGATCTTTGTAAACTGAAATATAGTTATTATTTTTTATCTTGTTGTCTATGCAGGTGTTAGTTTACCATGACCTACTGGGAATGATGCAACACCCATATCATGCCAAGGTAAGTCCTGCTAGTGCCATTGTGATTTTGTTGATTTTGTTTTTGCTTCCCATGTTTCACTAAAATAGAGGGATTGATTTTCATTTTGTGTCTAGAAAATGTTAGTATACCTATTGAAGCATATGCATTATATATGCTATTTCCTCACATAATTTATAGGTGCTAATGATGACACGAGCTGCATTATTGTTGTGGGCGAAGATCAAAACTGTTTTCTTGCTTCAGATGTAATTGCTTTATGTTAACTTATAATATATATAATTATACATTTGTTTCTCTTTTGCTTGTTCTTCATTTCTTTCAAGTGCCTTGAATTCATTAATCAGAAAACAAGACCATTATTGATCAATGGGTTTGTGTGGCTTCCTCTGTTACAATAGTTAGGATTAGGTGTTGTGTCTTACAAGCCGAAGGGATGTTATTTTCATTTGAAATCTTGTTTTCCATTTTAGCATTTTAAGTACAATGCTTATATTATTTTTAACATTTGACTGATAATATTATATTTCAGTACAATGCTTATTGTATATAAATTTTAGTATTTATTAATTTTAAATTTAGTATGTAGTATTTAAATTTAGTGTTATTTATAATTTAATGTAATTATTATTTTATTTTATAAGTTTTTTTAGTATATAGTTAATTTATATAGTTAATTTACTTCAAACCATATTTAAACCATTTTAAAACCACCCCAAATCATTATAAATTATAATAAAAAACCCCAAACCGTCTCAAACCATCTATATTGGTTTGGGTTGGTTTTTTTTAATTTTTAACCCAACCCAACCCATGAACACCCCTAAAAATAAGTATAGTACACAATTTAGAAAGATATGTATACACATGACAAAGTGCATTAATTTTTTTTTCTTGATTCATAATAACAGTTTGCTGAGATACAATCAGTTCGGTGTGCACACCAGCATTTATGCTTGCATGCATGTGCTTAGATGTTTGTATTCTTTGTTTAGTATCCTCCCGTTTATAGATTTGTGATGCTAACCACCTTCTTGTGTAATTCCAGCATAGATCAAAACCAACATAGATCAAAACCAGGCTTGACTGAACGTTTTGAGTTGTTTGTAAACAAGCATGAGGTACCGTCATTCCATCTTTTAATTTATGCTACTCTTTTTTTATAATTCATTGTTTGCTTCGTCTCATCAATTCATGTTGCTTATGGTCAATGTCCTTAAACTGCTCAGATTTGCAATGCATATACTGAATTAAATGATCCTGTGGTACAACATGAGTGATTTGCTGAACAATTCAAGGTATGCTTTGTTCATTACAATGTTGTTATTTTCAGCAAATCATCTTGAACTTCTGTTCGAAAGGGATTAATTTTTTTTCTTTTTTCACTTGTGACTGTAGCAAGTGAAGGGTTAGATCTGGAGCTGAGTTTGATTTCATTTGATGGGGCTGGAGATGTTGTCAAGTGATGATAAAATTTTACATTATCAAGTCATTTTTGAAATAGTTAATCATTTAAGCCCTTGCATTAGTTAAGTAATTGAAATGTTATAACATATAACAAATATTTTTTTTCTTTTTGGTTTTTGTGGTTGTTTTTCATTTTAATGTATATATTGATTTTGTAATATAATAAAATTATTAATTGATATATACCTTCAATTTAAATTTTAGACTGTTTGTATTGAAGTCATTATGTTTTGTAAAGGGGAATATATAATTGAAAAAATAAATAATAAATTATTTTTACCGACAAAATACCGACGGATATATTTGTCGCTGTTTTTAAAAATAAATTAATATTTTGTATTAATTAAATTTATTGACGGATTATCCGTCGGTAACTCTTACCGATGGATGTTTCGTCGGTAATTTGGTACCTACAAGCATTTTACCGACAGAATAATTCCGTCGGTAATCCAAAAAAAAGTCGGTAAGGCCTTTTCCGTCGGTAAAATCAAATTTTTGTAGTATATTTTTCCCTTCTAATAGCTCATTTATGCTAATTCTAATAGGTTTATGCAATCAAAATAATTTTTGAAGGTTTAAGGAATATTTTAGAGTTTGGTTAAACTTATGGTCAATCGTATCACAGTACAGAGAAAATTCCTCACTATCTATTTTGAGAACCTATTTTAGCTCAAATTCTCCTCAAATTATACCACTGAACTCTATTTAACACCTATTTTATCATTTAGTGGTTAAGTACAACTTTCTAGTAGTTCACCCATCCTAGTACTACTCTAGACTGAGCATATTTAACACTTAAACACTTATAAATTTTACTATACTATATTACTGTAATTACAACAAAGACTATCCCAAAGTTACTATTCATACTCTAGAATATACTATGCATGTCAGATAAAATTTTGGGGTGTTACAGAGACAATGACATCAATGTTATGTTTGGATTAGAGTAAATAGAAGTAAATGAGAATAAAATAAAATAAAATAATTTCAGCAAACCTTGATTGTTTGGTTCCCTTAATTTTTTTTTTTTATAAGTCCAAACATAAATATATTTATAAAATTTATTTTACTTAAATGTCCTTTATAAGCAGTTCCTATAGCAATAGAAAGAGACATCTTCGAAAAAGAAAGGAATGCTAATATTTCATTAGTGCAAAATCAATGACTTTAACAATTTCTTTCAGCACTGTAAAAATTTTCATTATAGTCCTCCTTTTTATGAGCTTGCAGGAAATTTTAAGGTGAAAAATTAGTAAAAATAAATGATAAGAATGGCTTGCATGTTTTGTTTATTTTAAAAATTAGGTTTTTGAAGATTGTTATTCAGTTATTCTTTGTCTGCTATTGTTTCACCGGTGAGTTCAATGAACATCCATGATTATAGACTGTCGGAAAATATCCGTACGGTGGAACAAAGGGAATAAATTGTCTTCTCATTGGCTGTTTGATACGAACTCAAACTACGACGCTGTGACTTAAAAAATTAAAGAGTTGCAATGCTGCGTATTGGCAATTTTATATTATCAGCTTACATTTGTTTGTTATGCAGTTAGTTAGAATAGTTAGACAACTGATTTAATTGTTACTTTTATCATTCGTCAGTTTTTGCATTTTTATAACAGAATGGCAATAGATGATGTAATAAAAAAGGCAGCTGCTATAATTTAAGCGGGCCTTGAGAAGTTTTGGCCATCCATTGGAATATCATTAAGGAAATATTTCTTTTCTTTATTGTATTCTTCTTTCTCTGTCAGTCCTTTCTTTCTTTTTTGTGCTATTCTATCTCTTCCTTTTTAGTTCATATCATTTGGTATCAGAACAGTGGTCTTCTGGACATGGTTGACGGTATTGGAAATCAAGAATTACAACGTGAGGTTGTACAATGGGTATAAAAGTTTGAAAGATGCCAACAACAGTTATTGAAGGGATCCATTAATGACATAAAAGATCTAATTGGGGATTTAAGCCCTCAACATACTGAAGTTTTAGCTAAAACTGAAATAACAAAATCCGCTGATGAGGAATTCTCGAGGAAAATTGGGGAGAATAAACATCCATGGAGAAGAACCACCAAATTGGAATTTCCAAGATTTGATGGTGAGGAGTTTAGCAATTGGCTTCTTTGAACATAATACTTCTTTGAAGTAGATGGCACATGAAGAGAGAACTTTTTTTTTTTTCATCCATTTACATTTCATAACATCCTATAACTATTTTTCTGTATAAATATCTAGCTCTATCATATTTTTATTAACAGCAATTTTAATTTTTGATTCATTTTTTTTTCACAGGTTTCTTGAATTTTTTTGTTTTACATGTTATTTATTTTATATCAACTGAAAGATAGTTTAATATTATAAGCAACATATTATTAGATAAACATATTAAGATAATATCTCTATAAAAGCTTCTTTTAGACATTAGTTTGTGTTTTTATATTTTATAGATTATATTTTCCATATTAGAAATAGTTTTGAGAGTTTAATTTATATGTTTTTGTTTTTTCATTTCACTTTTTTATGTTGCGTGTTACACATGAGGAGGCCACATCACATCATTGGGTCGTGTTATACGTGTAATACATTTAGTGAGTTTAGACAAATTTTATTAATTCAAAATACTTCTAACAAAAGTTGATACTATTCAATGTGAATCTACTCTACATTAAAAATATTCTGACTATCATATATGAAATTATGGAGCTATTTAAAAATTTTTAAAATTATTTTAGTGACTAAATGTTAACATTCCTGACTTCAATTATTGTTTTATATTCATTATAGTATTCAAATTATAAATGGTAGAATAGTCCAATTTGAAGAATTTTAAAATAATTTTATAGATTTTAAATGAATTTTAAAAGAAGAAATAAATTATAAGAAATAAAATTCTAATTGGAGATAAAAATATAAATTTGAAAAATTAGAGTTAAAAGTTAGATATATTAAGAAGATCAAATAAAAAATACATTAAGAGAAAATCAATTTTCTTGCTGGATCCGACCTTACATATACTTTGGGCTCCAATCCAATGCTCCTCATTACTTGAACCGACCCTACATACACTATGGGTTTTCTTAGATGAAGCAAAAAAAGGTGCTGGTAGAGAGGGTGAGGTGCAAATTAAAAAGAGGATAAAAGGGGATTTTGATTAGGTATTTAGCATTTGGATATGGAGAGAGAGAAACTGAGGTGAGGGGAGGGAGAAGAGATTGAGAAAAATAAAATTAGAAATAAAAATTAAGATGAAAAGTTTGTTGCTTTTCTTTAATTGGCTACCTAATTCATCTTTCTTTTAATTTCAGAGAGAAGAAGACATACCGGAGCTCACGAAGTCAATTATAACTTATTCTTATTCATGCCTCACTTGATCTTAACTTTGTTCTTATGTGTAAACTCTACACATTATGTGATTAGTGAGTTCTTATGGGTAAAGGGGATACTTTAATTGCCTGAGTGATGGTTTTGATATTGATTTTATGATTTGGAATTTGGTAGATAGGGACTTAGATTTGATGTAGATCAAGAGTTCAACTAATTGGAATTGTCAAATGTTTAGTGCAATATTTACTTCTATTTTGTTTACCATTCTTGAGTGAGCTTCTTGCTTAACTAGCTGATCCACAAATCATATAACATACCATTTATATACTAAATTCCTCATGATTTATTCTTCACATCTTTAGTACAACAGTATAAAAATTAAATCCCCTTGCATAACGTTATGTTATGATAATAGATAGCTTCTTGAACTCCTGATTCTTGAGGCAATAATTGGGATTTAATATCTCTCAAATAACCCACCAAAAAATCAAATTGTTGTTATGATATGGTTAAAATTAAGGTTTTGGCACTCTATTTATGGGTATTTTAAGAAGATGAATAGGTGCACACAAAAAATGATCTTCCTCTCTTCTTCTCTGTTTTACATAAATTCTAGGTAATTATAGTTTGCAGCTACAAGTTTCTACCATGAGTGCACATATTGGAGGCTAGCTGTGTTAATGTTGGAGAGTGAATGACATTGTTGATTGCACCTAGGTCATGCTGAAATTCACTATAAAGGCAATGGCTCATCCACGACATAGTTTTGATTATTAATTCTTTGTAATTTATCTCTTTATTTTTTCTAAGAATTTGAAAGCAAATTCGATCTATGGCTATTTCTTTGAACAAGGCTCTTCCAAATTTCTCCAAATTTTAACCCCTTGATAGAACTAACTATAGGCGACAGTCACAAAAACTTTTGGTTCTTTTTGAACAACTAGAAGTTGATTATGTATTATTCATGGATGTTCTACCTGATGAACCTAAACTCTCTCAACGTTTTGTTATTTCTCTTACTACCCCTACTGATCAACCTCCTACTACTCCTCTCATCTCACTCATTACTGAAAAGATCACTACTTTTATTTTCACAACCATTACCGAATAAACCAAAAATCAGATGACAAATTTAGGAAGAAATTTGATAAAGGCAACAAACCAGTGAAAGGTCACTTGTTGAATCATATAACAAACTCATTATTTAATATCCTAAGCTGATTTGAGACACTTTAGAAAAATGTTATAGGGGTGACAATGCTAAAAGGAAAAAATATGTAGTGGGAAAATGGTTGCACTTGCAGATGGTGTATGATAAACCTGTGATGGTCCAAGTTCATGAGTCCAAGAATTTTGTGATTGATGTGTTGAACGAAGACATGAAAATGTGTGAGATGCTGTAGGTAAATGTGTTGCTTGAGAATTTCCCACCCTTCTGAAGCGATTACAAGAATCAACTAAAACACAAAAAGAAAGATTTGACTTTGCAGGAACTAATCAGTCACATGATACCTAGAAGACCAACTGACTAAAAGATAAGCAAAACTCTGTCTTTTCTATTTCTGTTAAGGCTAACCTTGTAGAATTTGTTGGTGATTTTAAGGACAGGTAAAAAGGGAAAGGAAAGAAATTTCAAAAGGATGGGCAACAGGGAAAATCAAAGCCAAATCGAAAAGGGTGATAGAAAAATCCATAAGAAAAAGATATCCTTCTATGTCTACGGCAAACCAGGCCATAAGGCATATCAGTGCTATTATAGGAAAAATCAACAAAATCCAGTACAAAAACCTATAAATCCAGCTACACCATAGGCTAATCTAGTTAAAGAAGAAATCATTGTCGTAGTGATAGAGGCAAACCTAGTGAAAAATAAAACGGATTGGGTGCTTGACATTGGAGTTTCAAAACACTTATGTGCTAACAAGAAGCTATTCCACAATGTTAAAGATGTTGCAGATGGTGAATGTGTCTACATGGGAAACACCACAACTTCTGGAGTGCTCGAACAAGGGAAGATTTTCCTTAAACTCACTTCTGGAAAAACTTTAACTTTAAATGATGTCTTGTATATGCCTTCACTGTGTAGGAATTTAGTTTTTGGTAGTTTACTGAATAAGGTTAGATTGAAAACATTATTGAAGCTTACAAGGTGACAACCACCAAAAATAGAAAATTTATATAGGGAAAGGTTACTTAGCTGATGGATTGTTTTTTTTTAACACTATTTTTACTTCTCCAAAAAAAAGTTTTATTGCTTTTGCTTATATTGTTGAATCTATTAACTTGTGGCATGGTAGGTTAGAACATGTTAATCTTGCTTCAATTAAAAGACTAAAAAACATACATCTGATTAATTTTGTGGATGATGAAAATTGTTCCAAGTGTTCTTTCTATGTAAAAGCAAAATATAACCTATTACAATAAAAATTACCGAGTTTCTTAAATTAATACATTTAGATTTGGTTGATTTCAAGAATACAATTAGTAAGAGTGGTAAAAAGTATTATATTACCTTTGTTGAAGACTTTTCTAGGTATACTAAGGTGTACTTGTTGTAATCAAAAGATGAGATTATAGAAATATTCTTAAAATACAAGGTAGAAGTAGAAAATCAGCTAGATAAGAAAATAAAAAGACTTAAAACTAATAAGGGTGAAGAATTAATATAGTACCAATTTTTTTGAAGAATTCTGTGGAATAAATGGCATAATACATGAAACTAATGCCCTTTATACTCCACAACAAAATAGCAGAGCTGAAAGGAAAAATAGGACATTAAAAGAAATGATGAATGCCATATTGCTAAGTTCTAGTTTGACTGATAATATATGGGGGGAAGCTATTTTATCTACATGCTATATACTTAACAAAGTTCCTTACAAAAAGTTAGACAAAATGTCTTATGAATTGTTGAAAGGTTTTGCCCCTAAACTTAAATATTTAAAAGTGTGGGGGTGTTTCGCTAAAGTTGGTTTTTTGGAATTTAGAAAAACCAATATTGGGCCTAAGAAATTTAATTGTGTTTTTATTGGCTACGCTTAAACTAGTGCAACATATAGATGTATGTCTTTGGGTGACAATTTTATTTTTGAATTTAGAGATGCAGAATGTTTTAAACTTATCTTCCTTTGAAAAAAATGATATTATTTTTGCTGGTCCTTCTAATAAATCAGTTGTGCTTATCCTTTTGCCTTCTGTTCTTAATAAGCATGAAAATGAATCTAGGAGGAGTAAGAGGTGAAGAATAAAATAATTTTGGACTAGATTTTATTACTTCTTTCTTAATTGAAAATTATGATTATAATAGATTAAATGAATATATTTTTCAGTTTTTTTAATAGAGGAAGATCTAAAAACATATGAAAAGGCTTCACATCTATAGATGTTAGCTTTTGGAATGAAGCCATTAAAACTAAACTCTACTCTTTAACGACAAACCATACTTGGGAGCTATAGAAAAATTTAAGGCCAGATTAGTGGTTAGAGGTTAAACCCAAAAGAAAGACATTCACTATTTTGATAGTTATTCTCCTATAACTAAAATTGCTACCATAAGAACTCTAGTTGTATTTTCTACAATTTATGATCTTGTAATACACCAGATGGACGTAAAAATAATATCCTTTAATGGAAGTTTAGAAGAAGAAATATACATAGAACAACATGAGGGTTTTGTGTCTTTTAAATAGGAAAACAAGGTGCGTAAGCTCAAAAAATATCTTTATGGTATAAAACAAGCTCCTAAACAATGGCACTAAACAAGTTGCGTAACCTTTAAAAAGTCTTTTTAGGGTTTGATTCTTGTGTTTATTCAAAATTTTTTGGATCAAATTGTGTACTTGTATGCCTTTATATTGATGATTTAATCTTTGGTACTAATGTGAATGTAGTTAATGAAACTAAGATGTTTTTATCTTCATAATTTGATATGAAAGATTTTGGAGAAGCTAATGTGATTTTTGGTATCAAAATAAGAAAAACTGAAAATGGCTTTTCCTTGCGTCAATCTCATTATATTAAGAAAATATAAAAAAAATTCAACTATTTTGATGTTGTGCTTGTGAGAATACCATATGATCCAAGCATGTTTCTTAAGAAGAATAATGGTCCTAGTGTTTCACAAGCTGAGTATGCTAAAATCATAGGAAGTGTTATGTTCCTCATAAATGATACTAGGCCTGACATAGACTATATATTGGTAGATTGAGTCGTCATACTCATAATTTAAATAATGAGCACTGGAATGGACTTTATAGATTACTTAAATATCTCAAAGGTACTATAAACTGATGTTTACATTTTATCAAATTTCCTGCAATATTAGAAGGTTTTTGTGATGCAAATTGGGTAACTAATAATAATGAAGTTAGTTCTACAAGTGGCTATATCTTTACTTTGGGTAGAGGTGCTATATCATATAAATCATCAAAACAAACATATATAGCATGCTACTCTATGGAATCTGAATTCATTGGTCTTGAGCTAGCAAGTCAAGAAGCTAAATGGTTAAGAAACTTGTTGGAAAATGTGCCATTATGGGGGAGATTCTCAGTACCTATTTCTTTACACTCTGACTAACAAGCAACCATTAGGGTAGCTAGAAATAATGTTCATAATGGTAAAAAAAGGACACATCCGTATTAGACACAGTGTCATTAGACAACTTTTGAAGAATAGATTAATTTCTTTAGGGTATTCAAATTCGAAAAGAATTTAGCAGATCCTCTTACAAAAGGGTTAACAAGGAGAGTTGTTCTTGAATCATTTAGAGAAATGAGCTTAAACCTATAGACTAAAGTATAAGGTTAGATGAATAATTTTTTTTGTTCCAAATTTAGTGGTTTATCTTGAATAGACTTGGTAGATTATCATTATATCTATTTGTTAGGGATTTATAGTCATTATGGTGGTCCTATTTTGAATGGACTTGATGAATACCACATAGTAGAGGTTAAACTGGAAGGGTTTTAATGGTTTTATAGCCTTTTGGTTGGGTGGTCTAAAAATGATTAGACTTTATGAAGCCACCTACTTAAGTTTGAAGGTGTGGCCTCCTTCTATGAAAGACTTAGGTTATCTTTTTAGAGCACCTATGAGGACCTAAGGTATGTGTATGGCCATTAAAAGTATTTGTAGTTGATAAGTATGAATTATACTATATTTTTAATATATTTTTCTGTGGTTAATTGAGTTAATTTAGTATTAATTTATTGGTTTTAGGTTTAATTAGTTAGTTTGTGTGTTTTCAGGCTTAATTATTAGTTTTGGTATTTTTCAGGGCCAAATTGAAGAGAAAAGAGGCTAAAATGCAAAAAGGAGAAAGTTGGGGGCAAAATTGGATTTAAGGAGGAATGTGGCTTTCATTCATGAGAGGCAGCCATGAATCACTCGGTTGAGAGATTTTCTCTCTCGACTGAGTGATTTGGCACTCACCCAATGTAACACCCTTATCCCTCCTTAAATTGTACCGGCGTACCGAAGATCGAAAATTTTTTTTTCTATACCTAAAAACCTTATCGATATTTATTTAATCAATAATTAAATTTCGCCGCTAACTTATAACTGTCCAATTTACTATGCACCCAATAAAAATTTTGCAATATAACGGCTGTACATAGTACTAGCCCCCTGAAAAGCAGACAATTTCCACAGCCTCTCAGAGGCACAACAATCAAAAATACAGCCATATACATTCATTTCATTCATTCCATTTGTTCACAATCCGATACTCTTTAGTACAATAACTTCTGTTTACATTACATAACCATAAGTAAAACTTGTACTCATATATTTATATATATACATGCCAAAATTATACAACTAGAGCAATCTAAAAGAAATCCTGCAGACTGAATTCTTGCTCCAGCTCCTGTTTACCTGCGTGCAGTAAAACTACACGCTGAGCACTCAATATGCTCAGTGGTGACTAACAATCGATACATTTCCTAACATTTCCATTTTTATTCTTAAGTATTAGCATATAAATATGAACATAATTATAAAATCAATTATTATTGTAATGCCCCGCAATACACCCTAGTAGAATTATCACTAATTAATTATTAGTGTTTATGCTTAATTAAGTATAAATGTTAATTGAAGGGTGTAATTGAAAAGTTAAAGTGTAAGTTTTGGGGTAGATTTTGAATTAAGGGAAGTTGGGGGACCAATTGGCAAATGTTGCTTTAAAGTGACATTTGGACCAATTGGATTTAAGGGAGAGGTAGATATTTTGGAGAGGATTTGGCCGGCCACTTATGGTCTTCAATCTCCATTTTCATCTTCCTAATCTCCTAAACCCTAACTCTCTCTCTCTCTCATCTTTTCTCTCTCTCTCTAGATTTCTTTGAATTATAGAGGTTTGCTCAAGTTTGTGGTAAGATCACTTGTTCTCCTTGGTTATGTAATTCTTGATTTAGCTTACTAGGTTTTTATATAAGTGTTTTTATGACTTGTTAGAAGGAGAACCAAGCAAGAGGAAAGGAAAGGAAACTCTTCAAAGGTGAAGAGCTAGGAGGAGATCAAGTAAGGTATGGGAATTTAGTATTTCATGTATGTGTGTATATTGATTTGTCGTGAGAGATAAAGCTTGTGTGCCTCTCTCATGTATTTTATGGATGATTTATAGCTTAGAAGGGTTTAGAGTTGTTTTTATACAAAGCTTGTTTAGAGAACATGAAAATCTGTTTAAGGGTTATTGGACCAGTCTGTACATTTTTACTCATATCTTGAGCTATGGTAACTCAAAAATGGAAATTCAAGTTGATTCAGAAACTAAACTTGCATGTCTTGATTTTGTTTGAAGGAACCGAAATCTGATTTTCATTGCGTGATAGTGAAAATCGGTATTGAAATCTGATTGTGGTTGTGAGTTTTGCTCTTATGAACAGTCTGTGGTTTTTCTTGCATAACTGGAGTTTTACAGGTCCTATTGATATGATTTTTGATGTTTTGAAAACTAGACACTTAGGCCTACAACTTTGTTGAAGGCCATTTTGCCTGAAAATGTTGTTTTAAAGGTCAAAAATAGCTTTGAACTCGAGACTGTTAATCGGTCTCGAGTCGGTTTAGGGATCACGGTTACCATGACTTTCATAGTAACCGTGAGGTTCCTGAAACGACAGCTTAAGACCGAAGGAAACGCAATGGATCACGGTTACTAAGGATTTCATAGTAACCGTGACCCATTCTTGTAACACCTCACGGTTACTACCCTAGGCTTGGTAACCGTGAGGCAGTTAGCTTTTGGTCCAGTAGCGAAAACGAAGCTATCTCACGGTTACTAAGGATTTCTGAGTAACCGTGACCCATGTTTTCACCCTACTTCACGGTTACTATGAAATGGTTGGTAACAGTGAGGTAGTTCGTATGAGGTCCAGAATTGAAAGGCTTTTAGGCTCACGGTTACCATGAAATTCATAGTAACCGTGACCCTCCCCTATTTTTCAAAAATGCATCTTCTTTGATTTCTTTTATGGTACAGACTTGTTTAAGCCCTTCCTAAACTTATAAATCATCCTAAATGATAGTCATGTAGCAAAGGAAATGTCCATGAATGCAAAGCTTGCTTGTTATTTGAAAGGTGAGTTTCTATTACTCATAATAGAAACATACATGAATTATTCCATGGAATTACAGTATATGAATCTTAAGTATGCTATATATATATATGAGAATGTCTAATATTGTACTTTTTAGCATTTGTTAATGCTATATTGAATTATGATGATGATATTTCATGAGAAATGAAATATAATATGTTATGCCTGCACTTAGAGTCTTGGTTGTGGATAGATAGGCATGCCTATAGGGTACCATCGCAGCTGCTTCTGTTTGACTCTTATGAGTCTTCTGTAAGTCTCTACATGGGACTTGTCTCTACGTGAGACTTCTGTTAGATACCTTCGGGTATCCTTCTGTTAGATACCTTCGGGTATCCTTCTGTTAGATACCTACGGGTATCCTTCTGTTTTGATACCATTGGGTATCCATTGAACCCGTTATCCACTCCCACATGAATTTAAGCAGGCAAATTGATAAGATAAATTATACATTAAATGTTATGCAATGATATGCATATATAGTCTGATATTTGTTACTGTATATTGTTAAAGATAATGTTATATTGTGTTTTATTATTGAGGAATGCTTGATGATAGCTACTGTGAGTAGTTATCAACATGTTTTTAGTTGTTCCCCACTAAGCTTTATAGCTTAGCACGGGTGTTAATCCGTGTAGGTTTGAAGGGTAGACCGTGTGTTCAGGGACAAAGCCAACAGTCTTCCAAGCCAATTTCAGAATAGAACTTGCATCTTAATGTATATAATTAAGTTTGCATCTCTTTTGATTATCAGTAATGTATTTGTAAATATATATAAGGCATGTAATTATAAGTTCTGTAAGAATGATCAAGAATATGTAATAGTGGGCCCTCCATATGAAAAGTATGTATGATGTGTATGTTATTATGCATGCATAATTAACTGATAAGTCACCTGATGAATAGGTTAATGAATGTAATTAGTAACAGTAACCTGGATTAGCTAGTATAGGCATTACATTTTGGTATCAGAGCGCCTTGGTTTAGGCGGTTCTGGCCGATAGGCATTTTATGAGTTATAGATATAGAATTCTGGTTGTTGTTGGCTGATTGTGGCTGTCCCTGCGTTTCTTTGTTATAGATAAGATGGAAGGATATCGTGACGTAGTTGATGAGTCGGCTGAGAGTAATTTACCGGGCCGATCGAATCCTTCTCAGCCTGAATCTTCTGCATCCACTAGAGGTGGTGCAGCTGCTGCTGAGGCTGGGGAAGCCTTGTTGAAGATTTCCCATGATATGGCTCAGATTCTACAAAGGATGACTTCACCAAAGGCTTCGATTTCGGAGATCAGAAAGCATGGTGCAGAAGAGTTTTTAGGCTCTTCTTGGGATGAATCTGAGAAAGCCGAGTTGTGGCTTGAGCGATTGGAGCGGGTTTTTGCTGAGGTCCAATGCCCCGCCAATCAGAAGGTGACTTGTGCTGTATCCTTACTTCAGGGAGCGGCCTATGATTGGTGGAAACTAGTTCAGACACAACCTCAGCTACCTGATTCCCTCTCTTGGGAATTCTTTGTAGCAGAATTTAAAAGGAGGTATGTGACTGAAGCTTATAAAGATGAAAGACTGAAGCAGTTTCTGAACCTCAAACAGAGAAGTATGTCAGTGGCTGAATATGAAGCAGAATTCAGTCGCTTGAGCAAGTATGTACCAAGAGCAATGCTGACTGGGACTTTCAAGTGTCGCCAGTTTGAAGATGGATTAAATGATCATCTTCGGGATCATTTGATAGGTCCTATTTCTTTGCACCCGGTGGATTATCACCAGCTGGTTCAAGCAGCTATCCGGGTGGAAAAAGAAGAGAATGTGAAAAGAGAAAGAGAACAAAGAAGAAGAAGTTTTTCTCGGGGTGGTTCTTCATCCGGGAAAAGATCGAGGTTGACTCAAGGAGATCAACCAGTGTCATCTGGAAATCGCTCTGCATCTAGAGGTAGACAGCAAGGGACTTTTTCCTCAGCTGGTTCTGGTAGAGGTACTGCATCAGGACAAGGCAGAGGCCAAGCTCCAGAATGTACCTATTGTTTTAGGCGACACTGGGGCACCTGTAGAATGCTCACAGGTGGTTGTTTTAGATGTGGCAGCACGGAGCATTTTATAGCCAATTGTCCTATGTCACTGGATCAAATCTCGAGTCCACAAAGTAACCGAGGAGCTTCTAATGCACCCTCTTTTGGTAGAGGTCGTGGTAGAGGCAGAGGTGGATCGGGCCAGTTTAGAGCCCAGTCCAGGAATGTCTCTGAGACCGTGGATCGACCTTATGCTCCGACGTCTCCTGTTCGAGCTTATGCTATGAAAGGTCGAGTTGATGCTGATGCTCCTGAGGTCATAGCTGGTACATTTTCTCTCTTTGATTCTGAGGTGTATGTGCTTATAGACCCAGGGTCTACACATTCCTATATTTGTAATGGGGAACTGGGTAGAAATGTATCTATTGTTGATCATATGAATTATGATATATGTGTAATTAGCCCTTTGGGCCACAGTATGCATGTAAATGAAGTTTATAGGAATTGCCCTATTAGAATTCAAGAGAGAGAGTTCCCAGCTGACCTGATTGTTTTACCTTTCCATGAATTTGATGTAATCCTGGGTATGGATTGGTTGTCTAGATATCATGCCATAGTGGATTGTAAAGCTAAAACAGTATTAGTTAAGAATGATGGGGAAGTAGAGACATTGATTCAGGGTATTAAGTTAAAACCCTTAACCAATGTTATCTCTGCTATGAAAGCGAAAAGATTCCTTCGAAAAGGATGTGAAGCATTTTTGGCTTTAGTCCTTGATTCTAAGAGGGAGACAGTCAATCTTCAAGATGTTCCTGTGATTAATGAGTTTCCTGATGTTTTTCCTGAGGAACTTCCGGGTTTGCCACCCGAAAGAGAAGTTGAGTTATCTATCGAGTTGTTGCCTGGAACTGCTCCTATCTCTAGAGCACCTTACAGAATGGCACCAACGGAACTGAAAGAGTTAAAGATGCAGTTACAAGAGTTGGTAGATAAAGGCTTCATTAAGCCTAGTGTGTCACCTTGGGGTGCACCAGTGTTATTTGTTAAGAAGAAGGATGGTTCATTGAGAATGTGCATCGATTACAGACAGCTTAACAAAGTGACAGTGAAGAACAAGTATCCTTTACCTCGTATTGAGGATCTCTTTGATCAGTTACGGGGTGCAGGAGTATTTTCAAAGATTGACCTGAGGTCGGGATACTATCAACTTCGGGTCAAAGATATGGATGTGCAGAAGACTGCCTTTAGAACTCGATATGGTCATTACGAATTCTTAGTAATGCCTTTCGGGTTGACTAATGCACCTGCGGCCTTCATGGATTTGATGAATAGGGTGTTTAGACCCTATTTGGATCAGTTTGTGGTGGTGTTTATCGATGACATTCTGGTCTATTCTCGTAATGAATCAGATCATGCAGAACATTTGAGATTGGTGTTGCAGATTTTGAGAGATCAGCAACTTTTTGCTAAGTTAAGTAAATGTGAGTTCTGGCTTAAAGAAGTTTCTTTCCTTGGGCACGTGGTGTCTTCAGAAGGCATCAGGGTGGACCCTAAAAAGATTGAGGCTATTGTTAATTGGAGACCGCCTAGGAATGTGCCAGAAATCAGAAGTTTCTTGGGTTTAGCCGGCTATTATAGGCGGTTTGTGAAAGGATTTTCAGTTATTGCCTCTCCACTCACTAAATTACTTCGGAAGGAAGCTAGATTTGAGTGGACAGTTCGATGTCAAGCCAGTTTTGATCAGTTAAAGAAGATGTTAACTGAAGCTCCAGTTCTTACCCAACCACTTGCGGGTAAAGATTATGCTATGTATAGTGATGCCTCGAAGATTGGATTGGGTTGTGTGTTGATGCAAGAGGGTAAAGTAGTGGCTTATGCATCAAGGCAGTTAAAGCCTCATGAACAGAATTATCCGACGCATGATTTGGAATTAGCCGCAGTTGTATTTGCTTTAAAGATTTGGCGGCATTACCTTTATGGTGAGAAATGCAGAATCTATACGGATCACAAGAGTCTTAAATACTTGCTTACTCAGCAAGATCTCAATTTAAGACAGCGCAGATGGCTAGAATTGTTCAAAGATTATGATTGCATAATCGATTACCACCCAGGAAAGGCTAATGTGGTAGCTGATGCTTTGAGCCGGAAGATGATGGCCACCTTGTTGTTACAAGGTTATAGATGGAAATTTGCATCTGATGGGGCTTTGTTAGCTCAATTGAGAGCTCGCCCTAATATCAGGCAGACAGTTCTTGATGCACAGTCAAATGATGTAAAGTTACAACAGTTGGCTCAATCAGTTCATGCAGGAGATCCGATAGAATATTCTATTGGGATTGATGGTGGTCTTTACTATCGGAATCGATTATGTGTGCCAGATGTTTATGAGTTAAAGAAAGCATTATTGCAAGAAGCTCATAGTACTGTATTCACCATGCATCCTGGTAGCAACAAAATGTACAGAGATTTGAAACAGTTTTATTGGTGGCCAGGAATGAAGAAGGATGTATCTGAGTATGTTTCTAAGTGCCTGACATGTCAGCAAGTTAAAGCAGAGCATCAACTTCCTTCAGGATTGTTGAATCCTCTTCCCATTCCTCAGTGGAAGTGGGATAATGTCACTATGGATTTTGTTACAGGTTTACCCACTACTCAAAAGAAACATGATGCAGTGTGGGTTATTGTGGACAGATTGACAAAAGTGGCTCATTTTATCCCCGTTCGGACCAATTATTCAATGGATAAATTGGCTGAATTGTATTTAGACCAGATTGTTAGACTGCATGGGGTACCAATCTCAATTGTTTCAGACCGGGATCCGAGATTCACTTCCAGATTTTGGAAAAGTCTACAACAAGCCTTAGGCACAAAGCTTCTTTTGAGTACTGCCTTTCATCCTCAAACTGATGGGCAGTCAGAAAGAATCATTCAGGTATTAGAAGATATGCTAAGAGGTTGTGTTTTAGATTTTCCTGGAAGTTGGGATAAATATGTGACTTTGATGGAGTTTGCATACAACAATGGCTATCAAACTAGCATTGGTATGCCACCATATGAAGCTCTTTATGGTCGAAAATGTAGAACTCCTTCTTGTTGGATGGAGTTAACTGAAAGTAAGTTGACAGGTCCTGACATTGTTAAAGATACTGAAGAAAAGATTCAACTTGTTAAGCAAAGATTGAAAGAAGCCAGGGATAGACAGAAATCTTATGCAGATTTGAAAAGAAAAGACATTGAGTATCAAGTTGGTGATGCAGTGTTCTTAAAAGTATCCCCTTGGAGGAAAGTATTGCGGTTTGGAAAGAAAGGAAAGCTCAGTCCCCGGTTTATAGGTCCTTACAGAATTCTGGAAAGGCTTGGACCTGTAGCATACCGGTTGGATCTTCCTATTGAGCTATCAAAGTTACACAATGTTTTTCATGTTTCGATGCTCCGACGGTATAGATCTGATGAGTCACACATCATACCAATGCAAGATATCAGTGTCAGAACTGATTATTCGTATGATGAAGAACCTAAACAGATATTGGCTAGAGAAGTTAAGCAGTTAAGGAACAAAGAAATCCCCCTAGTCAAAGTATTATGGCAACACCATGGAGTTCAAGAAGCAACTTGGGAACCTGAAGCAGCTATGCGGGCTCAACACCCTCAGCTCTTCAGTACAGGTATGAATTTCGTGGTCGAAATTATTTTAGGGGGAGAGAGTTGTAATGCCCCGCAATACACCCTAGTAGAATTATCACTAATTAATTATTAGTGTTTATGCTTAATTAAGTATAAATGTTAATTGAAGGGTGTAATTGAAAAGTTAAAGTGTAAGTTTTGGGGTAGATTTTGAATTAAGGGAAGTTGGGGGACCAATTGGCAAATGTTGCTTTAAAGTGACATTTGGACCAATTGGATTTAAGGGAGAGGTAGATATTTTGGAGAGGATTTGGCCGGCCACTTATGGTCTTCAATCTCCATTTTCATCTTCCTAATCTCCTAAACCCTAACTCTCTCTCTCTCTCATCTTTTCTCTCTCTCTCTAGATTTCTTTGAATTAGAGAGGTTTGCTCAAGTTTGTGGTAAGATCACTTGTTCTCCTTGGTTATGTAATTATTGATTTAGCTTACTAGGTTTTTATATAAGTGTTTTTATGACTTGTTAGAAGGAGAACCAAGCAAGAGGAAAGGAAAGGAAACTCTTCAAAGGTGAAGAGCTAGGAGGAGATCAAGTAAGGTATGGGAATTTAGTATTTCATGTATGTGTGTATATTGATTTGTCGTGAGAGATAAAGCTTGTGTGCCTCTCTCATGTATTTTATGGATGATTTATAGCTTAGAAGGGTTTAGAGTTGTTTTTATACAAAGCTTGTTTAAAGAACATGAAAATCTGTTTAAGGGTTATTGGACCAGTCTGTACATTTTTACTCATATCTTGAGCTATGGTAACTCAAAAATGGAAATTCAAGTTGATTCAGAAACTAGACTTGCATGTCTTGATTTTGTTTGAAGGAACCGAAATCTGATTTTCATTGCGTGATAGTGAAAATCGGTATTGAATTCTGATTGTGGTTGTGAGTTTTGCTCTTATGAACAGTCTGTGGTTTTTCTTGCATAACTGGAGTTTTACAGGTCCTATTGATATGATTTTTGATGTTTTGAAAACTAGACACTTAGGCCTACAACTTTGTTGAAGGCCATTTTGCCTGAAAATGTTGTTTTACAGGTCAAAAATAGCTTTGAACTCGAGACTGTTAATCGGTCTCGAGTCGGTTTAGGGATCACGGTTACCATGACTTTCATAGTAACCGTGAGGTTCCTGAAACGACAGCTTAAGACCGAAGGAAACGCAATGGATCACGGTTACTAAGGATTTCATAGTAACCGTGACCCATTCTCGTAACACCTCACGGTTACTACCCTAGGCTTGGTAACCGTGAGGCAGTTAGCTTTTGGTCCAGTAGCGAAAACGAAGCTATCTCACGGTTACTAAGGATTTCTTAGTAACCGTGACCCATGTTTTCACCCTACTTCACGGTTACTATGAAATGGTTGGTAACCGTGAGGTAGTTCGTATGAGGTCCAGAATTGAAAGGCTTTTAGGCTCACGGTTACCATGAAATTCATAGTAACCGTGACCCTCCCCTGTTTTTCAAAAATGCATCTTCTTTGATTTCTTTTATGGTACAGACTTGTTTAAGCCCTTCCTAAGCTTATAAATCATCCTAAATGATAGTCATGTAGCAAAGGAAATGTCCATGAATGCAAAGCTTGCTTGTTATTTGAAAGGTGAGTTTCTATTACTCATAATAGAAACATACATGAATTATTCCATGGAATTACAGTATATGAATCTTAAGTATGCTATATATATATATGAGAATGTCTAATATTGTACTTTTTAGCATTTGTTAATGCTATATTGAATTATGATGATGATATTTCATGAGAAATGAAATATAATATGTTATGCCTGCACTTAGAGTCTTGGTTGTGGATAGATAGGCATGCCTATAGGGTACCATCGCAGCTGCTTCTGTTTGACTCTTATGAGTCTTCTGTAAGTCTCTACATGGGACTTGTCTCTACGTGAGACTTCTGTTAGATACCTTCGGGTATCCTTCTGTTAGATACCTTCGGGTATCCTTCTGTTAGATACCTACGGGTATCCTTCTGTTTTGATACCATTGGGTATCCATTGAACCCGTTATCCACTCCCACATGAATTTAAGCAGGCAAATTGATAAGATAAATTATACATTAAATGTTATGCAATGATATGCATATATAGTCTGATATTTGTTACTGTATATTGTTAAAGATACTGTTATATTGTGTTTTATTATTGAGGAATGCTTGATGATAGCTACTGTGAGTAGTTATCAACATGTTTTTAGTTGTTCCCCACTAAGCTTTATAGCTTAGCACGGGTGTTAATCCGTGTAGGTTTGAAGGGTAGACCGTGTGTTCAGGGACAAAGCCAACAGTCTTCCAAGCCAATTTCAGAATAGAACTTGCATCTTAATGTATATAATTAAGTTTGCATCTCTTTTGATTATCAGTAATGTATTTGTAAATATATATAAGGCATGTAATTATAAGTTCTGTAAGAATGATCAAGAATATGTAATAGTGGGCCCTCCATATGAAAAGTATGTATGATGTGTATGTTATTATGCATGCATAATTAACTGATAAGTCACCTGATGAATAGGTTAATGAATGTAATTAGTAACAGTAACCTGGATTAGCTAGTATAGGCATTACAATTATCACCTTTAAGCAACAACCTAACATTTTCTATAAGGTTATTCAATTTAGTCACATAATTACAATTTTGCCATTATAGGCTCAATGATAATCTTTAAATTGATAACTAAAGCAATTTACGTTTCTTTACACTTAATTTGTCAGTTATACGCAGAATTACATTTTTGCCCTTATTGTCCATAAAATTTACCTTTTTACTTAATTTAACTATTATTTGACTGTTTTATCCTTAATTAGTCAATTCTCACTTAATTTACTATCTTTTTACACTTTTTGGGAAAATTACCATTTTGCCCCTAAATTTTCTTTTTCTTTCATTATGGTCCCTTTTCACTTTCTTTTCCTACTTTTTATTGTCTTTTCATTTCTTTCTCAATTTATTACCATTATGCCCCTAGTACAGATCCGGCAACAAATCTCAGACCGGATACACGGAACATGGACCCCACGAGCCCCACTAAAAAGAGAAATGATTCCCAAGGTAAAGGGTGTTCCTATGGCTAGCCAACTATATCCAGAACTAGTTTTTACTGCCAGACTAATTCTAAGGGCACAGGAATAATTACGTTATTAATTCTTTTTAAGTCCGAAAAATTCAATAATTGACTTTTTATTTCTTTTTGTTAACATTAATTTAATTTCACATAACTTAACCAATTTCACTATTTTTATGCAATTATTAATCAATAATTCAATTATTTTCAATATACATAATAACATTAAATTCTAAATAAAATCACAATAATTTCAATAAATGCCAATAAAATTTATTTATGCATTATTTATTATTTATTATCATTTTGCATTAAAATAATCAATTAATTCACTATAAATCACAACTTTTACTATATACATACACTATAAATAATCTTAAAAATTCCTAAATTAATTCCAAAAATTCTCTAAAAATTCATGGACATTAATTTTCATTTCTACTATTAATTTAAGCTAACAATTATTATTTTTGTGCAATTTCTCACTATATACCCTAATTATAAAATTCGGCCAACCCACTTCACCTTCCTAAAAATTTTATTTCTTTCATTTACATCTTCCATTCATCATTTCTCTCACTTAATTACAAATACCCTAACATATTTGCATCAATTAAGAACTTTAAACATTTTTGTCCTAATTACATAATTAAGAAAAAATTCATAAACTTAGAAAATGTAAAGATTTATTAGTCACTTACAATTTTTTCTTCAATTAGGGAGTCTAGGCTTCCTTTCCCTTGCCTTTGCTTTTGGAAAAACTCCCCTCAATTTGCTCACCTACATAGGCAGCCCATTTAAGCTTAGATTTCTTCATTTTCTTGTTCTCAAATGCAAAAACCAACCTCATAATCATAATCTACACCCAAAAATCTATGGAAAACCACTAAGAAATCAATTTAAAACATTAAAATTATCAAGCTCCAACTTACCCCTCTTTCTTTCTTTCCTTGATTTCTTCACTTTCTTTGCCCAAATCAACTAAGTGAAGCTATTTTAGTGTATTAGAGGGATGGAACTACAATTCCTAACTTGGAATTTAAGAGAAATATTAAGTGGTTAAGAAGCAAAAGAGAGGGAGAGAAGAGTGAAGGGTATTCGGCCAAGGAGGAGGAAGAGGAGACACAGGAAAAATCTGGAGTTTTCTCCAGCAATTCAGCCTTTAAATACCCCCATATTGGGCCCAAAATTGGGCTAGAATAATGGGCTTTGTCCATTTAACTTAAAAGGCCCAATTTAGCCCCTTAAAGGCCCAATTAAAATTCTCTCTCCTCTAGCCATCAAATCACTCCAAAAATAATTCCATCACTCTTATCACATCAAAAATAGCTAACACGTAAATTTTCGGCTCAATCGGAGTTCGTTATCGGTCCGATTCAAACTTATCGATCCGATTCGACAACTACCGGTGTCACCGAAAAATTCCATTCTCATCACTAAAATATTCTACACAAAAATTCATGTAGGCATGCAAAATATGGCAATATTCGGAGTTCGTTTACTATTTTTAATCATTTACACAAAATCAAGTCACCTTCCCTACCAGGGAAATTGACTCGATAACTTTTTAGTATTTTTGACTTTTGGAGGCCTATTTGACCTCAATTTCACTTCAAATTTCAACTCCGGACTCACTATGACCAATACTTTCCGATGGTCCAGTAAAATATTTTTGAGTTTCGGGTGTCCTTTCGGGCCCGAAAAGCACTATTCACCATCGAAAAGTACTGTTCACGGTTGACCCGGTGTTGTGGCCGTTACACCCAAGTAGAAATTATGTGTTTTGTAGTAAAAAGTCACTCTCTCGAGCAAAAAAGCCACTTTTCTGAGCAAAAGAGCCACTCTCCCGAGAAAAAAAGCCACTCTCCTGAGCAAGTGAAGCACTTTCCCGAGTAGATGTCTTGTTTAGGTGATTAAAGTCTTCCTATTTTACTAAAATATAAACTCTTCCAAGATAAGAAGTCAAAGGAGGCATAAAACTTTTCCTTAGGAGGCTATAAAAAGGACTAAAGACACCGAGACTAGAGAGAAGCATCTTAGATACGAATTTTCTTTAATTAGTTTACATTAGCTTAGGTTTAATTTTGTAAGATATAAAAGCCTAGAGTTTAGAATCCTTACTTGGAGTTCTACAGAATTGTCAAGGGAGTTTCTTGCTTCTATGAGTTTGTATCAACTTTATTTACTTTGTTTGGTTTTTAATATGAAGCGTGAGTAGTTTTCTTAACTTGTGTTAAAGGATATTTGAATCCTTAACTCTTATTGTTATGATTTGGCTGTGCTTTCATTTAATACAAGTTGATTATATATTAATTCTTGAGCAATTTCTTATCTTTGGGTTGTATTAAGTCATTGATTAACGTATTGAATAAATGGTTGATGATTGATTTCAATTACAATCTATGATATGCATATTCTTAGGTTAATTCATTAGTGTTGATGTATGGTTATATTCTAAATAAGAGATAATTGCACGTTAGTAAAAGTAGACTAAGATTAAGAAAAGTTGAACTAAGAATAAATTAAAGTTAAATATGCTTGAAAAAGAGTTTAATGGATGTTTAGGAGTTAAAACTAGATCTTTATGCTAAGTGTTAAATTGTTCTTAATAAGAGGATTTAATGTTTAGAATGATAGTCTGAATAAGCTATCTGGCTTTATATTTCTAGTTTTCCATAGTCACTTGTATTCTTTTTTAGCTAAGTCATTGCAATATCAGTTAAGGTGGATAGTCTTTTAGCAGAAGTTATCTTTAGTATTGATTTTTACCACTTTTAGTAATTTCTTTGTTCAAAATTAATTTTAATTTTTTAAGTTTTATTTCTTAGTTAAATTCTCTTATCATCATCACAAAACTTAGGATTTCTTTTATTCTTTGCACACAATATTCACTATAAAATTTGAAACAAGTTGCATTTTCACAGTTTTCCTAGGGTATGATATTCAGGGTCTTAATTTATATTTTCTTATATTACTAGTCGATCTAGCACACTTGCTAGACATCGGTCAAGTTTTTGATGTGGTTGCCAGGAAAACATTGGCGTTTGTTTTTAGATTTGAAAGTGAATTTTGTGTGTCTTCTTCTTTCTTATTCTTCATTCTTTATTAATTTTATTCTTTTATTCTTTACAGGTGTCAATAGTCTATGATAAGAGGCGAGCCAATTTTGCCTATTGACCCTAAAATTGAGAGGATATTCCATAGGATTATGAGATTAAGGCAAAGAGAAATGAATTTAGAAGAGCAAGAATGAAATAACTTTACTAACCACGCTCTCTATGATCCACCAATAAATGATCCATACCCTAGGATAGAAGGGCAAGTTAACCAAGCTCAAGGGGATGGGTTTAGGCCTAAAACCATTAGAGATTATGTTACAACTAGGTGGAATGAGGATCATAAAACTATTAGGATACCTCACAATCAACATTTTGAGATAAAATCTGCCACCATAAAAATGGTCTAAAAGAATCAATTTTTTAGATCAGAAATAGAGGACCCCGCTCAGCATTTAGACATCTTTCTAGAAATCAGTGATATAGTTCAAATACCCAATGTGTCTATGGATGCCATTAGACTTAAGTTATTCCTATTTACTTTCATTGTTAAGGCAAAGGACTGGTTGCAAATGTTACCAAGTCAATCAATTCAGTCATGGCAACAAATGTAGGAAAAATTCTCATGCCATTTCTTTCGTCCTACCAAAATTGCTAGTATTAGGAATAACATCCATAATTTCCGCCAATTATATGAGGAACCATTCTATGAGGCTTGGAAAAGATTTAGGAGACTCATAAAAAGTTATCCACATCATGAAATTGCTATTCATAAACTAATGTCTATTTTTTATGCAGTTATTAATCGATCTAGAATATCTCTCTTATATGTAGCTTCAAATGGAAGTTTCATGAACAAGATCCCTGAAGAAGCTTTCTTACTTGCAGATGAGATGGGTACTAATAATGCTTAATGGGCAAGTGTAAAGACCACACAGAAAAAGCAAGCTATACATAGTGTGGATGAGGTAGCCATGCTAAGGACACAATTAGAGGCATTGACAAAATAGGTAAGTGGTTTACAAATTAAAAATATGTCATCTTTATCTTATGTTGGAACACATGTAACATTTGAGGTTAAAAATGAGGAGAGTGTACGAAAATTAGTAAAAGAAGTAATTGCATTGAATTCTTATAGCAATACTTATAATCCTGGGTGGAGAAATCGCCCTAATTTCTCATGGAGAGAGGGGAATAATGCATCTTTATCTAGTGATCAACCTAGGGCTCTATTTAATCAGAACATAATCTCCCATAATAATAGCCAACCGCCGAACCAAGAATCTAAATATCAACCTTTAGGTTTTCAAGCTAGATCTCAACCCACACAGGATAGAAAACCCAATTTAGAGAAAATATTTGCCAATTTTATAAATGTCTAAACTAATTTTATGGCTAATCAGGATGTTAAATGGAAATTACAAGAAATTTGGATGAGAAATCACGATGCTTCTATTATAAATCTAGAAAATCAGAAATTACAAGAAATTTGGATGAGAAATCACGATGCTTCTATTATAAATCTAGAAAATCAATTAGGACAACTTGCTAACTCTATCTTAAATAGGACACATGGCACTTTTTCGTCTAACGTGGACAGGAACCCAAAGGAGGAAGCCAAGGCAATTTCCTTAAGAAGTGGAAAAAAGCTGAAGGAGGCTAAAAATGGTAAGCACTCTTCAGATTTGATGGAACCGACACCGGAGGTAAGTATTTCTGAACCAAATAATAAGAAATCACATATTGTTGAGAAGAGCAAAGGTAAAGAGAAACTAGTTTCTATTGTGCTTGATGAGTGTAAATTACCTTATCCATCTCTAGCTAGGAAGGAAAAGCATAATGAGTAGTTAACTAGATTTTTAGACATATTTAAAAAGTTACATATAAATTTACCATTTGCTGAAGCTTTGTTACACATGGCTAAATATGTTAAGTTTATGAAAGAATTGTGTTCTAACAAAAAAAAAGCTAGAGGGTGTAGAAATGATTCAATTATCTGAAAATATAATACAATTTTAATGAACAAAATTTTTGAAAAACTAGAGGATCCTGGTAGTTTCACATTACCATACGAATTAGGAGAAAATTTCATTGGACATGCATTGTGTGATTTAGGTGCTAGTATTAATTTAATGCCTTATTCAATTTACAGGAAATTGAATTTAGGTGACATAAAGAAAACTCAATTAACACTGCAATTAGCGGATAGATCAATAAAGAGATCAAATGGCATTATTGAGGATTTATTGGTGAAAGTGAAAAAATTTATATTCCTAGTTCATTTTGTAGTCACGGATATGGATGAGGATCGAAAGGTACCTTTGATAGTAGGAAGACCATTTTTAAATACGACGAAGGCTTTAATAGATGTACATGGACAGAAAGTTACCTTAAGGTTCAATGAGGAAGAAATAGTTTTCAATATGAATAAAGTAATGAAGCATCCTTCCTATGATTTTGAAGAGTCTATTTATTTTATTAATGATATTTAAGAATGTGTAGAGGAAAAGCAAGAGAAAATTTTACTGAATGATGAACTTAAGAATTATTTAATGAATCCAAGGAATGAGGAGGAAGTGGATAAAAAGGAAAAATAAATAATAGAGAAGATGGAAAAAAAACATGAAGAGGAAGGAATAAAAGAGGATGAACCATCCCATTTTAAGGGAGATTCTGAATTTAAAACTTTTCCCTCTCATTTAAAATATGTATTTTTGAAAAATAATGGAAAACCAGTAATCGTATCTTCACTTTTGATAGGTTTGGAATAAGATATGCTTATTGCAGTATTGAAAAAGCATAAAGGAGCCATAAGTTGGGAGGCATCCGATTTGAAGGGAATCAGCACCAATTATTGTAGGCACCGAATACCTATAGAGAAGGATTTCAAATTGATAGTACAACCATAAAGGAGAATTAATCCAGCTATGCAAGAAGTGGTGAAAAAAGAGGTACTAAAGCTGCTCGATGTAGGTATTATCTATCCTATTTCTAATAGTAATTGGATTAGTCCGGCCCAATGTGTACCTAAAAAGGGGAAGATGACTGTGGTGATTAATGAAAATAATGAACTTATCCCAACACAAACAATGATAGGATGGAGAGTATATATAGATTATAGGAGATTGAACAATGTCACTAGAAAATGATCACTTTTCTTTACCTTTTGTTGACCAAATGCTAAAGAGATTAGCAGGGAATAGGTTTTACTATTTTTAAGATGGTTATTCAGAATATATGCAAATTCCTATAGGCCCGAAAGACCAAGAAAAGACTACATTCACATGTCCCTATGGTACATTTGCATATAGGAGAATGCCATTTGGTCTTTGTAATGCTCCTGCTACATTTCAAAGATACATGATGGCAATTTTTCATAATTTTATTGAGAAATTCATGGATCTTTTTATGGATGATTTTACATTATATGGGCATGATTGAGTCATATGTATCTAATCTTACTTTGGTCTTAAAAAGTTGGTAAGAAACCAATCTTATTCTTAATTAGGAAAAATGTTACTTTATGGTAAGAGAAGGGATAGTATTAGGACATAAGATCTCTGAGAAAGGAATTGAGGTAGATAGAGCTAAAATCGATGTTATTGATAAATTACCCCCTCCGACTAATGTTAAAGGTATTAGAAGTTTTCTTGGTCACGCTGGTTTTTATTGTCGATTCATTAAGGACTTTTCTAAAATTGCTAAACCGCTTTCTAATTTGTTCATAAAAGATATTGTATTTAACTTTGACAATAAGTGTTTGCAGGCATTTAACTTGTTAAAGCAAAATCTAATCACAGCACCAGTCATAGCATCACCGGATTATAGCCTACCATTTGAGATTATGTGTGATGCTAGTGACTATGCAATGGGAGTGGTTTTAGGCCAGTGACGGGAGAAAGTTTTTAATACTATATATTATGCAAGTCATACTCTCACCGGGGCTCCAGTCAATTACACAACCACAGAGAAGGAATTATTAGCAATTATGCTTTCTTTTGAAAAATTCAGCCCCTATCTCCTTGGATCCAAGATCATAGTGTGGTCAGATCATGCAGCATTGAGGCATCTTTTCTTAAAGAAAGATTCCAAATCAAGACTTATCAGACGAGTTTTGCTTTTGCAAGAATTTGATATGGAGATCAAAGATAAGAAAGGAGCTGGAAATTTTGTGGCAGACCATCTATAGAGATTGGATCATGAAAATCTTGAAAGGGGAAAAATTTTGACTTATTTCTCAATGAACTATTTGTGCTATTTATGCTTGTGAAAATTCGGTTCCTTGGTATGCTAATATAGCTAATTTTCTTGAAATAGGTTACCTTCCAAAAGACTTTACTTGGCAACAAAAGAAAAAGCTTCAGGCAGATGCAAAATATTATCTTTAGGATGACCCGTATCTAATCAAAATTTGACCGGATCAAGTGCTTCGAAGATGTGTTCCAGAAGAAGAGCAAGAAGATATAATGAAGTAATGTCATGGGGGAGAAGTTGGAGGTCACTATGGAGCGAATCACACGATACAAAAAATTCTTCAGTCGGGTTTCTTTTGGCCTTCTTTTTTCTCCGATGTTAAATCTTTCATAGAAGTATGTGATAGGTGTCAACGTATGGGGAATATATCTAAGCGGGATGAGATGCCTATGAATAATGTGTTAGAAGTAGAGATTTTTTATGTTTGGGGGATTGATTTTATGGGACCATTTCCAGACTCATTTGAATTTAAATATATTTTAATAGCTATGGATTATGTTAGTAAATGGGTAGAAGCAATATCTATTAGAACATGTGATGCCAAAGTGATGCTTGAATTCCTTAGGAGGAATATTTTCACTAGGTTCGGAACACCAAGGGCTATTATAAGTGGAGGCAAACATTTTGTCAACTATCAATTTAAAGCATTGCTTAGAAAATTTGGTGTACGACATAAGATAACTACCTCATATAATCCTCAAGAAAATGGACAAATTGAAGTATCTAAAAGGGAGTTGAAATCAACCTTGAATAAAATTATGAATAATTCTAGAAAAAATTGGTCTCAAAGGTTAGATGAGGCTCTTTGGGCCTATAGAATTGCATTTAAAACCCTAATAGGCATGTCTTCATATAGATTAGTTTTTAGGAAAGCATGTCATAGAGCATAAAGCATATTGGGTTATAAAACTGCTTAACTTTGATTTGAGGTATGCAGGAGACAAGCAAAAGTTACAACTAAATGAACTGGAAGAATTTCGACAATGGTCTTATGATAATGCAACCCTCTATAAGGAGAAAATGAAGTGGTGGCATGACAAGAAACTAAAGCTGAAGGAATTTGCTCCCGGGATGTTAGTTTTGTTAGTGGTTATGCCTTAGGCCAAACATTAGGCCTTTATGTAATGTTACATTTCATTTTATAAAATTGAATTTTCTTCATGTTATTATATTGTTGGCATGTTGCGTTATAATAATGTTTGTAAATAATAATCTAATGTTATTTTGACCATCCCTAGTCATTTATCATTAAATGAATAATGATAAATAAAGACTAGTATAAGTTTGATTGTTAATCATAGGATGATTATATATGGTGATATGAATTAAACTTATAAGTAGTTGTTAGAGAATATAGTACTGGATAGACCTGCTATGAAATACTACATGGATTAATGTCATTAGTGATCTCATAATAGTTATGTTATCGATCCTTAGATCCGAGATTATCACAGTATCCTACATGATGAACATTATATTTTGACATAATCAAACATTATCTTTTATCAGATAATCATAAGAATTATGATTAGACATAATGAGAATCATGCAGAGGATAGTGAATAATCAAGAAGGAATTTGCTCCTCTCTTATGAGAGAGATATCTATTAGGCCTCTCGATAAGTAGGGCTGAGAAATTCATGGTCGTGCTTAAATGAATTGATGGAGCGATCAATATCATTTGATATTATCAGTCTACTTAGTGATCGAGAAATTATATATTTGGACTATATAAATTTGACATGGACCATGACTTATGTTCAAACAAGATATCGTGTGACAAAGGGATTATAACATGTTCTATTAGGTTAAAATCGAATTATCGATATTCATATTATTTGTATAGTCATAATGTCTTTCTAAAGGCTGCTTATGACTTGGGGGCCCATGATGGGATTGGGGCCCATTGCCAATAAAATATGAACCTATTGGGTTGCACACATAGAATGTGATGAATGGACTAAGGGTTAATTCGAGTATTTTGAATTTTATTTTGTGATAAATTAAAAATTGAAATAAACCAAAAATAATAATATTTAAGATTAATGTTATTATTCTTATTTCAAATAAGAAATAAAGTATTTCTTATTTTAATAAGAAAAGTGGGCTCGAAGTTTTCTCTCTTTAAATTAGGTTAGGTCAACTATATATATATATAACCCTAATTAAGCAAAAAAAGGTGAGTGGCAATCGTCACTTAAGAAAGAGACACAAGAAAATCGTTTTTCTTCTATAACCTTAAGAAAGAGAGAAAAAAGCCCTAACCACCAAGGAAGGGAGCTATCATATAAGGACCCAAAATAGGCCCTAAAAGAATTCAAGGGAATTAATATGTTATTAAAGTATTATCAAGCTAAATTTGGTAAATTATCATAAGTTAAGACCTAAGGGATTAATAGTCTAAGTGATAGAGGAGTAGAGAGTTATTTAAAAATTTTGTATAGTAGTACATTATTGAAAAGAAATTAAAGATAAGTGGTCAATTGAGATGAAATTATAAGTTATTGAATTGAAGGATAAATTAGTTATTTATTTATGAGTGGAATTGAAATAAAAATTTTATTTGAAGGATCAATTTTGATATAATTAAAAAAATATAAGGTCAAATGTAATAATATAATATTTATTTGGGGTCCAATTAAAAGAGATTAATAATCTAGGGGCTAATGTCAAAGGAAGTAAGGAAGTGGGGTTAATGTTTTAACAAATTATTTAGAATAGGGTAGTTTCATTACATGCAAATTGTTTAGGGACTCCAAGGGAACTTTTCTCTTCATCTTTATATAGTGGAAGATCACATTTAAGAGAGAGAAAAGGTGAGAGTGGCTATGTTCTTAGCTTGGGGTGGAATCTTCTCTCTCCTAAGCTTCTTATTTATCTCTCTTAAATGATCTACAAGGAAAAATCAATTGCATGTGAGTGATCAAAGGATTTTTAAATCATAATTTCAAAGAAGAAGAACAAGGAGAAGATATTTGTAGAGGAATGAGTAAATTTCAGGTTTGGGAACTTATTCTTCATGCATATGTGTGGATATAAATGTTTATGCTTGGATTACTTAATTTTAATGGTAATTTATTAGTTTGTTTAGGGTTAATGAGAGATTTAAATAGGAAAAAATCATGTTTTTGAATGTTGAGGAAAAACTGGGTGAGGTTCTTGTGAACCAGGCTGTTTGTTTTGTCCATATCTAGAGTTGTAAACCTCAAATTTAGATGATTCAAAAATATGGGTAAACTAGATTTAATTATCTACAATTCATTAGAAGGAGTCATGGGTTGATTCTGTTGTTAAGGAACTCAGAAAATTCGTACAAGTGAACTGTTTGAGTGTATAGGCAGTTTTGAAGAGTTACCAATGTTTTAACCATAACTCCTTGTATTTAAGTCATAATTGAGTGTGGTTTGATTCTATGTAAACATGATATAAATATAAACAACTTTGTAGAAGAAACCTAGCCATAAATCTGCCTCTAAATAATTTTTATGGTTTATTGAAATTGTAGTGAGTTGTTATTCTCGGTTCTAGAGCAGATTGTGGAAAAAATGATATATCTCTTCTTATAGTGAACAAAATGCTATTAGGTTTGATTATGTGAAAACTAGACTTCTAAGCCTATGCTTTTCATGAAGAAAGAAAAGCCTAATTCTGTCCTTAAACTTGTCTAATTTTAGCTTAATTTCGGACCTATATACAACACTGTCAATAGGAATAGTATTTATTATAGTGTAAATATCTTGAGTTTTGGAAGTGCTATTGAAATGATTTTTGATGTTCTAAAACCGACAAACATAAGGGATCATGTTTGTAGAAGAACAATTTTGGTAAAAATGACATTTTCCATGTCAAAAATGGCATATAAGTTGTATTTGAAACTCTGCCACTGTGCAGAATTCTAAAGGCAAAATTTTCAATATTTAGTTTTAAATGTTGTTACGTTAAATCTATGAATACATGAAATACACTGGTTTACAAATAGCATGAAAAATATTTGATTGAAATGTTATGTATATACATGTATGTTCAAAAACATGTACATGGATGGTTATGTGAAATTATGCTTATATATATATATATATATATATATATATATATATATATATATATATATAATCAAATGATAGTGTATATTTTTATACAATTATATAACTATGAAATTGATAATAAAATGTTAAAGTATTATAAAGGAAATTTGATGCCATAGAATGTATATAGAGTTCAATAATTGAAGAAGAAAACATGACTATATATACAAATATACATACATGAATGCTAGAAGTTGTATATATGAACATACATATTTGTTCATATGGACGCATATAATTTATATTACCTCAAATTGAATGTGCATGTATATGCATGTTTAAAACATTGAAACTATAAATGTTGATATCATCACGAATGAACATAATTAAGATGCTGAAATTAAATAGTGTATATATATATATATATATAATATGCCCAACCAATTATATGCTTAGAAATATAGCTAATTAATATCGATTTATTTGATTTACTAATACACTATAGTATTAGACATAAACCTTGAAATGTAAATATAGATGATTAATTTTACTTGGTTATATTATGTTGATTGACTGTGCTTGTCTTGTGAAATATGTTTAAGAGCAATGATATAAAGCCTGTGTTCATAGTGAATTGTATAAATACACAATTATATAATGATAACTTACATGTGTACATTTATCTCCATATAACTATGATTCCTATGAATGTGATATACGAGTATGATAGAAAAATGTGTAAAGAGATATGCATACTCAATATATATGATTCTAAACTTTACTGTATATCTTGAAGTAATGGGAAATATTTGTATGTATGTACATAATAAGTGAATATTGGAATTTAAGATAGCATGATGATAAGTATCGTTATCACATACATGTGAACGAACTACATGCATTTGAATTGATCAAGAGTACAGCTTATTTATGCTCATACATGCTTGTGATATCATGTTCACATAAAGTCTGTACATGAACATGTATATGAAACTCCGCACATAGTTGAGCCTTATTTTTGTTTACAAAGTAAATAAACTCCTCCAAATCACTGGATGGATATTTTTGATCCTTATTTATGTCCACTACTAATTCTTCATTATTGAACCTGAGGGTACCTTTTGACCATGCACATCGATTAAGGCTTTTTTTGTGTTCAAAAATGATCTCCCTACAATTAATGGCACTCTTTTGTCATCTTCCATCTCTATCACTACAAAATTTATAGGAAAAATAAATTTCTCTACCTTCACCAACAAATCCTCTATCACTCCCTTCGGTTTCTTTACCGACCTATCTAGTAGTTAAAGCCTTATACTTATCTCCTTGAGATCCCTTAGGTTTAATTTCATGCACATAGAATATGACATCAAATTAATACTAGGCGCTAGGTCACATAAGGCATTTCCAATAAAGGTTTCACCATCTCACAGGGTAAAATGAAACTACCTAAATCTTTCAATTTCTTAGGAATCTTGTTCATAATGATAGCACTACAATTCTCTATTAGTTACACAGTTTTATACCTTTCGAATATCTTTTTGTTGGAACAAAATTCTTTCATAAATTTAGCATAATTAGGCATGTGAGCTAAAGCTTCAGCAAAAGGCAAGTTGACATGCAATTTCTTAAACATCTTTAGGAATCTAGCCAATTGCTCTTTTTTCTTTTCTTTCTAAGCTATAGCTAGAAAAGGCAACCTATTTATGCCAATATCCTCTATATTGGAATTCACTATGTTCTTACCCTTATCAATGTTAGGAGCATCTACATGCACCTTTACCTTAGGATTAGGGCCACTTACTTGCCATGTCGACTCCTCCATATTTGATGATGATGGCATAGATGACTTACCTTTATCTTCTCCTTGTTTTACCTCTTTGCACTTCTTAATGTGATCACTTTGGCTTCCTCCTTTGGATTGTGGTTGAAATTTGATGAAAAAATCCCAGTTGGTCTTGTAGATAAAGAATTTGCCAATTGTCTAATTTGTGTTTCCAAGTTCCTCATAGAGGTGTCTTGGTTTCTATTCCATTGTTCTTGAGATTTCCACCTTGTCTCTTGGCCCAATATAAATTGTTGTTGGCTATTCATGAAGCTAGAAAACATATTTTTCAAATTCAATTTCTTCTCTTGAATAGGTGGTCTTGGTTAGAATCCGAGTGGGTGGTATGCTTGATTATAGTTTGAGTGTTAGCCTTGATTTGAACCTTGGTTTTGATAATAGTGTGATGATATGAGCTTGGTAATGGGTTGTCACTTGTGCTTGATAAGACTAGTTGTGGTTATGATTGACATTTTGGTGGAAAGGAGCTCTTGCTTGGGGTTGAAAAGATGAAGCATTATGATGTCCCTCTTTTTAAGCAAAATTCGGGTGGTTTCTCCAACCCAAATTGTATGTATTGTTGTAAGGGGCATTTCTTCTATAATCTCCAACTGCATTACCATCCCCCACTACTCTACTATCTTGTCCATATAGTCCACTCTTATATGCTACACAATCTTAAGAAACAGCAGGTACATTTTGTGCTTTCAATCTACTTAATTTTTTCCTCATCAGCTCTAATCGTGCCTTTAGCATCATAACTTCATCAACATTATGTACACCCAGCCTTTTTGGAACTGCTCTTAGGGTTGCCCATTGTGAATCATTTGCTGCCATCTTATCTAACAAATGAAAGGCTTCTTTCGGTACTTATTCATGAACGAACCACCAGATGCTGCATCTAGGAGTGACCTTATAGGTGGATTTACCCCTACATAGAAAATTGTCATCAACTGATAAATTGCTACTTCATAATGTGGACAGCTCCTTAATAGCCTCCTGAACCTCCCTTAAGCCTCATGGAAGGGCTCTTTATTCATTTGGTGAAAACTCATAATCGTCTTAACCTATGCATACACTACGAAGCACCTAAAAAGAATTTTAAAAAATAAAATAAGAAAAAGAAAACACATACAAATAACAATCAAAACTCACAAACACACCAATCCTCGATAACGGCCCCTAAAACTTGACACGACATCAGCAAGTGTACCGAATCTGCAAGTAATATAGGGTACTCAATTTAAAACCCATGAATATCTTACCCAAGGGATTGTAGATATGAGCAATGACAATCAAATGTATGCTAAAGAATTCTCAAATTTTGTTATGTGTTATGCTGTCAACTATTTAAAATGTAGAAAAATGAAAATTAAAATAATTGTAATTTACAAGAATTTTATATAAGTCAAGTAATCAAAATATTAAACTAATAAAAAATGAATATATAAAAAAATATTGTTCAGGTTCACTCATCCTCCCTATACTCAAATGTGAATTAAATTAATCAACAAATTATATAGATGAAGTCAGGATAACTCTATATACCCAAGTGTCCCATTCCGAAGCAAGTTACTCTAATCACACAATGTCTCATTTCAGAGTAAGTCCTGTAATTAGCCTAAGCACAAGTCTACATCCCAGGTTCGATTTGCTTTCCTATTTCGGAGCCAAACAGCCCAAAACCTATTCATTTTACTCCAAACTCTAGTTCTAAAATCATAAAATATGTAACCCATCAAGTCCCATTCAGGAGCAATATCAAAATCATAACAATTATGATAAAAGATAAGAGGTAGCAACATCCATGGTATTCAAGCATTCAAGTAACACATCCAAATAAGGTAATATGATTAATTCATTCATCCAAATCTGGTAAAATTACTCAAAATAACAAAAAGCCATAAACTTTTAATGAAGCAATAATAAAATGAACCTTTCATTTATATAAAAACCAAGGAATATTAAGTATTCACATGTGAGGAAGAATTCTCAGCTGGAATCCAAGCTTTTTCGATCTTCTTCTCTAAATTTCTAGTGAAAATGAGCTGCTTAGGAAGAAACTAAGTATCTCATCTATGTATTCGTGTTTAATCTATGTATTTTAATTTGCAAGTATAAAGCTATATACTAAGTAGAAGAAATAAATAAATGAAAGAACAAAGAAATAAAGAAACCCTTTGGGCTTAATTCACAAAGAATACTAGATGACTTGATTCACAAAGAAGTGGAGGTATACGTGGATGACATGATGATCAAGTTGGGTACTCGATAGGGTTACTTTGAGGCATTAGAGAAGTTCTTTCAGAGAATTGACAAGTATAACCTTCGTCTTAACTCGAAAAAATGCATATTTAGGGTCACTTCAAGTAAGCTCTTAGGGCATATGGTGAGCCAAAAAGGTATAGAGATAGATTCTGATAAAGTAAGGGCCATTAGAGAGATGTATGTGCCCCAGAAAGAAAAGGAGGTCAAGGGATTTCTAGGCAAGATTCAGCACATAAGCAGGTTCATAGCCAAATTAACTTCCATTTACAAACCAATATTCAAGCTGCTTAGGAAGGACCAGCGAGTGGTCTGGAATGAAAACTGTTAAAAGGCATTCAATACCATCAAGGAATATCTTCTATATCCACCTATTTTAAAACCACCTCAGGCAGGTAAGCTTTTAATTGTGTATTTGGCCATAGAGGATAGCTCAGTAGGGACAATGATGGCTTAAGAGGATGGTTTTGGGATTGATTATGCAGCGTATTACCTCAACAAAAAGTTTTTTCCTTATGAAATGAAATACATAAAAGTTGAGAAGATTTGTCTAACGGTCATTTAAGCTTCAAAGAAACTGAGACATTACTTTCATTCCTATAGAATACAAGCTATAGCTAAACAGAACCCTCTCAGGTAATTGCAAAAAGCACCTTCACTCATAAGGAAGATGGAAAGGTAATTAATCCTCCTACAAGAGTTTGACATAGAGTACATCACTAAGAAGACCATTAAAGGAAGAACCATAGCAGAGTTCCTAGTTGATCAACTGTTAAAAGGAGAAGAGATAACCTACAAGTTTCCTGATGAGAACATTGAAGCCATAACAGTCCAGGATTGGCAGTTGTACTTTGATGGAGCTGTGAACAACAAAGGAGTCGAGGTCGGAGTAATCTTGGTAACCTTAGAGGTAGAGAAAATAACTTTAGCCAAGAAACTGAGGTACAAAGCCATGAATAACGAAGTCAAATATGAAGCTTGTATCTTTGGGTTAGAAGCCTTGTTAGCTGTAGGGGCACAATCTATAGAAGTATTTGGAGATTCATCCTTGATAGTTTATCAGGTGAGAGGTGAATGGTCAATGAAGGAAGAATGCTTATTGCCATATCTCAAGTGTTTATGAGCTTTGAGTAGCCAGTTCAAAGTTTGTACTTTTGGGTATGTGCTTGGAGATAAGAACCAACTAGCAGATGCATTGGCCACCATGGTATCAATATGGGATAATTCGAGAGGGATAGGTATGAAGCCTATATTTATCTCAAGTTCTGATAAGCAATACTTTAAGAATGAGAAGGTTATGGATATCAAGGTAGATGATGAGCAACCTTGGGACTATGACATTTATAACTATTTGAAAAGGTCGGTATTCCTGAATGAAGCCACTGAAAAGGATCAGAGGATGATCCATAAGATATCAAATCATTTCATTATTGTAGGTGGTGTGCTTTACAAAAGGTAGCTTGATGGCATTTAATTGAGATGTTTTAATGAGAAGGAGGCTAAGAAGGTCATAAAAGAGATACATGTGGGTGTATGTAGAGCTCATAGGAATGGATTAGTCTTAGCAAAGAAGATCATACGCCAGGGATTCTTTTGGCTCATAATGGACACTAACTGTTTTAATTATGTCAAAGAATGTTAGTTGCGCCAACAATATGCAGACTTAAGACACTTACCGATTTTTGAGTTTTGCAACCTTACATCGCCAAGGCCATTTATCGCATGGGGTATAGACATTATGGGCATAATCCATCCACTAGCTTCGAATGGGCACAGGTTCATTATAGTGGCTATTGACTGTTTCACCAAGTGGGTAAGGTAGAGTCATTTAAGACAGTAGATGTTAGAGATATGGCTAAATTCTTAGAAAAGAATCTGATATATAGATATGGTTTACCCCACCATAGAGTATCAGATAATAGACTACAGTTTTCTAGTGAAACTAGATAGATGCTTATAAAATATAAAGTTTAGCACCATAGGTCTTCTCCTTATCTACCTCAGGCAAATGGAGCAGTAGAGGCAGCCAAAAAGAATGCCAAGAGAATTTTGGCTAATATGGTTCGAACCTATAAAGATTAGGCCGATAAGCTACCCTTTGCATTATGGGGTTATAGGACCACGGCTAAAACTTCAATAGGAGCTACTTTATTTTCCTTGGTTTATGGGATAGAAGCGATATTGCCAATAGAGATTGAACATCAATCTTTGAGAGTGGTCTTAGAAGCTAAATTACCAAAAATAGAGTGGGCTAGACAGAGATTATTACAGCTTAATCTACTAGACAAAGATAGGATGTGGGCATACTACCACAACCAGATTTATTAAAAGAGGTTAGCCTATTCATTCAAGAAAAAAGTTAGTAAGCATCTTTTGAAAGAGGGAGATCTAGTATTCAAACAGATAAGGCCTAAAATTCCTTATATTTAAGGCAAGTTTAGGCCTACTTAAGAAGGACCTCTTGTGCTAATGAAGTTATTATCTAAGGGAGTTTCTATCTTGTCAGATAGTGATGGTAATGAGTTTAGAGAGCCAATAAATGTAGAAAAATTAAAAAGGTTCCATGGCTAAAACTAGAAAGAGAAAAAAAAAAGACAATAAAAGCCTCATGGGTCGAAAATATAAAAAAAAATAGTGGTCTTGCTAAAATTAGGTGCCTCACCAAGGTGAAAACCGAAAAAAGGCATCCTAAGAAAAAATTAAAGGCTGAGAGAAAATAATCAATCAAGAAAACCCGAGAGGGCTTATTGATGGCAGGAGTCATGATGCTTCTAAAATTTCATCTTCAAGATTAAGTAATATGTGTCATTGAGATGATGTTGAATAATGATAATATTTATTGAAATCAAAAGAAAAAAAAATGTCATACATGTATTCAAAAACATTATTAATATATCCAAAAGCTGTTATTTTCCTGTTTCATATGTTAAAAATATAAATCTTTCTAATAATAGCAAAAATATAGTCTATGATAATATCTGATCTAGTCTATTTGTATCATACTTCTCTCCTTATCTAGGTGCCTAAGGTGAGAAATCCTATTGTCAGCTGCTAAACTCATCACCCACTGGTTGTACAAGGTGGAAGTGGTGGAGTCATAAGTAGCAATCTCAAGAATGGCATTCCTCACAGGGAGTTGAGTCTAAATATCAGCTGAGCCATCCAATTAACTCCCATCTAGATTAACTCAAATCCATGCTGCATATGTCTGAGGATAACATATCTTATGAGGTAAGTGCCCATCACCCTAGCTCGAGGTGGAGGCTCTGACCATAACTTTCATTTCTCACGTAGCCATATCTGGAAAAAAAAGATCCACTAGGGTGAGTTGGATTCATCTCAAGAAAATATAAGGCGAAGAAATATATGAAAATTTAAAAGGATACATTTTCCAAAAAGAAAAGTTAGTGTGAAAACCCAAAAGAGGCACACTACCTTCAAAACAATGAGATACCTGAAACAACAGGGGACTACCAGTAAAATAGGCAACACAATTATTTCGAACAGCATCCAAGCTTAGGATAGTCTCTACCACAATTAAAGGGAATGGGTTGTGCCTCCTGCACACACTATCCATGACACTGAATAATCCTTAATCCCTAATCATCAGATCATCTGAATGCACCAACAAGCATCGAGTGAAACAAAAAAGCAGGATGATGTTAAACTGAAAAGTAGGCATGTCATCAAAGTCAGCCAGTACATCAGTCAGTGGTTCCAATAAAAATATCCTCCCTTGAGGTACTAAGCCTCTGGCTTTAAAAGAAAGGATGCCTAATGCACGAGCCACGTCTTAAGGTAGTTAGGGATAATAGAAGGTAAACATGGCTGAGTATCAGGTGTAAACCTCACACCGACTATCTTAGCAAACTTCTCAGGTAAAGGACATAACTCCTAATAGGTTAACCAAAAAATATGAAATCTCAAGTCCTAGTGTTGGATGGCAACAAAGATTAGGTTTGTGTCAAAGGATACTCTTCTCAAGAATCTTAGGTTGGAATATAGAGCCAAAAGTGGGTCCTCCCAAGTTCTCATGTCGCCCAACAACCAGTGTAATTTTACAAAAGAAAAAATTGACATAACAGTAATTCTCTGGTATTCTAAGTGCAAAAATAACAAAAAAATAAACAATAGGAGAAAAATGACAGAAAAGAAAAGAGGTGAAGAAAGAGGAAATACATAGTAGGAAGCTTCTTTAAAAAGAGAGAGGTCAAAGGCACAAAGACCAAGGAAAAATTTGTACTATTTATAGAAAGGGCTGACAAATGGTCATCCCTCGAGAAGTAAGCCATGGCTAGCCCATCTGTCACCTCTAGATGGCCTAAATGCATTTCTTCTGCATGTACCATACATTGCACGTATATATTTTTGCATCCATTCTTATTTTTGGTTTGTAGGAAATCCAAAGGACCTATGACCAATGTAAAAGCTTTAAAAGATTTTAAACTTGAAAAGTTTAAAAATTCAAAAGGCACTCAAAAATTTCAAGGTGTATCTAGGTTTTCAGGAAATATGTATAATTAAAATAAATAATGTGTGTGCATAAGTGTAAATGTGATAACATGTATGTATATACTAAATGATAAATAAAAAATGAAAATGAGGTGTTTTATGAAAAATAATGTGAAATGAAAATTAAAATGAAGACGGGTTAGAAAATAAAAACCTTTCTTTTTCTTCTTCTTCCCCACTCTTCTGTAACTTTTATTTTCAATTTCCCAATGTTCTTTCTGGTTTTTTTCTTTGTTTTCTTCAATATTTTGTGTCGTTCGTGTAGAAATTCCTTAAGAATCGACACGCACGTCAGGATAGTGATCACTCTGCACTTCTTCTTGTTTTTATTTCTCCATCTTCTCTACTTCAAGTAAGTGTTCTCTCACCTCCTTCTTCTTTATTTATATTGTTCATACTTTAAATACTAGTATAATAATTTTTCTATGTTTAGTTTATATGAATTATTGCTTATGAACACCTTGTAGTTTAGATTTATACAAGCCGATAGGAGTTAGAGTTGAACCCATGAAAATTGTCATTGCATGACACTATAGTTGGGAGTAAGACTTTAAATATGAGCATGTAAATAGTACCAATTGTAGTCATGTTATCTTCGTATCTAATGTAGGTAGTTTTACTTAGACCTGTGTCTTGATATCTGTTGGAATTTAACCAATAAGTTACACCAACATAATTGAGAATAATTTTGGCTTAACATATCAAAAATTTAAATTGGACTACTTGGTGGCCAATGATGGCCTGTGGATTCATTGAAATGTTTTTCTTGTGTAGGGGGCAAGCACATTCTTAGCTAGAATGATGTTGAATTTTTGTTAGAGTTCTGTAAATTGTAAAATTTTGCCTAGTTTATTGTGCACATTTTCTAGAATTTCCCAATAGTAGATTTAGGTTATTGTAAATTATCTTATGGCACTTAGCGTATATTTATGTGTAGGCTGGCTAGCTCTGGTTTAAGCTGGTATGCTGCCTAAATTTTGCCTCAATTTTCTAGCGAATTGATTTTCTAGTTTGCTTGCATCCCAAGTAAATCATAGTAGATTAACACTTAATTTTTGTAAGGCCATGTAGGGATGCTCATGCCACTCTAGCTCCACCTATACAGACATATATAACACCTTAGCAGGTCGGTAAGTATCGGGCCTTATCACGAGTCCAGTTCAAATCCAGTTGCTTCATGTCCAGACAGTTCCTATAGGCCGTAGGGTTGGCTGAGTAGATTGACAGATTGTTAGCTGTAGTAGGATGGATAGCATTCTTTGCTTTGGCCTTTCAGACTTACCTAAATGTGACCAAAGAGTTTATGGCTACCTTAGAGTATAAGGACTACTAGAGGTCGGACACCAAGGAAAGATTAGTCCAATTTTGGGTAGGAGGCATTCATTATAACATTACTCACCGATGATTCATAGAGGTCATGGGTCTTCTAGTAGGGTCGAACAGTGTAACTCCTGAGACGACAGTTGATTGGGCTTGATGGATAGTCATCACGCTTTCAAGAGTCGTATACTAGTCGAACACAGTAAAGATCACTATGTTGGCTACTCAGGCCTACAGATACATTTAACGAGTTCTATCTACATCATACCTAAGCCATACTGGTAGCCCTAGGTTGGTTAACGCAATCGAGATTACTAACTTATGGGCGATGTACAAGTATAGAAGGGTAGACATCATGCACGAGATCATTGCTTCCTTGCTCAGAGTAGCCACCCAGTCTACCACTTAGATCTGCATAAGAGGTGTAGTGACTCAGCTACTATTGGCTCTGCGAGCAAACGAGGGGACATTCAGACACCCGCTTCAGAAGGACATATATGTTGACATACATGCCACTAACCATGAGGATGATGGAGTCAATACAGGGGCAAAAGGGTTAGTGCAGACTGCTGACTATCCCAGAGACTAAAAAGAGCTACGACTTGGAGCCTAAAGTGCTAGATCTGCTAGTAGAGAGGGATGATCAGGGTCAAGGTCAGAAGCCTTAGCCACCTTAGCCTCAGCCACTGCAGGCAACTCTAGCATAGTTAGCATGATGGGATGACCAGGGTGAGGAGCCAAATGAACCATGAAGAGGAGATGTAGATTCAGACTATGAGATGAACATGCAGCTCAACTTAGATGAGCTTTTTGGCAAGTCACCCACTCCTCTAATGCATCCCAGATCACCGATCAAACATCAACGATCATCGACTAGGAGGTTGGGTAGATTTTCTCCATACATACACCCAGGGGTATCCACTTCTACTGCTCCTCCACCATCCAGACATCTGGGGGCATCTACTTTAATTGCTCCTCTGCCATCTGGACACCCAAAGACATCCACATCCACAATGCCACCACCAATACAGCCATCATCAGCCCCTTTCTCTAGTGATATTTTGAGAATATTATTTATTATGGAGAAGACCATCAGGAGACAAGATTAGACTCTACAGTCGATGCTAGCTGCATTACAGTCCCTACAGACTGAGGTGTGGGGTATCAAAGCTAATTTGGTGACTGTGGGTCAAAGATTCGATGCATCTTTATAAGTAATTGATAAGTCACTCACCTAAATTTGAGAGCAGAAAGGCTGTATTGAGATTGAGGTTCCTAGAGAGAGATAGGCAGTGGTCAAGACCGATGAGTAGCTTAGGAGATAACTCAAGGATCTGAGGAATGACATGATGAGATACCTCGAGCAACACTCCAGAGCAGTGATAGGGATAGGCCAGGGTTGAGAGCAATTGGCTGAGGTGACGGAAAAATTTCTACAACCACTGAATGTTATATTACCAGGGTTTCACTTCAGATTTAGGGAGCAAGAAAAGCAACCACCAGCAGCACCACAGGCAGTGGCACCAACCAGACCTCCTACACCTTTAGCCTTCTGACCTCCATCAAGACCAGAGCCATCTCAGTAGTTTTATTATTTTGTATTCAAGGAGTTTTAAAATTTTTTGGGGTATTTTTGATGTATATAAAATTAGAATATATACTTGTTTAATTTATGTATTTACTTTATGTTTTGATTATTTTTTATTCATGTCTAATATACTTGGAAATTGTAGTAGTAGTAGTAGTAATAATAATAATAATAATAATAATAATAATAATAATAATAATAATAATAATAATAATAATAATGCATAATTAAGATAACGGTCAGACAAATACAAGATGAAACAATAGGTCAAATAAAATAGGACAATAAAACCAAAAAAAAGGATAAAAATGAAAATGACTGAAAAGAAAGAAATAAAACCATGCTTAATAAACATAACGCTGACATCAAATCTTTCCCACAGGTACCTAAAACCCTCTTAAGAGACACATACCACTTTAATGGAAGAACATGCCAATGTATCTATACCAAACAGGATATGAAAGATAAAGCATTAGCAAATGGGCCAAGACACCCTCCCTTATCAGAAGAAGTCATTTGAATAGGTTGAAATCAAAAGAGATGCATAGCAAAGAGAAGTGTGGATATTCTCACACTCTAGAAGGATTTTACACCCCCTCTTATTTGTTGAGAATTTACACAAAATGAAGTCATTTAAAGGGGGAGCATATTCTTTCTGGTCTCTTTTAGACAAAAGAATTATTGAACTAACTGGAACAAAAGAGGAAAAGGATTGTAGCATTGCATAGGGTGTCAAATGTCTTTTTCCTGGAAGCAAGCTGTGGAGTACACTTACTATGAACTCGATATGTCTTTGCCAAGCCTAAGCTATGGAAACATTCTCTTTTGTAATCATGACCATGCAAGAAGGATCTTATATCAGGTTCAAAAGCATTCTTAATAGGCTATGGTACTTTCATAACAAATCCTAATATCAAAGTGGATACTTTGTCTCACTAACCGCACTATCCCAAAGGCCACTTTTTTAAATGTTTACTACTAGCTACCCTGAAAAGCCTAGATTATCATGAGGTCAGAATGGAATACTGCCGAACCTAGAGCTATATAATAGTTAGAATGCCATCGTAGCAATCAATGTTCATTTAGGCTACAACCAAAAGGACTCTTTGTTAATGAACCATGCTTTTTCAGAACGTGGGATGTTTTGATCGAAACATATCAGAAGTTATAAGGCTAATGTTGACAACGAGGAACTATTAGATAAGAGCCGAAAGCCTGATGACAATGTAAATTTTAGAAAGACACAGAGTGAAATAGGGCATGTTGATAACCTTGATGATGATGATTTCCTTTACAATGGCACCAATTTGCAAAATGATGACATGGTCATTGAAAAGTGTACAGAATCTAGCCAAGATCACAGTATAAAACTGAAGCACACAGATAGACCTATAGTCTAGAAGGTTGCTTTGACTTCTAATGATAAGGGAAAGAATTATGTTGTAGTGTAACCAAGGCAAACCCACACATATGAAAGGTAAGCTTCAAGCACACGTCATCAGTGACTCCTCACTGATGCATATTTACTAGAAATTCTTTAAGAAGAATATTGCCTTAAAAGGGGGGTAAACATGCCTGCAGACGGCGTTAACCACCAAAATTACAAGGTTAGGTACGCTTATAGATAGCACCCACCCACCATTACTCAATCTCATTTGATTTTGCATGCCGACAAGCTAGCGCTAATCAAATACAAATAACTCATCTCGATTCTGTATGTCGATAAGCTAGCACTAATTAGACAATTAACCAAGGGTTAACACATTGATAAACTAATGTTAACTATCCAAACCAACTGACAGTAATCATCTAACCAAAGGTTAACACATCAATAAACTGATGTTAACTATCTAGCCGAGTGTTAACACATCGACAAACTGATATTAACTACCCAACCAAGAGTTAATACATCGACAAGATGATGGTAACTACTCAATCTGGAGACTCACTATCTCAGATGGTACGTGTTTTAAAGACAACCAACCACACATCCACTGCCTCAGGTACGTATCTTTTTTCTATACTCTGAATTTTAGCTCACTTTGGTACTAGTACATCAGTTTTCCAAAATTACGGACAGTTGTAGACATCGTGACCCGAGACAACCTAGATCAGAATTACCCAATGATGAGAAAATAGTATATTTCTGATAGAGAACACGGATCTCAAAGCTTCGATTTGGGTTTTTTCATATTTTTCATGAAAACTTTATGATTTTCCAAGTATTTTTGGAGGTTTTGATAAAAAAGCATTAAAAACTTTGATTTTGGCCTTTAACAATGACAAACGATCATCTATCATATGGAACATTTTTGTAAAATCAAGGCTTTTGTCTGAGGGATGGTTGTCTGTCCATGATGGATGCCAATGTATGGTTGCATTTTGTAGTTTTCCCACACTTTTGGTTTTCAAAAATGGAAAGATGGGATTTTTAGGGGATTTGGCCTGAATTTTGAGGGATTAATCCCTTTATACTTAGACAGTTAGAGTTGGAATGTAATTCCAACCCCTCCCTCATTGTAAAACATAAGAAAATTAGGGTTTTAAGAAGAGGGAATCATTCTTTGAAAAAAAGGAACACGAGTTCTTGGGGAGAAAGAAATCAATTCTTCTCTCTCTAAGGTAAAAGTTCTAGACATTCTTTTAATCCAGCAAAAACACAAAAAAGAATGGTTTTATTTTCTTAAACACAAAAGCCAAGGTCAGAGCAGAGATCTAGACTTCAAGACATACAGGTTAGAATATCTCTTAAGGGTAATATTTTAGGCTTCCCTCCCATTTATTTCTCTAGATTCATCACTTTCATACATGTTGTTTAATGTTGAAATAGATGTGTCTTTGTGTGTCATTTATTTAGATTTGTATGATTATTTGAATCCCATGTTGATTTGAGTGCATATGTCTATTTGAATATTATTTTTGGTATTAGTTCCCTCATAAATGCATGCTACAAATCTTACATTAAGATATTGTATTAGGTCTTATTTTGTCAATTATCTAGTTTAAAAATGATTTAGGACTAGTATTTTAGGTTTTTCATGCTTTAAGATATGTTCCTTTATATATCTAGGGTTGGTTTGAGATTTCAGTGAATTTTATTTTGATTTGTTAGTTTCTATATATATCCCTCGAGTGACAGATGGAAAAATCTACCACAAATGGTCATTTGTTAATGCGATAAATATGACATCACAATGATTTCTTCTCGTCCCATCCCTCCTTTGGTTGTGGGATCCGTGGCCAATTTTATGCGTATTTAATTATGTTTTGTGTCCTTTTTCTATTTAATGTTTTAATTCACTTTTTAAGTTCTTTTGTATGTATTTTGCTTCTACATGTTCAATTTTGTGATATCTTCTTGTATTTTTTTTACTTTGCTTTTATTGTATATTCTCATGTAATACTAATTTATCATTTTTTGTTATTTTGTGTTGTAATTGATTCAATATGCCTTTGGAGAAACCCGTGAGATGATTATGCATTGGGAATCGTGCCCCCGATTGGTTCCTTTCCCTTATTTATTTGTTTTGCTTTATTTGCATTTGCTTTATTTATAATTTTATTTATTATTTAGCTTGATTTTATTTATTTTGGATATATTTGTTTTTTAAGGATGTAATAGATAGTAAAAAAGGATTTCCTACACACTTAAATGGAAAAAGACACTTAAAATCATTTTTACTAATTAATTGAAAATTTTCCTTAAAATATGGACAAAAGTCCAATTTTTCAACCCAAAAATCACATAAAGAACAAAAGAGTTATTTTTGTAAAATTGGCATGAAGGAACTAATGTTCCCAATATAAAATAAATATCCCAATTTATGTATGTCGTTTATTTCTTTGTCAAACAATTTGCTTTTGTAATAATTTAAGTAGGATTTATCTTATTTATCATTTTATTTACCACTTTCTTTATTTGATTAGAAGGTTTATTTAATTTTATCGTAAATGAATCGTGTGAGAGAGGAGAGTGGATTAATGCTTAAAACCCCATTATAAACACAATACGTAATCGAGATGCTAAGTAAGAGTGATGTCCCAAACACTAATCTCTATTTGGGCATCGAAAAGGTTAAGATTTATTTCCCAATGTTACGTTGGGTGGCAACTCCATGACACCTGCCTCTTTGAGCCTATTAGTATATGCCTTTTATGCATTGACTATCAATAATAATTCGGGCTTGACCCATTTTTATTGCGAAGTAGCCAATTTATGAGTTATAGTGAGCATCTTCCGGTCTTGAAATCCAATATAAACTTCCTAAAATAAGGCTTGAATAGGTTGTTCATTAGGGATTGGAATGTGGCAAATGCATTGGTGAGCCCAAAGGGCATCACTAGTAACTCATAATACCCTGAATGCAGTTTTATAAATGTCTTCTAGCTTCATCTTGATCTAAAAACAACCCGACCTCAAATCTATCTTTGCAAAAACCACTACTCCATGCAATTCATCCAACAAGTCTTCAGGGGTATAAGGAATTTTTCTTTAATTTTAAGCTTGTTCAACTCTCTATAATCCACACAAAACCTCTAGCTGCCATCCTTTTTTTTAACCAAAATTACTAAAAAAGCATAGGAATTGTTGTTGGGTTAGATTATAGAATTGGCTAACATCTTATCCACTAGCTTTTCTATCACATACTTCTATTGATGGCAGTACCTATAGGGCCAGACATTGACTGTCTCTGAATGGGTTTTGAGGGAAATGGAATGATCATGAGATCTAGGTGGGGGCAGTCCCTTTGGAACTTGAAATACATCAGTATAGGACTTAAGCAGTTGATATAATCCATGGGGTATTTTGGTAGGGAATGGTTTGTAACACCCTTGCTGAACAGTCTAACCGAAACAAGTGATAAGTTGGAAATTTTTTTTTTCAAGGACCATTTGTCGGATACTGGTCATTGACCCTTTGAGGAGCAATGCACTGAGTGACAATTCCAAAATCAGCAAGATTTTTCTTTTGAATCTTAACTATCCCATCGACCCAGACTTGTCCAAAAAGAAATACTTATAAATTAAATAAGCCGATATAACTATAATTGTCCAAATGACTAATTACCAAATAAAAATCCGGTAATATAACGTCTAAAAAATTATCTAATCCACCTGAAAATCAGACAATTTCCTCAGCCCATCAGGGGCACAACAATACAAAAATAATTTCATCAAGCATCTCATTCATCCATTCTCATTATTAATCACAATTCCTAAGATAAGTCAATAATACAAATTACACTCTTAAGTCACTATAATACTCCAAAATAGAGACAATTTACATTAAAAATCGCCTCGCTACATCTGTGAACCTCAAAAGATGAATTGCTCGAAACTAAATCCCTTCTTCTGATGGTTGAGCCGAAGCAGCTGTCTAACCAAAAACAAGTCTATCCCGCTACCTACACGGATAACAAAACCCGTGCTAAGCTATAAAGCTTAGTGGGGACAGAATAATCTAAAGATAATCTTTTAAACATGTAATATCAATTATACAAATACAAAGTTAATAACACTCTTAATAGATACCTTCAATTATCTTAGATCCCAGTTCTTACATTCGGCAATAAATCACAAGTATAAGCAACAGAACATCTTACTTACATAGGCAATAAAACTTAATAACTCAGTAATCAATGCATCACTCATTGCTACCACAAAAGACATCCGGCATATTTCTTTCATACATCTACATCATTTAAAACATAGTATGCAATCCAAATTTACTTCCATGTAATCATTAAATAATCATAACAAGGTGAACAATATAATACTTAATACCATAGTGTGCCATACCTTATATACTTGATCGATATCAGAGTGATATACATACCTATACATAAATACATAGATACATAATGCTTATATAGAATTAAATGATCACATACTCATCAATATTATAACTTTCAATTTAATATCCATTTGATGTACTTATACAAAAGGATAATTCTTATGCACATTAATTTCGAACTATAACATTTCTTATCTTTTATACTTTTTAACTTATTTTCATATTAATGCTCCTAGAACAGTACCGACAGAAATACTCAGACTGGATATACGGGATGTGGACCCCATGGGCCACAAACAGACTGAAAAATGATCTCAAAGACCATTTTTCCACGTAGCAGATACCAGATACAAACAGAAGTTATGGAGATCAGCGATCCTACCATAACTAAGCAAGTCGCCATGACTTGCACCGCGGTACAGAATCCCTATGGCTAGCCAATTATATCCTGAGCTAGTTTTTACTGCCAGACTATTTTCTAAGGGCGCAAAAGATCACTTACTTTCAGTACATTTATCATCATTTCAATCCAGATAATACAGTTATTCAAAACATTCAATATTTTGTACAGTTTGTGAACCATCATTCACTTATGTCATGAATTATTTCACAATAATTCAGCAATTTCTCTTTACATTACTCTTCAGTCATCAAAGGAGTTTACTTAATATACATTCTTTCAATTTACTTTTAAACTTTCTAATAGCCATATATTAACAATACTTATACTTGTCATAATAGTTTATGCATTACTAGACTGCTTTCATGAAAATGAAATCATATATAATCACATCCACTATGAGCGTCTAAAATAGCACATAAACACATAGTCATTTTAGAAAGACGTACCTGCATGGTTCGTTATAGCCATCTCACCTGCTCTATAGTACTCAATTTAACCATCACATATATACTCAACTAATACCTCAAATCCATATATTCAGTTACAAATCTGAGATCAATATCTACCCATACCATTTCATATGGTTTTAGCGCCTATAGATGCATATAAGTTCAATGTCATAATCACATATCTAAATACATAATCTTAAAACACCAATATATTAAAGCAAACACATGTAAGTGCATAGCATTTAATCGTCGATCTTTTCATGATACCCTAAGAGCGTAAACATAAAACTATGTCTATTCCATTTATAATAATGATATTCATTTGTGTTATTCAAGTATTAAACAAAGATTCATAAAGAAACGAGTATTTCATAATATTTCTCACTTCATTATATTTTAAGGTATTTCTATTCTTTACATGTTTGTATCACATTTATACTAATAGCCTACCACTATACTAGTTACATTCTCACTTGTTTTGTATTATGACATTATAATCTTCAATTATCGTATATTAAATTCCAAATAATCATATTTTTACTCTATCATGATCTCTTACGTATCAAATAACTTTTTTGTTTAATACCTTAGCAAATTGCATCATGAAAGATAATAGCATATATGAAGTTAAAATACTTCCTAACCCGATACTTGTACAAGTTTTATAGTAAGAAATGAGAATAAAACTTTACTTAGCTTTAACTATCTCCAAAGAGTAACCTTTTATGTTTGTCTTTTGACTTGATCAATTACTGATTTATTAAGACTTTAACCGTCCTATTCTAGTCACCTGTCTTTTACTAAATTAGCAAGTATGAAATGATAGCAACTACGGCTATTGAACATAAATTCTTCTTATTACAACGAAGACATATTACTTTATTATCATGTTATCAAACCATATAATTATAGAGTAAATCCATATATTATTATGCCATTACATATTGTCTTAACATCTATACATACATATAAGTTCAATATCATAACTACCTATCTAGATACATAATCTGACAACACATATATATTTAAACCAACAGGTAAAACTACATAGCATTTAGCTATCATTATTCTCATGATACCAAAAGTTTCTTTTATAGTCTATTAGATCATATTAATTACTAAGTTACTTAACAATAGTTATTCCATGCAATTTCTCTCAACATCATAACATAATGAATTCTTACTATATGATATAACCAAAACTTGATAAACATAAGTTAAGACACTATTGCATCCATATATGGCAACCATACTTTCCAACTTCTAAAACTAAGCCACAACTAAGTTGAGTTATCCTTACCATTTTCTTACTCTATTGCCTTATGTTTTATGTCATTAGAGATAGATATATCACACTTAAGTAATCAAGAAGGCTATATTACTTATAATGTACAATCTATTTCCTTAAATGAAATCTCAAATTTACAATCCATTAACTCTCAATGTAGCTAATGCCTTTTTAATTGACATTCTACTCAAATCACATCTTAAACTCACTATCAATTCGTATCCTCAAGACCTGTCAATAACTTTTACATGCCATTAACATGTACTAATAATTCTTGTGACACTTTTACAAATCCTTAAGCCTTGAAATCAACCTATTTAAACCATTAAAACTCAAATTATCCATATGTAAAAGATTTAACTAACTACTCGTGAACAATGCCAACTCTAAGCTTTTAATCTCCTTAAAGAACATATATATAAGGAGATAAATATGGTTCCCATACTCTGTTACTAACAAACAATTTTAAATTCAAACAATTTCCAATAATTTATGAATTTACTTAACTAAATATCACAGAGAAAATTTCAGTATCCCATACCGTAATTAAAGCCCAAAATGCCCTCTCTCTATTCTGCCTCGCCGGAGACTCGTCGGAGGCTCGCCGGAGCTCCACCGGAGCTGCCCACCTGCTGCTAGAGCCGCAAGGACCCCTCCAGTGGCCTTCACGCGCCCCAAGGTGTCGTGGTTTGGTCGAAAAGCCGCCTGGAATTGTCGACTGCCACAAGCTCCGATCTCCACTTCGCCGGCGAGTAAGGACGATCGGAGGGCACCAAAAGATCCACCTCAGCCTCGTGATCCCATCGGTGTTGTCAAACTCCTCCATCGCCGACCAATTCACCGAAAAGAAGAGAAAAAGGAGAGAGTTGAGCTATGGTGGTGATGAACAAAATGGAAGGAACCACCGGAGGACGGCGCCGTCAGCGGAGGACTGGAAGACGGTGGCGACGACGATGATCAGCGCCCCTTCGCCGGCGTCGAATAGCGGCGGCCAGCCCCGGCGACGACAGCCCCTTCCCCTTCCCGCTTCTCTCTTCCTCGATTCTCACCCTTCTTTTCTTTTTTTTTTTGTTCTTTTTCCTTTCCTTCAATCTTAACCATACATCAAACTTCTTTCATTATAATACACAAAAACCTTTTCTTTATTTATTTATTTTTAGATAAATCTTAAAAATATCTACCATCACTTTATTTAAAATATGTATTATTATTATCCTTTTAATGTTAATTTTCATAATAGGTTTTAATTAACAAATATTAAATTAAAATCCAAAAATAATACTAACTTATATTCGAATCTTCATAATTGATTCTTGCAAATTAGTACCAAAATGTACCAATTACCAACTATAATCAGTCCGAATTTTTGGGGCGTTACATGGTTTGTTAGTGTAAGCCCTAGCCCCAATGCATTGTTATAAAACACTTTAGTTAATAAATGAGGCATTTGTTTTATCTATTATATTCCTGTACATATCAATTGATAGAACTATCCAAGAATGTTGTTTTAGTTTAAGTTATCATGTGTGAGGCACATGGTTGTAATACCTTGAAACAAATGAGACTTCATTTTAAATATCCCTAGTCAGTCATTGTTATGGGAATAACAAATGAATTAAGGCTAGTATGCTTTCTCTAATAAGACGAGTTCTGTCTTACGGATCATTAGGACAAGAGTGTCAATCAAATATCATAGATACATGTTAAGAACATGGTATCTGGATTCGATCGATTTATGAGAACACTACATGGTACAAGTCATAAGTGTTCCTCATATGCAAGTTTTGTATCGGTGTTCTTAGACCTAAAATCTCTATAAAACTCTTTATGAATTACTGTGTACTTTGACATACACCTAACATGCTCGTAACAGAGTGACAAGTATGGGTATGCTTGGGTATGCATTGATTCATGTTAGAGAGCATGAGAGAAGTGAAGGGATTACCCCTCTCGATAAGAGAGAAAATATCATCGACCACTTGATCAGTGAACTGAGAAGTGTATGGCCATACCGAGATGAAATAATGAGTAATCATTATTTATGTGAGAGTTCAATGTCACTGAAATATCAAGAAAGGAATTAATATATATAAGGATGACTAGTTCCATACCTTATATTAATTCTGATATTTATGGATAAGGGACTATGCAAAATTGAATTAGGTCACTAAATGCCATTTGTATTTTCATTTAATTTGAAATGCTATAATATCTTGCTAGAGAATATATATAGCCTTTGAATTAATTCATTAATTCATTGCCAATATTAAATGGACCTATAGGATCGCACACAAAGTATTGGGCTTAAAATATTTAAATAAAGTATTGGACATTAATGTGGACTTTTTATTAAAGTCAAATTAATGTATGTAATGGGTATTAAAATTGCTAAATGGACCTTGGTCCATTAGAGAGAGAGATTCGGCCCACAAAGGTTTAATTTCAATTAATTAATTATCTTGTATTAATTAAGTTAATTGAGTATTAAAGTCTAAAAGAATTTGAATCAAATTAAAACACTTAAAAAAGAGATAATGTGACAGAAATTGTAAGATGAAAATCAAGGGAATTTTGGCACATGTATATTTCTTAAATTAAGTGATTTATTTTGATTAAATGTCTTATATTTATTTCAAATTAATTCAAAAGAGTTTGAATCAATATATGTTACTTATTTTAAGGAAGTGATAGAGAATGAATTTACTACCTAAAAGGATAGTAAATCTCGGCATTATCACTTAACAAGATAAGTGATATATTGTGAATGAATAAAATAAGAAAACCCTAGGCGTGAACTCTCTCTCACACACACTCTTGGCCAAATTTCACAAGGAGAAAGGATTCTTCCTTGTTTTCGATTCTTGTTTATGGATTGCGTGGTATGTATGATCGATTTTATTATTTTTTTGCTGCATGATTATCATGTACATACCATGTCATATTCCATCAGTGGTATCAGAGCTTAAACATGCTTGTTTTGGTGCTTTAGATGCATTAAATATTTAATCAAAAATCGTTCATTTAAAAACATGTAATGCTGAAATTTTCTGTTTTGAGTTTTTTGCATTGTTTTGGTGTAAAAATGATTTTAAATGATTAGATAGGTGTTATAATTAATATGAAATATTAATATACTATCTTAAGATGTTCTTAGAGCTGTTAATGGTCAGATTTAATTGTTAATACCTGATGGTACATGTTAATCTTGAAACTAGGTGCTAGTTGGCATGTTAAGTGTTTGTTTAAAGACTAGGTTTCAAAATTAAATGTAAAAATAATTTTGGAATGTTTGTAAGTGATTTTTAAAGATTAAATACCAGTTCTTGACATATTTTAAATTTGGTTTTAATTCTTTTCCATGACAATTTAATTGATTAATTTTAAAATCACTTAAAACTATGGCTAGTTTGTGTTTGTAACATGTTTAATCAACATTGTTTGTTTTGTTTTGATTAAAATGGTAAAAACACATTTAGATCAGATCGGTACAGAACATTAACTCAATATTTATGACCTTATTTAAATTATTAAATGACTCATAAAATTGTTCTAAGTGTTTGTGCATTTTTTGTGGCATTATATGAGCATTAAACAACTAGTTTCATTGTTGTTTGTTTGTTTTAATATGAATGCCGTGTATGATATATATGTTCTTCATGATTTTATGTTTTAATTTATGTTGGTACATATTATATATATTTTTAATGTTTATGCGCTGTATGACATAAAATTAAAAATGGCAAAATTGAAAATTATACCAGAATTGATTTATAGCATAAATCTAACTACTTAGTGTTTTGGGCTTTTAAGAGAACTTATTCAAAAAGAGGATTTAGTCCATTGGGCTTCGGCCCAGGCCCATTATGGGGTCTTCTCTTAAAAGTTCAAGTACACAATTTCCATTAATGAGCTTGGCTAAATTAATTAAAATTAGACTTTGTTTTATCCATGAATGTTATGTATATTTATTTGCTTGTTTTGTGTGATGAATGGATATGCATGGTGCATTCATAGGCCCTGAGTTTTTGTAATTAAATATGGCCTGCGTGCCATCACGTATTATTGTAAAAGTTCATTTATTTCTTAGAATGGAATTTATTTGAAGACTTTGTAAATAAAGACGAAGCTCACCGGAGTGGAGAAGCCCAACTCAAAGATTCTTATGTAATAGTATAGAATCTTAGTTGTAGCTTTTTTGGGCCCATGTTTGTCACGCTTTACTTTATGCAATTATATATATATGCATGCTATGAATGGATGACAAAGCATATGCCATGTAAGCCGTAATAAAATGAATCCCTAACATAGTAAGTCACAAAGTTGCCTTCCTAATTCGAAACATGTCAAGGCATCGATCATCGGTCACGTAGACTAGGAGTCCTAGATGCACCCAATTATCTTTGTGAGGCATGGGTTGTGAATGTAGGTTAGACTTAACATGGAAAGGGATGCTCGGACCTAGGCAACTAATAAATGGGTTTGTGCTATAACATCTTAAAATGTTATCCATTTGATCCAAGAGTCATGTACGAGATATGATTGGAGTTTTCCTACCTAAGTAACTTAACTTGTTAGGTGTATAAGCTCAGCTTGACTAATAAGTTGTTGTGAAAAGTAGATCTTGGCCCATATTAAATTACTAACGCGAATTATTTAAAGGGATATTAATTCGGTTTGTGGGATTGTAAATTAGACCTCATGTAATCTTGCTAAGTTTTATTGTAGATTGAAAATGGCTTCTTCAAACAACAACTTTTCATTGCGATCGGTCCTAGAAAGGGACAAACTGAATGGCACCAATTTCATAGACTAGTCTCGAAACTTAAGAATAGTTATTAAGCAAGAGAAAAAGTCTTATGTTTTGGATACACCCTTGCCTGAAGAACCTGGAAGGAGTGCCTCTGCGGTTCAAAAGGAAACTTTTAAGACTAAGATGAGTGACTCCAATGATGTGACCTGTTTGATGCTGGCCACTATGGTGCCTGACTTGCAAAAGCAATTCATGGACTAAGAGACTTATGCGATCATGGTACACCTCAAGGAGATGTTCCAAGAACAAGCTCGTCATGAGAGGTTTGTGATAACAAAGGCCTTAATTTCTTCTAAGATGGCTGCAGGTACTCCTGTTAGTACCCATGTGCTCAAGATGAAAGGATATCTTGATACTCTTCAGAAACTTGAGGTACTAGTCCCAAAGGAATTGGCCACTGACTTGATCTTAGGTTCATTGACTGATGATTATAATCCATTTGTGATGAATTATAACATGCATGCAATGAACGAGACAGTCACCGAGCTTCATGGGATGCTTAAGAATGCGAAAAAGAACATTCAAAAGACCAATCCCATACTAATGGTTCAAGGGGGCATTAAAAAGGGACCCGCTAAGGGAAAGGGAAAGGCAAAACCCAAGAATGACCTGGCTCGGTTCAAATCAAATGGGAGTGCACCTTAAGCCCAACCCAAGCCCAAGGTGCAAAAGCTCAAGGAGAGTGAGAGCACATGTTTCCACTGCAACAAGATAGGGTATTGGAGGAATAATTACGCTCTCTTCAAAGAAAAACAAAAGAAGAATGGAGCCAAGGCATCAAGTTCTGGTATTTTTGTTGTTGAAATTAACCTTTCTATTTCTACCACTTGGGTATTGAATACCGGTTGTGGTTCTCACATTTGTTCAAATGTGTAGTGATAATGGTCATTTATACGATGTTTTTAGTATGTTTTTAGGTGTTTAATTAAGTTAATTTTGTGTTAATTAGGTTAGATTTGGGTTTAATTTGTTAGTTTTATGTTTTTAGAGTTAATTGTAAATTTTGGTGTTTTTCAGGGTTAATTTGCAAGAAAAAGGACTTAATTGTAAAAAGGCAAGAAGATTTGGGCCAAAATTGAAAAATTGGAGAATTCATGTTAAGATATTATCGTGAAGTCCAGAAGACAAACACGTGGCCACGTGAAGGAGTGAAGATTGAAGACCCATGGCCATGTGAAAGAAGAAACCATGCAAACACGTGACCACGTGTGAGGAAGGGTCAATCCACATGTGACCACGTGTGAAGGAAGGCTTGTGGAACACGTGACCACGTGTTCAATTACAAAGGGAAGGACGTGACCACGTGCAAGTTCTCCCATGCAACGAAGGATTTGCGATCTTTTCCAATTCAAGAAGGATTCTTTTCCTAATCCAATTTGGGAAGTTTGGAAGGCTTCTACAACATCTTTTGCCTATAAATAGACAACTCTAACACCAAAGAAAGGGAATCAATGGAGGAATGAGAGGAATTAATTAGAAGAACTAATAGAGTTTTTTAGTTTTAGTTTTACTTTGTTTTTCCAATTTTTATATTTTCATTATTTTTCTTCAACTTTGTTTTAGTTTTTAATTATGTTTAGGAAGTATTTTTTCTTCTTTTGCTAATGGAACCTTGAAATCTTATATTTTCATTGTTATGACTTTATTTTGAGCTTAATTTTCAATATCGGTTGTTTATTTCTTGGTTTTAAGCATATTCTTATCCTTGATTGTGTTGACATTGATTGTTGGTTTATTGAATAAATAACTAAAGATTGGTTTTGATATAGTTAATGATTTGCATGTTCTTGGGTTAACTCTTTAATGTTTATGCATGATTATTATCCAAAATAAGAGATGATTATGTGTGAATTTTATTGGTTAATACTAAGAAAGGATGAACTAAGAATGAATTGGAATTGAATCACTTGAGAAAGGCTTCAATGAATATTTAAGAAGTTAAAACTAGATTTTCATGCTAAGTATTAGATTTGTCTATGAGTTTAATACTAAGAATGATATACTTGAATAAAGATATCTTGCTTTATTACTAGTTTTTCCATAATCACTGGTGTTTCTATTGAATTTAAGTCATTACAATGAAAGTTAAGGTGGATAGTTCCTTTAGCAAGAGAATTTCAATTATTGTTTTGTTCTTAATTCATGTTTTAGCTTTTGTTTTGTTTAATTGTTTATTTTGTTTAATTTTTGCTTTTAAATCAAAAACATTTGGGAAACAATCTCGGATTAATTTAATTCATACATAGATATTATTCTTAGCAATCCATGTTCCCTTGGGTACGATATTTGGGGTCTTAATCTATATTTCCCTGTATTACTAGCCGATCTAGTACACTTGCTAGCATTTGGTCATGCAAGGGCTAAGAAATAGGCGGTTACTTGGGAAAAATAAAGTGGACCTCTGTGTGGGGAATGGAGCATAAGTTACTGCCATGGAGATAGGCGACTATCAACTCAATTTACCTTCCTGACTTTGTTTAGTTTTGAAAAATTGTTATTATATGCCTGCTATGAGCAGAAACATTATTTCAGTTTCTTGTTTGGATTTGGATGAATTTGATTTTGTTATTAGAAATGGCAATGCTCATATTCATCGCCAAGGCATTTCATATGGCAATGCCATGTTGCAAAATGGCCTTTATATCCTTGATCTACAAAACAAAGAGTCCATATACAACATTAATACAAAGAGGGTTAAATCAAACGAATTGAACCCTACTTACTTCTGGCATTATCGTTTAGGGTATGCAAATGAAAAATGCATTTTAAGACTCCATAAATATGGAGTGCTTGGGTCATTCAACTTAGAGTCTTATGACACATGCGAGCCATGTTTGCATGGAAAAATGACAAAGAGTCCTTTTAACAAGAAAGGTGAAAGGACTAATGACTTATTGGAACTAATAAATACCAATGTATGTGGACCATTAAGTACACAAGCTAGAGGTGGTTTTAGCTACTTTGTGATGTTCACAGATGACTTCAGTAGATATGGCTACGTCTATCTAATGAAGTACAAGTCTGAAACTTTTGAGAAAGTCAAAGAGTTTAAGAATGAAGTAGAAAACCAACTTGGCAAAAGTATAAAAGCCATTCGATCAGATTGAGGTGGCGAATACTTAAGCCAAGAGTTTGACAGTCATCTGAAGGAGTGTGGTATTATTTCACAGCTCACTCCTTCTGGAACACCATAATGGAATGGTGTGTCTGAAAGGAGAAATCGAACTCTGTTGGACATGGTTCGATCAATGATGAGTCAAGCAAATCTTCCTGTCTCCTTTTAGGGTTATGCATTAGAAACTACTGCGTTTCTACTAAACTGTACTCCAACTAAAGCAGTTGAGAAGACACCATACGAGGTACGGACTGGAAAAGAATCCAATGTGTCATTTCTTAGGATTTGGGGTTGTGAAGTACATGTTATGAAATTAACATCTGACAAACTAGAGTCCAAATCCACTGTCTGCTTGTTTGTGGGTTATCCCAAAGAAACAAAGGGATACTACTTTTACTCACAAGCCGAGAACAAAGTATTTGTTGCTCGCAAGGTTGTTTTCTTGGAAAAGGAGTTCCTTCCCAAGAAAGACAATAGGAGTAAAGTAGAACTTGGAGAAATTTAAGTGTCACAAACTCCTATAAAGGATGATTTGGAAATGGGATCAAGTTCACAACCAGTTGTGGAACAAGAACCTAGAAGGTTCGGTAGGGTACGTCAGGAGATTGAGAGATACGGATTTCTAATCACTGACAATAACACTATTGAGTTAGTAGATTGTGAGGATCCTACTAACCACCGAGAAGCTATTGAGAGCCCAGACTCTAAAAATTGGATTGAAGCCATGAAATCCGAGATGCAATCAATATACAATAACTAGGTTTGGACCTTAGTTGATCCACCGGAAGGTGCTAAGGTAATTGAATGCAAGTGGCTATTTAAACTCAAAACTGATAAGACCTGCAAAGGTAGACTAGTAGCAAAAGGTTTTCGAAAAACTCATGGTATAGACTATGATGAGACCTTTTCGCCTGTAGTCATGCTCAAGTCTATTAGGATCTTGCTTGCCATAGCTGCATATCATGATTATGAGATATGGAAAATGGATGTCAAAACTGCTTTCCTCAACGGAAATTTACTTGAGGATGTGTATATGACACAGCCTAAGGGTTTTGTACATCCCAAGCATCCTAAGAAGGTTTGTAAGCTTCAAAAATCCATTTATGGATTAAAGCAAACATCCCGAAGTTGGAATCTTCATTTTGATGAGGCAGTTAAAGAATTTGACTTCATCAAGAATGAAGATGAGCCTTGTGTGTACAAGAAGGTTAATGGAAGCATAATAGTATTTCAGGTCCTATATGTGGACGACATCCTTCTCATTAGAAATGACATTCCAACATTATAAAAGGTTAAGCAATGGTTGGGGAAATGTTTCTCAATGAAAGACTTAGGTGAAGCCGAGACAATACTTGGTATTCAGATCTATAGAGATAGATCGAATCGGCTTTTGGGACTAAGTCAAGAAAAGTATATAGACAAAGTACTAAAGTATTTTAGAATGGGAGAGTCAAAGAAAGGGTACATACCTTTGGCTTTAGGAGTTCCTTTAACTAAAGAACAATGCCCTAAAACCAAAGAAGAAAGGGACAACATGAGTAGAATCCCATATGCATCTGTTATTGGATCTATCATGTATGCTATGTTATGTAATAGGTTGGATGTTGCTCATGCACTGAGTATAACCAGTAGGTTTTAGCAAGACCCTAGTGAGAAGCATTGGTCTGCTGTAAAGGGGATTCTAAAGTACCTGCGAAGGACTAAGGATCACTTCTTGGTGTATGGTGGTCAATAAGAGATCGTCATACAAGGTTATGCCGTTGCTGCTTTTCAGACCAGTACTCAGGATTCAAGATCGCAATCTGGGTTTGTTTTTATTTTGAACGGTGGTACTGTCAGCTGGAGAAGCTCAAAGCAAGAGACCGTTGCCGACTCAACTACAGAATCTGAGCATATTACAGCAAGCGAGGCTGCAAAAGAGGCTGTTTGGATTAGAAATTTCATTTCTGGATTAGGAGTGGTCCCAAGCATCCCAGATCCATTAAAAATTTTCTGTGACAACAACGGGGCCATCGCACAGGCCAAGGAGCCCCGGTCACCCCAGAAATCCAAACACATACTCAGGAGGTACCACCTGATCAGAGAGATTATTTATCATAGGGACATCAAGGTTAGCAAGATAGCAAGTGAAGACAATGTAGCAGATCCTTTGACAAAACAATTGCGTCCAAATCTGCACGAAGCTCATTTGAGAGCATTCAGTTTTAGGGCTATGCCTAATTGGGACTAGTGCTATGGGAGATTATTAGTGTAAGCCCTTGCCCCAATGCATTGTTATAAAACACTTTAGTTAATAAATGAGGCATTTATTTTATCTATTGTATTCCTGTGCATATCAATTGATAGAACTATCCAAGAATGTTGTTTCAATTTAAGTTATCATATGTGAGGCACATGGTTGTAAGACCTTGAAACAAATGAGACTTCATTCTAAATATCCCTAGTCAGTCATTGTTATGGGAATAACAAATTAATTAAGACTAGTATGCTCTCTCTGATAAGATGAGTTTTGTCTTACGGATCATTAAGACAAGAGTGTCAATCAGAGATCATAGATACATGTTAAGAACATGGTATCTGGATTCGATCCGTTCATAAGAATACTACATGGTACAAGTCATAAGTGTTCCTCATATGCAAGTTTTGTATCGGAGTTCTTAGACCTAAAATCTCTATGAAACTCTTTATGAATTACTGTGTACTTTGACATACACCTAACGTGCTCATAACAGAGTGACAAGTATGGGTATGCATTGATTCATGTTAGAGAGCATGAGAGAAGTGAGGGGATTATCCCTCTCGATAAGAGAGAAAATATCATCGGCCACTTGATCAGTGAACTGAGAAGTGTATGGCCATATCGAGATGAAATAATGACTAATCATTATTTATCTGAGAGTTCAGTGTCACTGGAATATCAAGAAAGGAATTAATATATATAAAGATGACTAGTTCCATGCCTTATATTAATTTTGATATTTATGGGTAAGGGACTATGCAAAATTGCATTAGGTCACTAAATGCCATTTGCATTTTCATTTAATTTGGAATGCTATAATATCTTGCTAGAGAATATATATAGCCTTTGAATTAATTCATTAATTCATTGCCAATATTAAATGGACCTATAGGATCGCACACAAAGCATTAGGTTTAAAATGTTTAAATAAAGTATTTGGCATTAATTTGGGCTTTTAATTAAAGTCAAATTAATGTATGTAATGGGTATTAAAATTGCTAAATTAACCTTGGTCCATTAGAGAGAGAGATTCGGCCCATAAAGGTTTAATTTCAATTAATTAATTATCTTGTATTAATTAAGTTAATTGAGTATTAAAGCCTAAAAGAATTTGAATCAAATTAAAACACTTAAAAAGGAGATAATGTGACAGAAATTGTAAGATGAAAATCAAGGGAATTTCGGCACATGTATATTTCTTAAATTAAGTGATTTATTTTGATTAAATATCTTATATTTATTTCAAATTAATTCAAAAGAGTTTGAATCAATATATGTTACTTATTTTAAGGAAGTGATAGAGAATGAATTTACTACCTAAAAGGATAGTAAATCTCGGCATTATCACTTAACAAGATAAGTGATATATTGTCAATGAATAAAATAAGAAAATCCTAGGCGTGAACTCTCTCTCTCACACACTCTTGGACGAATTTCACAAGGAGAAAGGATTTTTTCTTGTTTTTCTTGTGTTCTTGGGCAGCAATAGCAACTAAAAGGAAGTACAAGATCAAATCTTGTAGCTTCAATCCATCACCATTGTAAAATACTTAAACATAGAGCTAGCACTCTCGATTTTAAGCCATCATTACAATTGTGTGTGTGAACATAGAAAGGAGTGACATAGAGGCTGTTCCTTTGGCATTGGTGGTGAAGATCTAAGGTGAATAAATCCTTCTTAGTTGCTAGTCATCATCAAAATCAAATCTTGAAGTGCATCTAAAGTTGTAAGTTTTAAAACCCTAAAATTGCATGTTTTCAATTCTTGTTTATGGATTGCGTGGTATGTATGATCGATTTTATTATTTTTTCGCTGCGTGATTATCATGTAAATACCATGTCATATTCCATCATGGTTATTATTTTTAGGTAGTTTTTTGGTTAAAGCTAAGGAGGAAGAATTTGAAGGTTACCCCCTACCATCCATTGAGGACTAGCTTATTGATAGTCTTGGTAGTAGTGAGTTTTAAGCTGGTTTTCTCACTCAATCCCTTAAGTTCTAGCTCTTTTCCCTCCCTAATAATCCTTAACTTAGTCTCCTTAAAATCAAATATGATAGGAGAATGACACTTCATCCAATCTACTCCTAGATTGAGATTATAGTCTCCTAGTTCAAAAACCCTTAAATTAAACACAAACTTGTGGATTTGTATGTTCCAACTATATTGGTTGCATTTTTCCTGAACTGAGACTCTCTTTCCATCTACCACTATTACAATAGCTGGGGTTGCCTTTGATAAATAGAGTTTAAGCACTTTGGCTAGCTGTAAATCCACAAAACTATAAGTACTACCACTGTTAGTCAAGATCATGATTGACTTTCCTCCAAGCTGCCCTTTTAACTTGATGGTTTTATCTTCGAATGCCCCACCCACAGCATTAAGGAGTAGCTAAATATGTTTAATCTCATCAAGGTGTTCTTGTAGGTCAGAATTAGCAACATCTTACCACTCTTCCTCCTCTTCCCCTTCAAATTCTTCTACTGCCTGGATGGCTATTAACTACTTTTGATTACATTGGTGGCCTAGGAAGCATTTGTCCTCACATCTGTAACAGGCTCCATGGGTCTTTTTGGGTGGAATATAGGGCTATTTTGAGGTAGATTGGGATGGTCCAGTCTTAGGGGTTATAGAGATGGTGCTTGGGTTTGGTTTGAGGTAGTAGGTGCTATCTAGAGAGGTGGATTCCAGGTTTTGGTTGGGATTTGGGGCTTGTAGGGAATCCTAGTCTTGTTAGCTTCTCAATGACTCTCTTACAATCTAGCATGTTATATGGCTATATACAAATCAATAGGCCTCAACATCTTAATAACACTCTTGATTTCAATCCTTAACCCTCTAATAAAGTAGGATACATAATAGCTTTACTATGCTGAGGATAAAGCTTTTCCATTCTAAGTTTCAGCTGCTTAAACCTATCTACATAGGTTTCTACATTAGTATTCTGCCTGAGTCTTTGAAACTCTTCTATTGTGTCTTCCTCCTTCACTTCTCTGAACTTTTTATATATTGCTGTAGAGAATTCCTCCCATCCTATCCCCTCATTATCATTGCTCTAATTTAGGAACCATGATTCTGCTCTATAATTCAAAAATAGACTAACAAGGTCTACTTGCCTATCCGATATCACCTCAAAAATTCGAAAGTATTTCCTACATTTGCTCACTCATGTCTTACTCCCTTCTATATAAAAAAACTACAATTCACACTTAGGCAGTAGCTTATTGAAATAAGGTTTGCTTATGTGGTTGTATTCATTTGGGTGTGGTAAGATGCCCCTATCAGATCTAGGAGTTTTATGGGTGCAAATTTGAGGATCTTTACCTTTGTTACTACTGCTATTTGGCTAGGTTTGAGTGATGGTTGGGTTGCTAGATGCATTAGATAGTTAGAGACCTTGGATAAGCTAGGCCAAATAAGCCATAGACTTCTGGTTCTCCTACCTAAGCTAAAACTTCAAGTTGTATTGCTTTTGCATTAACGCATCTATCTTCTATTAGTTCTTTAACTGGAAGCCGATCATCTTAGTCTCTATTTGATGAATATAGGTATCTCTCTATTCCTCCATCTTGGAACTAAGAGATCGAAGCTATTCCTCTAGCTCTTCAATGGAGGTTAAAGTTTGCTAAGTATTTGGATTTTTCCCCATTATACAGCAGGAAGAATGTGGTTTGAAAGGCTCTGATAACAGTTTGTTAGGAATAAATCCTAACTTAGATGATGGATGAGAAGAAGAAGAAGAAGAAGAAGAAGAAGAAGAAGAAGAAGAAGAAGAAGAAAAAGAAGAATCTATTAAATAAAAAGGGAATCAACTAATGATTGGTTGTACTATAAGACAAAAGGACATGCACATTCTCTTTCCTCTAACAACTTTATAAATACAACTGTGCAACAGCCTGTTTTAACACTAGGAAACAAAATAGAAAATTCATAAGAAGCAAACTAAAAATAACCAACTTAACTAACCCCATAAAAATTATTAAATTACCCTCCTTCGTTTATACCTAACACGTTCCTCTATGGATCCATTGATGAAGAAGTGTATATGGTGCCCCTAGAAGGATATGACAAAGCTAGCAATGGACATGTTTGGAAGCTTCAACGGTCCCCATATGGCCTGAAGCAAGCATCCAAGAAATGGAATCAAGAGTTCACCTAAAGTCGTCAAAGTTTTGGGTTCCAACAGTCCAAGCATGATCATTGTCTATTTATAAAGCCTTTAGGTAACTCCTATATGGCATTGCTGGTGTATTTTGATGATGTGTTGCTTACTGGTCCTTTAAAAGATGACATCAAAACAATAAAGCAATTTTTATAAGACAAGTTCACCATCAAAGATTTACGATATACTATATTTTTCCTAAGAATTGAAATCTCAAGATGTGAACATGGCACAACCATCAATCAATGAAAATATATACTCGATATAATCAGGAACGCTGGTCTCAGTAATGTCAAAGCTACCAGTACCCCTTTACCTTTAGGTGTTAAACTAACATTAGCTGATCCAGAACTTTATAGAAGATTGATTGGTCAGTTACTTTACCTAAACTTCACTAGACCTGATATATCTCATGGAGTTCAACAACGTAGTCAATACATTCAAGCACCATGTCAACTACATTAGGAGTCTACCATGCATTTGCTTAGATATTTAAAACGTTCTCCAAATAAAGGATTGTTTTTCCTTGCTAACAATCCATTGCAACTGACAGCTTACTCTAATGCTAATTGGGAATCTTGCAAAGACACCAAAAGGTCTCTCACTGGGTTCTACATCTTCCTTGGTACTTCTATCATTTCTTGGAAAACCAAGAAACAATCTACAATGTCTAGAAACTCGGCTGAAGCTAAGTACAGAAGCATGGCTTCCACAGTTTATGAGCTGCTATGGGTTTCTTACATTCTTCAAGATTTTCACGTCCTTATTAATCTCCCTATTCCTTTTTGGTGTGATAATAAAGTTGTCCTCCACATAATAGCTAACCCCATCTTCCATGAAAAAACCAAACACCTTGATGTTGATTGTCACTTTGTGAGAGATCAATTCAAGTGTGGTTTCATCAATCCACGGCACATTCCCTCTCAGCAGCAATTGGCAAATTTATTCACTAAAACTCTACCTTTAGCATCATTTTTTTCGCTCTTGTCCAAGTTCGGCATTGTTAATCTCTCATGCTCCAACTTGAGGGGTTATGATAAGTTAGTTATTTTTTTCATTTTGTATATAGCCTTTATTTCAGTTAGTTTCTTTAGTTTAGGTAGGTGGTGTCACTCTTTTTTTGTGTGCTGTATTCTGTTATTCTTTGTCAAGCTGTATAGGAGAGATTTTGTCACTCTCTCATGTATATAAGCTACCTCTTGTACACACTTTTGTTATGAGAAAATACAGAAAAGATTTCTCATCTTCTCTCTCTAGTTTTTCTCTGCTATTTGCAGAACTTGTACAGTTATACCTATGTGAAAGATAAATTCAATCTATTTGGAAGAACATTATTGAGAGAAAAGATACAGGTATATACACAAGATAATCTTACTTCAAATTAAATAGACCAGTACAGGCTTGAAATTTTATATAATTAGCGGATCACTTGTGGTTGTGTAAAACTAGTTCTGAAAAGATTAAGCAGTCCAGAAAAACTGGAACCAAAGCATCAAACTCTATTGCCGTTCAGTAAATCTGATCCAAGAGAAACTCTTCGAGATGGGATCTGCCACCAACTACTAAGCCCAAAACCCAGATGATAAAGTTTCTGTTTTTCGCATTTGTACTTCACTTTGTTATAAAGAATGGTATAGTTTGAGCTGCTTACATTCCTCAAGTAACAGAATTCCCTACTATCATATTTGTATACCTGCTGCGTACTTCCCACTCCACTGACCACCAAGTTATTCTTTACAACCATTACACCCTGCCCATTCTGCAGATTTTTTAGAGTGTTGGTCGTAGATCCACCAGCATCTGTAGACTTCTTCTCATTGAACCCCAGTGTAACGTTTGTTATATACAAGGAATTCCCATTTCCTTGGTTGGACAAGTCAGAATACATGCCAAAGTTAAGGGTTTTCAGCGACTCGAATGAATGAACAGAAGAGGTGAGCTTTCTGAAAAAGACTGTGTCGTTAAAAGTAATTGTCTGGTTCACAATCTGCAGATTCCCATTCTCACCCATCTCCATTGAGTTGCTGTAACTGAACTGTTGATTAAAATTTGTGGTGATCTTCCCTAGTGAAGACATCACCCATCCAATCGAGGAAATAGACCTTCGTGCACTTGTCAAGAATGATCCATTCAAACCCTCGAAATTTGACACCAAAGACAAAACAAGAGGGTTACTCTTCTGATCCAAAACCTTCCCTTCAGTCTTTTCGCTCTTAGGGTCTAGCCAAAGATGCAAGTTTGCATCTATGTACCAGACATTCAAAGCATTGGTGACACTAAAACCCAACTTATGGGTCTTTCCATCCAATAAATTCCCTAAAAAAGGAGTAATTTCAATATCATAGGACGGGAGATTAAATGAACCAATACCAGTAATTGGTCTCCACAAAAGAGGATTAATCCCCCCTGTATAAACCACAGTAAAAGGCCAAATTGCACCAACTACATCTCCATCAAGGCTAACAACAACCTCCCTAAAAGGACCATTTCCGGGAGTATCAGTTAGATTGTTAGCCACAATATACTCATTAGGATAATTTCCATACCAAAATTCATCATTCTCATGAAAAGAAACATAAACTTCCAACACAGCTCTATACACATTTTGAGGAATAGCAAATTCCTTCGACAGGGTTTCAGTATTATTCTCAATTTCAAACCACAACCCATCATTCAGTGGCAAATTTCTTGAAATGGGTAAGATCAAATCAGCCTTAGAAACATCTGGAGCCCTCAGATTACTCAAACCATCAACATTAAAACCCATCTTCTCTTCAGCAGGATAAAAATAAATACTGATATTCACATGGTAAACACCAGTATAAGTCTTAGTAACAAGATTACCAAGATAAACAGCAAGTTCTTGAGTCTGATTCTTAAGAAGCAATGAATAATACCTTGTTATATCCTTCTGCACGGACCAGAAAATTCCGGTGGCCCTTGGCTCCGCCGTGCAGCTTCTGAGAAGCTCAACACCACCAAGCCAAACCCCAAAAATGCGATCAAATTGGCGACCTTTACAAGTGGCATTCCATTCAAAGACAATTTTGGAGAAATGGTGAAATGGGCAATGAGAGGGAGGGGTATAATTGGCAATAACAGGAGGTTTGCCATAGGTATACCCAAAATCATGTTCAAGAACAGAGTGAAAGCAAGGTTCAGAGTTGGGGAGATTGATGGGTTTTGTGACTTCGAAGTAAACAGTAGGTGGGGCATCATTCAGGGGTTGAGAAATGAGATTTGAATTGAGAAAGGTTTTAGCTTTATGAATGTTGGCTAAGGAGGGGAAAGGTTGAAGCAAAAAGATGATTAAGGAGAAGTAAATAGGAAGAAGAGAGGTAGCCATTTGCTATGAATGTTTGTTGGAGGGTTGCTTTTGTGTTTGTATTTTAACACTCACCTCATGTTTTGGAGCAAACCCCAAAGATTTCAATTTTGGAGACTTGTAGTTGAAAACAATGGCGGACAGTTGCTAAAACTTGCTCCATTAAATAAAATAAATAAAGTTCAAGAGAATAATAATTATTTTGTTTAAAGAGAGAGAGAGAGAATAATAATTATGGAACTAATCATACAAAATTAAAAAAAAATTATATTTACTTCCTTTTTTAATAGCTATTCCAGTCATTATGGAAAGAGGTACGCTAAATATGCAAATTGATATCCAAAATTATTAAATAAAAAAATTATTGACTCTATATTTGAAGTTGGATTGGCATGGGGAATTTGTAATTTTGATATTATTTATAATTTAAAATTTTTAAAAATTTATAATTTTTAAATTCATAACTTTCATCTTCTTAAACTTATAAAACTTTTTTACCCGTTAAATTTTGCTCTTTTCGTTCTTTTTTATCTGTCACTTTTATTATTTTTATTAAAATTAAAAAATAATAAATTTAATTTAATTTAATAATAAATTACGTAATTAAAATTAAATTATTAAATTTAATTGATTATAATTTTATTAAAAAAATAAATTATATTATATTAAAAATATAAAAATAACTAATAAATAAAATTTAAATTTTATTTAAAAGTAATAAATAAAAAAAATAAAAAATATATACTTCATATTTTAAATTTATTTTTGAAATGTGTGTGTGTGATATTGTAACAAAGAATTAAAAAAATTTAAAAAAAAAAGAAAGAAAGAATTCAAAAAGAATTAAAAAAAATAAAGAAATGGGGTGGTTTGTTGAGTTGTAAAATCATGACATATGCACCGAACACTGTTTACCGTCGGATCAGTACTATTTTATTATTTTATATTGGTCAAACAGTACGTCATATTTGATGTATCAAAGGCATAGTTCATAGAATTATAGCCTTATAGAATTATATGCGCATTAAATTACTACTGTTCGAATTGATAAACAAAAAGATTGCTTAGGGGTGAAATATGGGCTAAGCCTTTTGATGTAAAGAAATGACAACCTTTAACATAAAGAAGTTATAATTGGGGGTTATGATGGACAATAATCATTGATGATATTGATAGGATTCATGCGTGTGTGTGTGTATATATATATATATATATATATATATATATATATATATATATATATATATATATATATATATATATATATATATATATATATATATAACTTTTAATATTATTTTTTCCAATAAATTGCAAATAATTTGCATTAATAATCATATATCTTTCACATCTATAACTATTTTTCCCCTTGATTTTGAGTTATATATCTCAAAATTTGATAGTACTGATTTTTACGTTTATAAGTAATTGGAATTTTTCTCCATTATTTATTTTTTCCTTTGGCTTTCAACCCATTCAAACTTTCCTAACAATTAGGTCCGAAAATATTTTATCCAATTCGAAAATTCGGTTCAAATCTACTTGAATAACCCTAAAAATTTAGGATAAAACCTAAAATCCAAAAATCCATCCAAAAATACATGGAAACCGACTCAATCCAAACCCGTTACTTGAATTTTTTCAATTAAATTTTATTTTATCATATTTATTTATAAATTATAGTTTAATATTATAAATTAAATTTTAACCTGGGACCCGACTATATTTTGTCTCATTATAGAGACCCACTTACAAATTGACACATAGCAATTATTTCTGAAAAAATAAAATACATAATTGTAGATATAATCATAGAGGAGCAAAAAAATCGAAAATATAGGTAACCGCAAAATTGATTTAAAATCGAACCGATTTTGTTGTTAACCAATCCAACGGACTAAATTACGGTTTTTAATTTTTATATTTTTAGTTAATGGTTACGGTTTAAGTTTTTAAGTACCAGTTAACCGGTTCACACACACACACACACACACATATATATATATATCTTCAATTTTTTTTCTATTTCTCTCTAAAATTTACATAAAATAATACTTTAAAATATATTTAAATTGTGGTTTTTTTATACTTGAATCTTTTACATTTTCTCATAAAATTTATATAATACTTTAAACTAAATTTATCTTATGTTATTCTCTTTAATTATATAGTAATATTATATATAATATTCGATTAACTTTTATATATGTTATTTTTTATTATATATTGGTATTAATATTTTACTTAATTACATTTTTTTATATTTTAGAGTTTATGTTATAACATTTAATATTATTCAAAATTTTATTTGATTTAGAATCAAACATATTAATTTCAAACAAATATCAAATTTATTTTATAATATTAGCTATTAATTTATAGAATATGAATTTTGGCTAATAAATTATGTTTGTTTCATAATTTTTATATTAAATTACTTTACACATTTGAAATTGAATTGAATTTTGTATACTTTTTGTTATAATTTTATGTTATAAATTTTAATGGTTAACAAAAATATTTTGATTAACCAAATCGAAAAATCGAAACCGATGAACTGATTAACCGAATGTAACAGATTGGTCAATGGTTAGTGATTTTAAAAAACTGATATTAATGGACCAATTAATCGGTCCATCTCACCCCTATATAATCGCATATTTCAAGGAGTGTATGGAGCAAATTAAATTGCAGTGGTTTTAACGGCTAAAAATATTACCATTTGGCATTTTTAGAAAAAAAAAGTCTTTATAAACATCAATCTGCATTCAACAATTTTTTACACAAATCTACGTCTTCAAATTTTTATAATTAGTCTCTATTTTCTTCTAATTCAACTAAAAAATGAATCCAAGTCAATTTCTCCCTAATACTTATGTTAGGGTTAAGGTGAAATTTGGTCTCTAAAATTTTCTAAAATATGCAATTTAGGGCCTAAAGTTTCTTTTTATACAATGTTGGGCCCAAAGTTTACAAAAATGTGCAATGTTACCCCTACCATCACAGATCCGTTAGTTTGACCAGCTGTTGTCAGTTGAATGATGATGAAACACCCTATTCTAGTGTCTTAATCATATATTATAGCATACCTTCCAATCATAATACAGCAGGTTATTAACCCAATTATATCAACATTAATCATATCACATGATCCATTTTATCATACAATCTATATATTAATTAGGGGTTTCACATAACTTCCATTACTTTAATTTCATATGCATAGTGATTCATCATGCAACCCACTTATCATATTCAAGCATGATACAACTATCTTAATATGTTCATTGCCATGCTTAGCATTTAGCATTCATCTAGCATATTATATACAAGCATTCTAGCTCTTATAGGCATGCATATGCTAGCATTCTTTTGATGAGCTTATTACATTATTTACTTCCATATGACACATATATTAAACAACTTTATTTTATACAAATTAAACATCCAAAAGAACTTATACAAAATTAACCGAAATATCCCTACATCAATTTTTATGAATTAGTGTTGGCCTATCCTGATGCAGAGTTCGTTCCTGTGCAAAAACCTTGGCTACAGAACCTAAACGGATAAAATAACCCATACTAAGCTATAAAAATTAGTGGGGATACAAAACATGAAAGACAACCACTCACAGTGGTCGTCAGAAACATATAACATATGATAATTGAAAAATATTAAAAGTAACATATTCAAAATAAGTATATATATATATATATATATATATATATGAAAATATAATATCTTAAATAACAATGTAACACTACTTTTAATCAAGCCTTATAATGACAATCAACACAAAACATCTCTAATCCTGGGTAACGGTGCCAAAAACTTGTCAGTGCTAAATCTGCAAGCGCACGGTTCACCGAAATAGTACTTAAGATATCGTTCCTACGAGGAAAAGGATGAATGATCATGCACTATTACTTAATCTTTAATCTTATTTACAACGATCATAGATTATGTTATTGAATTAACTAGAGTCTATATTAAACCTAAATAAACCTACTTAATTGTTAATCAAAGAAGACAATTAGAGATTTATACTTTAAAATATAAACTGAACTTGAATTTGTTCTTTTACTTTAAATCTTAAGTCTTAAATTGCAAACCAAGTTGGATTAATGTCCTAATTCATTCTCTCAAACTAAATTAGTTGCTCTAAAAATATGCATATATATTCTCTAACATCTTAACTCTCATTAATTGTTAGTTAACAAACACACTTATTTTAAGATTAAAAACCAACCTATAGTAATTATCTCAATATTCTGATCTCTTACACAATATTTCAATAATGAATTATTATTAGTTAAAAGAAAGAATACATCTCTCAATCATATTCTCACTCCTAATAATCATACATAAAGTACTAACAACGAATTCTACAATTAAGATCATATATATATTACTAAGAACATAGAAAACATAGATAATATTGCTCAAGTTCACAAAAAACATAAAAGTTTCTATTTACAAGAAGAAACAAATGATAAGAGATTGTAAAAGAAATCTCTCAACCCTTTTCCACTCTTCAAGTAGATAATCTTCTTCTTGATTGTCTTCTTCTCTAAAACACGAAGAAAAAATGTAAAAATAGACTAATGGTTTTTGTTCACAATTTTTCCTCTTTTTTTTTAACTACTTTCTTGTGTCAATTTATATCCTTTAATTCCAACAATTGTGTCCTTCAAAAATGTCCCTCCAGAAATAGGCAACCTTTGAATAGAAAGACATGAATCTTCAAGTGCCTCTTCAGAAATAACCACCAAAGTTGCCCTTCCTATCGCACCTGTGATGATGTCGTGCTCGCGACAGAGCATGCACTATTTGTTTTGACTTTTTCTCCTTGCGTTGGCCTCCTCCTCTCAAGCCTTGTTGTGTCGTGCTCGCGACTCTTTTCGCGCTCGCGATAGGAACTTCTTCATTTTTCTTGACTTCTTCCTTTTTTCTTTAGCTCAAATCCTTTTACTCGCTACATATACTTACAACACAAAACACATAAAAACACCATGTTTCACATAAAAACCTAACTAAAAATAAACATTTGCTAAACAAAGACATTTATAAAATGTACATAAATCAACTCACATCAATTCTCCACACTTAACCTTTGCTTGTCCTCAAGCAAAAACTTAAAATGCAAGAAAATAACACAAAACAACACATACAAAACATTCACACAATAATGGAGCTTGCATTCATAATTGATGACCATTTGAAAATATCATGTTACAACTTTATCTATATATATCTTAGTCTCAATTTGCAAATTCTAAAGCAATACTCTTGCCTATTCAACTCAACAACCATGCACATTTGGAGAATTAGAAAGTTGCAAAGCATAAGAATATAAGCACTCAAGAAATTGAATTTCTTAACACATGTATAGACTATTTCATACAAAATATTGCCTAAAGTAACTTTCACTCAAGCACTTTATTATTTCCTCACTCAAATGTTTAGGATTTAGTGTTTCACTATTTCCTTTAATATGCCATTACATACCATAAGCTTGTAAATGAATAAACATCTCCACTACTAGCATAAGTCAAATGCATGAAATTAAAGGGTCTTATTCAAGGTTGTAGCTTGGCTTAGGTAAGGGTAGGTCAATTTTGGTTAAGTAGTTTATAATGTGTAGAGAAAAAGTGATCATCATATTATAAGAGACTAAAAAAATAACTTAGCATGATCACATGAAGTTTTAACTTACTATTCTAACTCATTTATTAGTGTCCATACATTGTGCTAGTTTTCTTTTCTTTGAATCATTTATTCACTTTTCTCTTTTTTTTCTTTCTTTTTTCTTTTTTATTCTTTTTACTAGCTTTTGTTTTAACATTGGACTTATAAAATGAAAAAGGAGCTAACTATTTATCATGCTTACTTAATAAGAGTTATCTCCAATGACATAGTAATCCTAATTCTCTGCACATAAAAGGTGCCAAAAGCAAGGTTTATTATTCAAAAGTTGGATTAAGGCTAATTATGTGTTTAAACAATAAAAAATTGGTTCAAGGCTCAAAATTGGCTCCCTAAAGTCAAAAAGGGTTAGTTATTTAAACAAGCTAAATTGGATATATTTCTAATGCCCTTATCATTTCTCATGCATAACTCACACTAAATATAATCTCGAAGTTTACCAAAAATAAGTTCTGGAGGATATGGCATACCAAGGCTCTCATACAAAGAAATTATCAATTTAAAAGGCTTCAAAAGATCACTTAGCTATAGGTCAAATTACTTTAAGCAATGATTTACCAAAATAATCATAATTACATGTGAAAAGATAAAAAACTTAAAAAGAACCTATACCAAAATGATTTGCCAAATCATAACCCTCACTATGCACATAAAGATGTCAAAACAAAATAACCAATAATATAACTCAAGAATTTTGCTAACTAGATAAAAAATCTTGTGTCAATTAAGTTGTCTTATCTTACACTACTAAACATTCATCAACTACAAGCTCTCCAAAATTATGCAAATTAACAACAACCTAACAATCTAACATGCATATAAAAACAACATAAATGAAAACACAATGCAATTATACTATTTACAACCTAACATATGCAAAACATATGCATCTCCCCACACTTAAAGGACACAATGTCCCCATTGTGTAAGGATACAAAACAAACAGCATAAAAACAAAGCAACAACACAACAACACAATTCACAAATAAACAAAAAACCAAGAAATGAAAAACGAAAAAAATAAATAAAAAGGAGTAAGGGACTTCCCTTATGTAGCTCCACTAGGTCAATCCGGTGGAGAGGGGCTGAATTCCACGTTGTTCTTTTTGAAAAAAAGTGCAACTTTTGACTTAGGCACTTTTGGCTCTTGTGCATATCCTTCAAACTTTTCTCCATTTTGACCACCTTAACCTCTAAGCTCTTATTAGACTCATCCATCATGTCCAATCTAATCAACACTTGTTGCCACCCCAAGGAACTCCCTCCTTTATAAACAGCATCATCATCCTCATTCTCCTCCTCATTGCCACCCTCGTTAACATCATCATCATCATGGGCATCATGGGGTGGATGTCTGCCTCCTTCATTTTCGCCACACCTCTCCTCATAAGAGAAGAAAGTAGGGGGATAACCACCTCTCTTTAACAACCTTGAATTCCTTAAGAATTGAACGTCCATCATGGTAATTACCTCATTTTTCTCAAGCTCATATACCTGCAATTACCCTAAGCAACCTAACACAATATCGGTGACCATATTGCCCATTCCTACACTCTTGGTCTTACTAATTGAAGCATGATATAGACAATTAAAAATAAAATCAATAGAGCAAGGTGTTTTCCTAGATTGCATAAAGGACAGGACAAATAAATCTTTTGCTTGCACCTTGTTACTTTCTACTCTACCAAACAAAGTATGGCACAAAAATTTATGAAATAATAATAACACATTATCTCTAATTTGCCTATTGGTACAATTTTTTTTATCAAAGTGAGGTAAACCAGATAGTTGTATCCACAGATCAGCAACAGCAAATTGTTGAGGGATAAAGGTTTTTTCATTCAAGGGAAAACCAAACCATTCATGCATTTCATTAAAACCAAAAATATACTCAATTCCTTCATGCCTAAATTTCATGCTTATTTTCCTATCATCCACATAAGATAATGTAACAAAAAATTTCACAGCTCAATCCTATTTAACAGGCAATTTCATATTGATAAATTTCTCTCATTTCATATATTTTATATACTTTCCAAAATCTTGGTCAATTTCTAAATCCTCTAACAATGCAAAATTCACATGCCACATACCTACATAGTCTTTTTTAGAGAAAAATTGGAATTTTTGACCTTCAGCGTCATTAAAAATCGAAAATGGGTAATCATACATCTCTTGATAAATGGTAGGTCTACTGTCTGCCTGAGAAGAACTCCCATCAGCTTTCCTTTTACCCTTGTCCTTCTTGGACAGAGTCTTTACTCTCACCATTGTATCCCAGCAATAAGTGTGCAAACTCACAAAGGAATAGATGAAAATTGAAAAAATTGTAAAAATTTCAACACAAAATGAAAGATGTGAGAGATAAAAGATGAAGAAAAGAGAAAAATGGAGAGGATTTTAAAGAAATGGGGAAGGAAACTGCTAAAAATGGCAGGTTAAGGTTCCAAAAGGTATTTATAGGGTAGTTTTAAATGCTTGCAACGGTTAGAAACTGCCCGAAATTTCAAAATTCGTGTCTTGCCACCCCTGCGATGATGTCGCGCTCGCGACAGACACCAATTCTATGAAGCATCGCGCGCAATAGAACCAAGCTTGAAAATTTCCTTATTGAGTCGTGCTCGTGATAATGTCGCGCTCGCAATAATGTCACGCTCGTGACAGACACCAATTTTTGAAAACCATTGAAAACAAAAAGGAATAAAAATTAAAAATTTCTACATTATGACATCAAGAATTATACAAAATACTAGACTACTCAAATTTTAAATAAAAACAACAAAAAACCAAAGTACATAACATATGAAAACAAATATAACAATATATATAGAATGATAGAAAGATTAATTAAGTACTACTATAAGATTCACCTTCAATTTTATTAAGATAAACACAGGAAACCTCTCAAGTAAGAAAATTACTCTCCAAATACACTTTGTACCTTTGACCATTAGCTTTAAATAGTTCTCCCTTGTCATTTTTTAGCTCTAAGTACTCATGATCAAATACTTTAGTTACAAGAAATTTTCCACTCCAACAAGATTGTAATTTTTCAGGGAATAGCCTCAATTTAGAATTAGAAAGAAATACTTTATCCCCTACTTTAAAACTCTTATACTTAATATAAGTATCATGCCACTTCTTTGTCCTTTCTTTATAAATCCTAGCATTCTCATAAGCATTAAGACGTAATTCATTTAATTCATTCAATTGCAAACGTCTATGCATGCCAGCTTGTTTAAGATCAAAATTTAAAGCTCTAATAGCCTAATAAGCTTTATGCTCTAACTCAACAGGCAAATGACATACTTTACCATACACTAACCTATATGGAGTCATACCAATAGGTGTTTTAAAAGCAATCCTATATGCCCAAAGTGCATCATCCAACTTATGTGCCCAATCCTTACATGAAATAGAGACACTCTTCTCTAAAATCCATTTCAATTCCCCATTAGAGATCTCTACTTGGCCACTTGATTGCGGATGATAAGATGTGGTGACCTTATGATGCACCCCATATTTATGCAACAATGACTCAAAAGATCGATTTATGAAATGCATACCTCCATCACTTATAATCACATGTGGCACTCCAAACCTTGAAAATAGTTTCTTCAAGAACTTAACAACTACTTTGGAATCATTTGTTGGGGTAGCCTTGGCTTCTACCCATTTGGATACATAATCTACTCCAACCAAGATATAGTTTTGGCCAAATGATATAGGGAAAGGACCCATGAAGTCTATCCCCCATACATTAAAGACCTTAACTTTCAGAATATTTGTTAGATGCATCTCATCTCTCTTACCTATATTTCCTGTCCTTTGGCACTTGTCAAATTGGGCCACAAACTTCTTTGCATCTCGAAACAACGTTGGCCAATAGAATCCACATTCAAGAACACGAGCCGCCGTCTTTCCACTACCATTATGTCCTGCATACATAGATGAATGGCAATGAGTTGAAATTTTAAGATATTCATTCTCACCTACACATCAACGTAGAACTCCATCTCCATAGATTTTGAACAAACAAGGTTCCTCCCAAAGATAGTGTTTGATATCATAGAAAAACTTTTTCCTTTGTTGAGAAGATAAACCATAAGAAAAAAATTCCTGCAGTAATGAAGTTAGCATAATCCATCAAACAAAGAGAATTTTCATCATCCATGGTTGGTCTCCTATTTTTTTTCTTCTTCTGTTTTTAGTTAATAAAAATCTCTCTATCTCCGAATTTAAGCGTTTAAGTTCTTCTTGAGAACTCCTTGTCCTAGGCATACACTCGAACTCTTAAATCTGTAATACAAAACAAAACAAACAAACAAAAACTAATTAAATATTGTAATCCAAAATCTTGAATCAAGCCTTATAATGAAAATCAACACAAAACATCTCTAATCCCGGGCAACGGCACCAAAAACTTGTTAGTGCTAAATTCGCAAGCTCACGGTTCACCGAAATAGTACTTAAGATATCATTCCCACGAGAAAAAGGATGAATAATCATGCACTATTACTTAATCTTTAATCTTGTTTACAACGATCATAGATTATGTTATTGAATTAACTAGAGTCTATATTAAACCTAAATAAACCTACTTAATTGTTAATCAAAGAAGACAATTAGAGATTTATACTTTAAAATATAAATTGAACTTGAACTTGTTCTTTTACTTTAAATCTTAAATCTTAAATTGCAAATCAAGTTGGATTAATATCCTAATTCATTCTCTCAAACTAAATTAGTTTCTCTTAAAATATGCATATATATTCTCTAACTTCTTAACTCTTATTAATTGTTAGTTAATATACACACTTATTTTAAGATTAAAAATCAACCTATAGTAATTATCTCAATATTCTGATCTCCTACGCAATATTTCAATAATGAATTATTATTAGTTAAAAGAAAGAATGCATCTCTCAATCATATTCTCACTCCTAATAATCATACATAAAGTACTAACAACGAATTCTACAATTAAGATCATAAATATATATTACTGAGAACATAGAAAACATAGATAATATTGCTCAAGTTCACAAAGAACATAAAAGTTTCTATTTACAAGAAGAAGCAAATGATAAGAGATTGTAAAAGAAATCTCTCAACCCTTTTGCACTCTTCAAGTAGATAATCTTCTTCTTGATTGTCTTCTTCTCTAAAACACTAAGAAAAAATGTAAAAACAGACTAATTGTTTTTGTTCACAATTTTTCCTCTTTTTCTTAACTACTTTCTTGTGTCAATTTATATCCTTTAATTCCAACAATTGTGTCCTTCAAAAATGTTCCTCCAGAAATAGGCAACCCTTGAATAAACAGATATGAATCTTTAAGTGCCTCTTCAAAAATAACCACCAAAGTTGCCCTTCCTGTTGCGCCCGCGATGATGTCGTGCTCGCGACAGAGTACGCACTATTTGTTTTGACTTTTTCTCCTTGTGTTGACCTCCTCCTTTCAAACCTTGTTGTGTCGCGCTCGCGACTCCTTCCATGCTCGCGGCAGGAACTTCTTCATTTTGCTTGATTTCTTCCTCTTTTCTTTAGCTAAAATCCTTTTACTCCCTACACACACTTACAACACAAAACACATAAAAACACCATGTTTCACATAAAAACCTAACTAAAACTAAACATTTGCTAAATAAAGACATTCATAATATGTACATAAATCAACTCACATTAGCATACTTGAATTTAAGCATTTCATAAAAGGATATATACATAATGTATGTAAATATATCCCATGCATTAGAAGCCATAATTAAACCTGTTATTCCATATATCAGATGCATTATTTATACTGTAATTAATTGTATTGCAATTATACTTTAACATAGCCTACTTAAGTTCTAAATGTGGATAACGGGAACAGGGGATACTCGAGGGTTTCAAAGCAAGGGATATCCGAGGATATCAAAACATAAACCCAAATGGGGTCAATAGAACAAAGGACCGGTCAAGCGAACCCAAACGGGGTCAGCTAACAACCCAAACGGGGTTGTTTATGATTCAAGCGGGATCAACAGTAACTTAGACCCAAACAGGGTCAACAGGGGCAGTTGCACTATCCTTATAGGCGCCTATCTATCCACTATTGAACTCTATACGCAGGCAATACTTTAATTGATTCTCTCTTCATATAATATATTCTTTCTTACATCACACAATTGAAATGTGTCTATAGTCATATAATAATTGATTCATCACTATGATATATTTCATATGCATCAATCATATGGTCTTTCATGTTCTTTTAACTTACTTTCAATAGCTTTCTCATGTGTGCATAACATGCCTTTTTAATCAAATAGTGGAACATACCTATTTGGTTGTTCATCATAACACATGCCTCACATATGAAACTCTATAACATGTCATAACATTCAATTGCATTTTATCATATAATTCAATAAATTCTTTGGTCATACTTTAAATATACATATATCAATACTATGGTCATATGGATTCTTGGCATGTTGTAGTGTTGTACATAATTTGTAGAGGTACTAAGATAGCATAGCAAGTTCTCTCATACAAAAGCAAGGCAACAAAAGAAGGATACATGTTACATAGGCAAGTCGCGAGCGCTACCAAGGCGAAAATAAAAGTCCACATACACTGCATTGTCGCGAGCGTGACTGAGGCAAAAATAAAAGTCCACATATAGTGCATTATCACGAGCGCGACTATTCCCGCAAGCGCAACAAATGCGGATTATACAATTTCAATATCTTTTCATTAACACAAGTCTTGTAAGGATTTCTTTTTATGCCTAAATAACTTACTCAAACTTACACCATTTTATCCCCAGTTTCATGCATTATTTATTCATAACACTTCCAATTAATACCTTTAATTTAGATTCTATAATTTGACATCAAAACATAATATAAAACATGTGTATATCACAAATAATTAAGGGTCCTTACATGCTAAGTCTTCTTTTAAAAGTATAATTACCCAACAATGTTATGCTATTAAGGGAATAATCCCTCTAAGAACTCTAAGTTCTTCCATCTTTTTAGACATGCATTAGCATTTTTAGAACCTAGTCAAAGACTTCAATTTGAATGCATTTGAAAGAGCAAGAAGATCCATATAACTCAAAACCACACAAGTCTCATACCTTGGCCGAAAATTTCCCTTTGAACTTCAATCTTATACCTTTTCTTTTCCTTTTCTCCTTCCACCTTCTTCTTCTCCTTGAACAACAATTCATCCATTTATCATACTTCCAGCATTTAACCCAATCCACCATTAACCAAATAAAAAGAAGATGAAGAAAAAAAAGAGATGAATACCAAATTAATATGCTTACCTTAATGTTTAACACTAATTATCCTTTATTAATCTCACATGCAAGGATTACTTCAAGAACACTTAGATATGCTTTAAGAGATCAAAGAAAATAAAGGAGAGAGAGAACCAAATTCTGAAATTCTCACTTGAAAATTCGGCCCTCTCCATACATTCTCTCTCTACCTTAAAAATGACTATTTATAATGCAAGGGAAAATCCCCTTTTCAATCCTTCCATTATTTGCATGTCCCACCAAAGACTCTTATTTTCTTGCATGTTTACATTAACCCCTCCATTAAATGTTTCTTTTAAATCAACCACTAAATTCTTTCGTTATTCATAATTGGCCCTTAAAATGCCACATTTACAAATTGACTCCTAAATTCACACTTTATGATTCAATTACACCCTTGAACATTTTTAAACCAAAATAATAATTTAATTTCTCTCATGTAATTAATATAATATAATAAATTTATCACTTGTCTCATACCTTACGTGAAATTCACATTTTTAATTAATCTTAATCAAATAAAATCCTATAAAAGCCTGCAATTTCAATTAGGGTCATGTTAGGGATCTCACATATGACGTGGCCAGTTAAGTGACACGTGGCAATTCAGGTGGCAAAATGTGGCATGTGACATGGCGAATGGAGGACACATCATCGACATGTGGCACACCCATGTGCTTCTCATGTGATGTTCACTATGAAACACGACCACCATTTCTTACCCAAATTAAGAAACAGATAATTAAGAAAATAAAACGAAGCTGGTTCTTACCCAAATTAGAAAACAGGTTTATGTTGAAACAAAAGATCAAAGGGTTTTGAAAACAAACAACTCTCACTATATACTTTCCTCCATTCTTTGAAATTCGCTCCATTCTTTCAGTCCTTTGTGTTTTCAAATTTCTACCAGATTAATGAAGGGATTACCTACGCATGAGCGTCATTAGGCTTCCGATTTCTTTTCTGGCAAGGCTACAACGATGAGTGCCGATGATGAGGAGTTTGTTAATTACAAAATAATGACGCTAAAAATTCTCCTTTTAAGTTTGCTTTCTATTATCCTCATTTGTATATAATTTTGTCCAAAAAAAACCCAAAAAATAAGAACCTATAATGACAAATGATTAGCAAAAAGGGATTCAGAGAAGCAGGGTTTCAGGTGTGAAACCGCTGGCCCCACCAATGGTTTCATAGCCTTTTGCTCCTGCGGTTCCACTGACACACTGACAATATCGCGCCACCTGTTAGTGATTTCAAACACACAACCCCATTTTGATAAAATTTTTCTCAAACACTCTAATTTAGTAATTATTTATTTAAATTGCATTATTAAAAAAATTGTCCCAATTTTTTTGATATTCAAAGTCAATCCCTGGATACTCTCTGCCAGCAAAAGATTTTTGGGCGGGAATGTGCTAAGCTGTTTTGGTTAAAATCTAGAGATTCAAACTCCAAATATCTCCATGCCGTGGCATCAAAGAGGAAAAGGAAGAATCAATTTTCAGAGTTAAAAGACCCAACAGGTAGACTTTACTCTTGGAACAATGGTTTGGAGGAAGTTATTGTTGACTACTTCCAAATATTTTTACAGCTACACACTCTAGCACCGGTACCACAGCTACTGGTATCCAAAACAGAGTCTCAGTTGCCCATAATGAGCTACTTCTATAGGAATTTACAGAGGATAATGTGAAGATGGTTATGTTTAGTTTGCACCCAAATAAAGCACCTAGGATTGATGGCATGAATGCACTTTCTATCAAAAGTTTTGAAATATAGTGGGTAAAGATGTCGCAAGGGAACATCTGTCTATTGTCAGAAACTATTGTATGTTTGATCATTTGAAAAAGAACACAATTGTGTTAATTCCCAAAAAGCTTAATGTTGAGACTATGACCAATCTCCATCCTATAGCCCTATGTAAGTTTTATACAAGGTGATTGCAATGATGATCACTTTGAGGTTAAAATCTATTATGCCTTCAATTATATCCTTGAATCAAAAGGCTTTTGTGCTTAATAGGCTTATTTCAGATAATTTTATTGTTGCGTATGGAGTTATGCACTTTCTATAACAAAAATCTCAAGGGAAAGAAGGTATTGCAGCTCTCAAATTGGATATGAGTAAAGCCTATGATAGAATGGAGTGGCACTTTTTGGAAAAGGTGTTGATTGAAATGGGGTTTTAATTTGCAGTGGGTGAAGCTCATTAAAATGTGTGTGGAATCAATGAGGTATGTGGTCTCTTGTGATGACAATCTACTGGGTTCGATTCTTCCAAGTCGAGGACTAAGACAAGGTGATCCTCTTTCGCCCTATTTGTTCATTCTTTGAGCTGAGGGCCTTTCTGCTCTATTCACACAGTATGAAGACCGAGGTTTAATTCATGGATGCAAAGTGGGCAAGAATGCTCCATCTATTATGCATCTTTTGTTCGCAGATGATAGTTACATATTTTTTCGAGCTAATATTCAAGTGGTTGAAGCTCTTAAGGAGATCTTGGATAATTATGTTGTTGATTCAGGTCAGGTGATTAATTTCAGTAAATCTTCTCTCAAATTCAGTTCTAATACTTTGGCCTCTAATAAAGATTTGATTTGCTCGTCTCTCTATTGATTCTAATGCCTCTCATGACTCCTATTTGGGTTTGCCCTCTTTTATTGGCAAGATAAACAGTAGGTTTTCGCTTTCATTAAACCAAAAATATGGAAAAGGGTTACTGGCTTGAGCCGAACTCTTCTTTTCAAGAGCAGGGAAAGAGATTTTGATCAAGTCTATAGCAGTCTCTCCCCACTTACACGATGAGTGTGTTCTTACTTCTTGTGGGTTTGTGCACGAAGCTTGAAAGAATGCTCAACTCTTTCTAGTAGGGAACTAAAAATTCTAATAGCTGAGGCATTAACTGGATAGCTCGGGATAAATTATATTGGCCCAAAGACAAAAGGAGTCAAGGCTTTCGTTCCCTCAGAGATTTTAATTTTGCTCTTTTAGGGAAACAGAGTTGGAGGCTTCTCTCTGATGGATCCTCTTTGATGGCTAAAACTCTCAAAGCTAGATACTATCCTAAGCGTTCTTTCTGGGAGGCTATTACTGGTTCAAACTCGAGTTATACTTGGCAGAGCATAATTTCTGCAAGAGATAAGATGAAGGCTGGATGTAGGTGGCGGGTTGGTAATGGGAAATCCATAAATGTTTTAACCGATCCTTGGATGTTGAATAACTCTCACCCTTTTATCACCACTCAATTGGATAATTCTTGGGATAATTTGACGGTGAATGATTTGATGTTTACTAGGTCCTCTTGTTGGAACTTCCCTTTGATCTCTTCTATTTTTAACAATCGGGATAGTAATCTCATCTTCAAGATCCTTATCAGTTGGCAAAGCAAAGAGGATCGGTGGCATTGGGGTTTAGAGGAATCGGGTATGTACACTGTTAAAAGTGGTTATCACCTTATTCATTCTGGTAATTCGCCTTTTTCTGAAGAGCTTAGCTCCATCAATTGGAAGAAACTTCGGCGTTTTGCTATTCCTAACAAAATCAAACATTTCTTTTGGAGAGCTCTCCATTCCTGTCTTCCAGTTCGTGTTATCTTGGGGTTAAAAGGGTGTTGAGGTTAGTCCCATATGTCCCATGAGTGGAGTGGCTGATGAATCCATTTTTCATGTTTTAATTAACTGTATTTTTGCAAGAAATGTTTGGAACTGTTCGGATGTGGGCTTTATTCGAGGTACTGCTAATAACCTGTTGCAATGGTTCAAATTGATTTTCTCTTGTCTTGATCTAGAGAAATGTGGGGCTGCTATTGTGATTTCTTAGGTTATTTGGAAGGCCAGAAATGAGGTGATCTAGAACAACTTGAATCTTTTTGCTTCTGCAGTTGCTTCCATGGCTTGCAAAACTTTGAATGAGTGGAAGGTAGCTCAATTGTCTAATAATGATGCTAATGCCTACTCTTTAAACACCCAGATGAAGTGGTCTCCTCCAATGCATTTTCTTAAAGTGAACACTGATGCATCTTTGTCTCTAGCTTCCTCACAAACAGGTCTTGCATTTGTTGTCAGGAATCATGATGGAAATTTTGTTGTTGCATGTTGTAGGACTATTGTTGGTGTCCCTAATCCAAAAGTGGCGGAAGCACTTAGTGTGCGTTAAGCGTTAAGTTGGCTCAAATCGAACAATATTTCTTCGATCCTGATTGAAATCGATTTCCAGCTGGTTTTTTATGCTTTAAATTCTAATTTGGGTGATTGTTCGAAATTTAGTCTCGTTATTAGTGACTATAAGTCTCCTTGCTATTCTTTAGTTACCATCCATTTTGGATTTGCTGAGAAATCTGCGAATTTAGCTGCTTATTCCTTAGCTAGAGCTGCGTTTTCTATGGCAGGTCTTGTGTTTTGAACTGGTCCCCTCCAAACTGTATTGTTCATGCCCTCCGAACTGATTTTTCTTAACGAAGCTATTTTGTTTCAAAAAAAAACTCCATTTTATTCTCTCCTTTCTCTGTTTTTTTAATATACATATATAAAAAAAAAAAAAAATCCATCCTTCTCCATGAATGCTTTTAACCTGGCATATATATATATATATATGAATTAAACAAATCCCTTGGGCTCCTTAAAATCCTTTTCTTCATTTCATCTGATTTAAGTATGTTTTCAGCTTTCGCTTGTTTTAATAAAAAAGACAAATATTATTCAGGTGGAAAGGCATAGATTGCAATTTCTTTACCTGGATTGAAATGGGAGTCTATTGTACATCCTTAATCCACCTTTCATTTGTATACAACTGTATACAATATCATACATCAGACAAACAGATGCATTTACTGAACAATGAAAGAATGATATATTAAATATTGAACAAACACTCTTCGTAGAACTCAATTAAGGGATCGATTTAGAACCGATAATTGACCCGAGTCCCCATTCAACACAAACACTTCTAGAGGAACATAAGGAGAATCTAATGATGACCCAAACCTGTATGTTGGTTGAAGTAATTTGCTACCCCTGCTGCACTTGATTGTTAGAAGCCGTGGTCCAGTTCTCATCTGCCATACCTGCACATTATGAAGACAAAGTTATTCGGCTCATATTGCAAGTATGCTCAAATAATTCCATCTCTACAATGTCACTTTATTAACTATAGTTTTCATATTTTTTCTAATCTGGCTAATAAAGGCTACTCCAGCTTGCAAAGCCAGCAGCTCTCCGCATATAGCACATGCTGTAGCAACATAAGAACCAGCATTCTTCCAAGAAGAATGGAAAGGTGTATTGGACTTGATCGTTGGTAGCAGAAGCAAAGCTAGGACAAATCCTGTCACTGTGCTGAGAAATGGGCAGGTGTATGTGCATTGCGGTGCCAGTTTAGAGTCAAATTTACTAGCGTGCATTGCTGGTGTGGAATCAAATTTGCCAGTAGGTGTAGTGTATCACATTTAAGTAGGAGCCCACTGCATGAAACTTGCACCAAGAGACTTCTTACATCCTTTTTAAATCTGGGATATGGAATACAAATGGGGAAATTTGATGGTGTAAAAATTGTAAAAGTTTATCATAAAGGACAAAGGACTGAAAATAACAGTGTGGACTGATTCTGTACATATCTTATGCGAAACCAGAAGTGAACCCCAGAAAAATAAAAACGAAGCACACATATTCAGATGTATACTCATCCAAATTAGCAGCAAGCTTAGTTTTTGGCAAAATAATCTCTCAAACATAAGTCCTCACAGAACAAACATCTCAATTGGCTAAATATAAGAATAAAACACCTCACCCACCAATAGAGCAGAAAGAACATAAAAAGAGATAAGAAACAGACCTCAATAATTCCTTTCCGAGGTGCATGAATAGCTAGACAGAGACAATAATCACTCTTTGTTGGCACATAATAAGATGAACTAGCCCCTTGTTTATCCTTTCTAACTAACATCTCCAAGAAGAAACAGCTAGCATCACGGTAACCCTGAGAAAGATTTGCTGTCTAATGTAAGAGGACTAAAAGAAAAATTCACCCAAAAAAATTGTAGGTTTTGTGAGCACTGATTGAAAACCTTCCAAAGTCGCACAACTACAAGTGCTTGTGTGTCTAAGAGCAATATACGACCTAGTGAGTCTGTTATTGCAGCCAATGTTCCACTTGGTGATAATGTCAGCTTCTCACCTTTCCTTGGTTGATCCTTCAAACATGTTAAAGGGGAAGCTGCAACATTATCACAGTCAATCATTTAACAGGGTATACAACAGAGAATACAATGTTATTCAGAAATGTTATTTACACCCATATAATTACAACAAAAGCACAACAAATATGCAGCAAGGAAAACCTACATAATAACCCAGTAAATCAACTCAATGATGGCAAGAATACAAAGAAAAGTGCTCAATTATTCATGCTTTGCAAACATTCTCTTAGGATAGAAGACATCTCTGAGAATAACTGGAGCAGGAAAATGGAAAGTGAAAGGACAGAATGTAATAGACAATGCCATCATATAAACATAAGAAATATTATCAACAAATAAATATAAGACTTCAGAATATGATCACTTTTACAAATCTAGGAGAAAATAGCCCAATAATAGCATGATGGAACATTTGAACCAAGCAATTTCAAAAGACTACGTTTATAAGTCTAACTAACTGAGAAAAATGAGCATCCATTGATCATAAATTGTGATTTAATGCTATTGAATGCAACAAGCAGGGCTGAATAGTAATTGTGGTTCAGAAAGGTTAAATAGTCCAAATATCTAGCGCGAATGTCATTAAACAGCAGACAAGGAAATATAAATGTTAAAATACAATAGAAAGAAGCCCATTTCACCTTTAGCAAATGACTGAGGCTTTGCTTCTGATTTTTTGGGGGGACTTGGTTCACTGCGCCATATCATTTTAGAGAATGAAGCTATGGTTGAGAATGTTGCAGGCACAACCGTTGAAATAATAGCCCCCACAATAGACCTGTTTTTGTTTTCTGAAAGTCTTTCAACACAATGACAGTAAATTTTGGTCAAGTTAATACCATTGGATTGCTCACATAAGTCATCAGAATAAAATCACAAAAATACATACCTATAAGCTGAAATTACAGCATCTTCTCCGATAGTGACTGCACAATAGTATCGTTGACTTGACTGCCCAACAATAAAAGCAGCTGAATTGAAATACCAGAAATAATAGATAAATCACCACTGGCACTCTTAAGTTCAAACAATAGGAAAGCATAAAGGAACAATGAGTATAAGGAAACCAGTGTTCTTATAAGCAAATTGGAAGACTTTTGAAATTCATATTCAACTGTTTAATCAAAGGATTGAAGTAAGAGAGAGAGAGAGAAAATGCTATTACCTGAGTTTCCATTAATGGAGGAGGCATTATACCAGTGATGGCTGCATCAGTACTAGACCCATACTTATTAACACTCCATATCTGGTAAGGTATTCTCTTGTTTTTAACCCCCGAAGCATCTGAATCCTTGTTCATGGGCGTTTCATCCCAAAACTGAGAATGCGATCCTTGAAGCCACTCTTGCAGCATATTCTAAATCAATCAAACATTGAAAAAACAAAAATCCAGTTCACCATCTTGATCGTCAAGCTTACCCAATAGTTAAAGACCCAAACTTTGGACATGAACACTCGCAAAATGTTTACCTGAAAATCAGCGCCATCAAAACGAGCAACTACACCGGGCATAACAATACAAATCTCCTCTGAAGATGAAGATGCTTGTTCAGTCAAATCTCTTTTAGTTCCACGAACTCTAATTTTCAAAATCCGCCCACGATACACCAACTGCACTACAAATAAACAAAATCATTCCTTATCAAAATTCATAACTTCAAATGAATTTTCACAGAATTAACTAACTAATTTCTTCTCAAAATTCAAAACTTCAGATGAATTTTCGCAAATTTAACTAACTAACTAACTAACTCACCTGTTTATGAATCAAATTCCCATCCAAAGAATAAACCAACAAATACCCACACGAAGTCCCCACCGCAATCACACGAATCTCATCAAAGACCAGCCACTCAAGAGCAGTGATGGATTCAGACTCGATGGGAGACAAATCAGGTCGGATCCTGAGTCGGGGCCCATCGTCCCACCCGGTTACTAAGATGAAAGAGCGATTGGCCAAGGCAATTGAGTGCGTGTCAAGCGCGCAACGAATGTGAGGATTGTCGACAAGCCAACCTTCCTTTCCCGCCCCGAGATCGCTCAGCTCCTCGCAGGCTATGCAGCCCATCTCCGTCATGTGATTTCGCTTATACGACATCGTTTTGCAGTTTCCCGGCGTTTTCTGTTTCTGCCTTTTCTACGAAGAGAAATCTTCTAATAAGAGGACAAACCCATTCAATACGCAGCGTTTCCAGGGGTTTCTTTTTCTTTTTCCAGAAAGAAGTGACACGACCTGCCGTTTAAAGAATTTTTGAATTTTATTTCCAATTCGTGTTCGTCTCTGGGAGAACTGTCAAAATGTTGAGGGCACAAGATCTCTCCTTCTCTAAAGCCCTAAACCCTACTTTCTCTCCCTTTATTCTTCGTCCCAAAACCCTGGCCATTAAAACCCAATTGGTCTCCACTAGATCATTTTCCCGCCAAAATGTCTCTTCAAGGCGAGAAGTACGCACATTTGCCGGCCGGAGCAAGAAGACAGGTCCAATCGAGGGAAACGCCGAGTTCCGGCGACAGGTTAAACGTAACGCTCGCATCAAAGCTCGGAGATTAGCGGAATCCTTCTTCTACCGCCTGAAAAACCTAACAAGAACCATGCCGATAACTTCTCTGAGGAGGAGCTGAATTTAATCGGACTCGGGTATGAACGGATGGTCCGGTTTATGGACAAGGACGACCCGAATATCAAACACCCTTACGATTGGTACAAGTACGGTGAATTCGGGCCGTACTCGTGGCGGGGAGTGGTTCTTGGGGACCCAATTGCGGGTCGGTTCACTGATGAGCGCGTCAGTCTGTATAGTGAAGTGAAAGACCAAGAAGATTGAGCAATTTGATACGGAGATTGATTTTGGAGAGAAACTGAAAAAAATGGATATAAATGTTGGCTTTAGGCAGTATTGGGTGTTTGTTACCCCAAATGGAGATTAAGTGAAAAACCATGGCAACAATGGACTTTGGTAAGTGAAATAGTTCTTGAAGCTGGTAAACAAAGCATTGATAAGTGGAACTTGATGGGTAGATTAGGGAATACAGCTAGAAAATTGATCACACAATGTGCCGCTTGGTTTAGGCCTGATATAATCTATGTTAAGAGACCAGTTTATCAGTGTAGATTTGAGCCTCAGGAGGAGTTTTTGAGGGCATTGATATCATTCTTGGATCCCAAAACAGAGAAAGATTTTGTCTTTCCGTTGCGAAATGAGAAGGCAGCGAGGAAATGTGTACATATTATGAAGGATTGTGTAAAATTGTGAGAGTGAATAAGAAGGCCTTTGTTGATGATGTGGTGAATGCATATGAGAAGTTGAGTGAGGAGAAGAAGAACTCGTCCTTAGAGTTCATGCTAGATAATCATCCGGTTCTGTTGTTGCATCCTTATACTAAGGAGTGGAAGGTTAAGTTGGAAGAAATGGAGTTAGGTTGTGATGCCCCTGATGATGATGATGAGGGGTATAATAAGAATGAGACTGAATTCACTGAATGGATTGAAGATGATACTGATGAGGAGGATGGAGACGATGTTGTTATGGACATGGAAGAAGATGATGGTGATGAGGACGACGACGATCATAATGAATTGAGTGAAGAGGAGGATGAGAAGTTTAAGAAGGAAGTAAGTAGTGCAGAAGCAATGGAGAATCTAGTAAGGTGGAGTGTAGAGACAACAACTGAATTTTACAAGAGGCAGCTAAAGGCAATGGAAATGCAAGAGAAAGGGAAAACTGAAGAAGATGGAGATGAAACTGAATTGAGAGGTGTTAGAGCAACAGTGGGTCCAAAAGAATGGATGATTGCAGGACTTGGGAGGTGGAGGAAGAGGGTTAAGAAGGGCAGAATTCCTCCAGAATTGTTCTTGAGAGCTGCAGTTAGGCCATTCACTTACAGGAACCTTGTCAAAGAGATTGTTTTAACAAGACATGCAATTTTGGATGGTGAGATTGGTAGCAAGGAATGAGGCATTATTGCCTTTGTAATTCATTTTGGTAGTTTTTGTCACACATTTCTTGATCTATCATTCCGTAGGCCTCTTTATGTAAACATACCCAAAAATCAGTTTTGTAGTTTCAGTAAAGCTGTCATGGTTTGTGTTATTAGAACGCGAAAGGAGTAGATGATTTCTTGAAATAATATTCTCTAAACATTAATATGTCAAGAGTACAATCCAAGCCAAATTATTAGAAACAATTTTTTGTTTTGATCAAAATATTGGCTAAGGATGATACTGAACATGTTATCCAAATCACTACAAAAGATTTTTCAAGAATATTATGAGATGATATATTACATGGAAATTAGATATATTAGGAAGAGAAATGGAGGGTAGGGATTTGAGTTTGAAACTTTCAGTCCGTTAAAGTCAGCTAGGAATGTTTCCAAGAGGACATTACATTGAACTATTTGGCTCCCCCAAAAAAAAAATCCATTGGAAACAACATAGGGCACATAATTCATTAATCACTTCATTATACTAAATTGTTACTACATTATTTACAATTTTACCCTCATATAATATCAACAAAACATTCAATATTTAGATTAATATTTTTTTTTATTTTTCTTTTTTCATATATTTTACTATGATAACTTAAATTAAGAGAGAATATTTTAATATATTCAATATAATTTTATGTAAAAATTAGCAAAAGCAATGATTACCCTTCAAATTTAATTGAGTTTTATATTACCCTTTTGAATTTTTTAAGAATGTTAAATTAATTCCTATAAAATGGCTTGGCACAAAGTACATGAATAATAATATAATAGTAATTTGGAATATTTGAACAATGACACGAGGATAATATTTTTAGAGACACATGGCATATAGAACAGTTTATGAGAATTTCATATAATAATTATCTAGATGATATTTACGTTCTTAATAAATTTAAGAAAAAAAATTAATCTCAATTAATTTAGAAATAATATATTAAACGATAATAGTTTGAACCCAATTATATATTGACTAACAACCGTATTATTCTTGAATTGTAAAATTCTTTATAGATGCCTTGATTGACTACCTGATAAGAGTGAGTATTCAGGTTTAAGTCTTGCCGATAACGAAATTTTCTTCTGCCAACGGTTAAGTACAGCTACATATCTCTGGTCATTGCCAATCCTAATCTAGTATTTTCAATTCAGTCCATGATCAAATTGAAAAAATACTGAATTACCTCCAACAATCTTTCGCTTTTTCAAGCAAAAAAAATATGGAAGTCCTTTCCACAGTTGAATTTATTTTATAGCTTTGTTAATTTGCATTTGATTATCAAATTAAACTGTAATATATAAGATGTAGCACATTTCACTTTATAAATGACGAGATTTTATTTTATCCCCAACTCAGTTTTTCATTTATAACTAAATTTAAGAAATTTTTAACAAGAATTAACAGGAACTCCTTTAATTGTCCTAGTAATTAGAGAGAGAGAGAGAGAGCAGTACCGTTAACCTATAGCATATCAGATTCATAAGAAAGGATGAATAAAATTCTGATAAAAGACATCTGTGGTAAACAGTGGGGCACAAGGAACTGCTGGTGGATAACTTCTAATTTAAGCACCGAAGTAATCCTCCGGAACCAAGAACTTTAATCCAATTGCCTACAACCCAAAGTGAAAGAAATAATGTTATTGGGCAAAGAAGCAAGAGTTATTTAATGAAAACACATGTTAAAGGTGAGAAAGGTCCCCTTTTTCTTAAGCAATGTCCATCCCGTCCAGAGGATGAAAACTGAATGATACAGGATACAATAGTAAGTTCTGCAATCAAATTTGGCCTAACTTGCAATCGTATCTCTGACAAGTGATGACAGAAACATTCTGTCCATGTGTGTGTGGGCGTCCCCCAACTCGCATTCATGTCTTTAACAAGTGATGACAGAAACATTTTACCCATGTGTGTTTGTGAGTGTAATAGCAACATATTATCTCAAAATCATGGATGCCACCTGTTCAATGGCATTCAGTCCAGTGGATAATAGTCTGTAATCTTAGTTTTCATCTTCAAGGTACTGTTTTTTTCTGAGACAACGTTGACATTAATTCATGGGTGGTTTCCATTACAGCAAGCACATATGCAAAATTTTCTAACCAAATATATAAAAGTTACAAAATGAAAGCCTATGGTCATGGAAAATTAAAAGGAATTTCATTTTATCAATGGAAGTCAATTATCAGATACAACAACTAATAGTTTTGTACCATTAAAATGTAACCAACAGAACTAACATACCTGTGCAAATTTTAGGTCAGCATCACTATGATCATTGATCCTACCTGCAGCATCTCCAACATAGAAGGATCTAAAAAATAAGACAATTAAAGCCTCTATCAAATTAGCATCGGCAGTCATAATGTCATCGCATAATTAAGCAGCCAGACAATATAGTCAGTGATAATACAGATGAGATATTGTATAATTCATCACATGATGATGGTATAACCGCAGGAGGCCTAAACGCTTCTAAAGCAACAATAAACAATAAAAGTAAAGAAGAAACAAAGAGGAAAATAACTGATCATTCTCAATTGAAATGCCAGAGTTAAAATGTTTCTCCATGATATTCCACATCCCAGGGTTAGGCTTGCGAAAGGGATCTTCTACTTTACCATTAGAATACCCACAGGCTATGAAAACCTGTACAAAGACATTGAGAAAATAATATAATACAAAAATTTTAAAGTTAAATAGATTTAGCTAAAACAGATGAACAAAGACATTGTTACAAAAAGAAAAAAAAAAAAAAAAAACCCACAGTTGCTCTGGAAAAAGGCATGGCTGAATTTATGTGAACAGGCAACAACAAAAAGGGGGCTGTGGGCATAGAGTAGTTCATGCCTCTGACTTGAGAAATTCATCAAAGACATTACCTCTTTCAGGAATAATCGAATCGAATTACTCACAGGCTACTAAACTAAAAACTACTTAATCTATCTCTTTCCTTAATAATGCAAATAAAATGTAGAAGACCTAAGAGTGTATCAGCCCACAAGTTCGGACAATAAATATTTCGATCCAGTAGACATTCAGCATGAGAAACTATTAACTGCTTTTAAAAGTCAAGAAGCCAAAATCAGCAAAAAAGTTTTGGAAGACTGTAAATATTCACAAGATTAAAAATGAAAGAGCACCAAACTATTTTCACAACTTAGCACCATGATACCTGCTTCTCTAACCTCTTTTAGAAAGGGTATTCATGGATCAATTTTCCACAAGTATGAATACTGTCACTTCATATACTATGATGTTCTTAGCATTATCTGTAAGTGCAAGAAGTATGAAGATAAATTGAAACATTGTCACATCAAGGGACAAAAACGCAATTTATGGCATTACTTATTTACACAGAAACATCATCTAAGGCCAGTAGCTTAAAAACCTGAATTGGAACTTTCACATGTTTAATGAAGTTGTTGAGGCGACCAATTTTTGAGTCAACTGCTACTTGCCTTTTGTTCTTCCAGCGGTCAATGTTGGATTCATTTGTGAAAATAACCTCATCATGAAAAACAGTTTTAGCAACAATTTAACCATGAGTCCTAGTACAAAGTACGATTCTGGTACATGTCAAGAAGAAAATATGGTAACAAAAAGCCTTGAAATAAAAGGAAACTAACCAGCTTGTAGCCATCATTATACAAGCCCTGCAGCTTGTCTGGTATTGATGGATGCATAAGGGACCAGGCATCTGCACCTACTCTGAAATCAAAATAACATGATTTATTACCTGTAAAATTATCCAACATGATAGCTGTAGCATAATGCAAGTATTATGAGACAGCCACTCAAACAAAGTGACAGAATTGAAAAATTAAAACCTAAACTTTGATCAGGTGCTATTTTATTAAAACTGGGAACATGTACCATCACCAAGTCCTATAGAGTGAAAAAGAAAAATCTGAGAAAGTAAAAGCTCTAATACAATGAAATAATATGGATATATTTTATCCGAAGTCTAATTATTTATTAAGTTTTACTGAAGAAATAAAATTTGATGATAGAATTTTAGATCCTAGTTGCAAATGGAAAGTTGGTCATGACTTTTATCCAAGGAGCAGCAGAAAATGTTTCAAGAAGCGAAAAGGACTAGAATGCTGCAAATGCCAAGTGCAAGGATCTAGTAATAAGTCATTTCAAAAAGTAATGCCACCACATTGGAGATAAATGGTAATAACATTTCAAGGAAAGTCATTTTCTAAAAAATATGGTAAGAATTGTGACACTTTGTCTGTCATTTTTGTGTTTTATGTTTAGATTTTTCTGCTGTAAAACTCTTCAATTTGTTGGGTCGTTCAAGGTATAGCTGCTACAGTTTTTGGGTGCAGTAGATTACATGTCTTAAAATTGTTGGTGCTTACTTGAAATTTTGACTATTTTCATTGCTCCTATATAAGAAGCCCTAGTATATGAGATTTTACATTGAGTTTCAGAAAGGAAATGTGAATATCAATGTATGAGCATCTATGCGAAAATATGGAGGAAGAAAAGTAAAGTAAAGAAAAGAAAAGAAAAAAGAAGCTCTGTTTTCTTAATGAAAATTATGTTTCTATTCGCTGCACAATGTGTAGAAATTGCTCTAGTTTGTATTTTTTTTTTCCCTCCTCAATCTCCAACAAGAAATATCAAGTAATCCTGAGATGTACTAAATACAGCTTAAATACACCCAAGACTTATGCAGCAAAAATTTTATCAACCGGATCCTTTAAGCATGCATCACAGACATGGCATACTTAAAAATATATCCTAGGAATACAAATTTCGGTAACTTGCAGCCAAACCACTTTGATGTGTAGGTACTTAAGGTAACACATCAATTATTATTCAGTCCTAACAAGTGCTATGCAGGGAATATAATAATGAGTAAGAGACTGATTTCATTTATGCATTCCAGTACTTGTAAAAATAAGACAAAGTAGGATCCATACATTTTAACAGATGTTTTTGCAAGACATCCATCGAAGTCAAATGCAGCAATTTTGTTTGAATCATGCAGGTCCACATCCTGCAGTAATGTTGAAAATAAGATGGCATATTGACTATGATTTAAACACATGCCAGAAATGTTACTTTGAATATCACAGAGGAATATGCAGCAGCATATAAATTAATAAGCTGCAAGATCTTAGTGCTCATAAACAAATAAAATATGAGTTGGTGCTACATTATAAGAAAGAAAAGCCGTAATAAAAGCAACAATAGCATTAACCATCCAGCAGATGCTAAAGTAACAGGATTTTACATCTCACCTAATATATATTCAAATTAGCACGTCAAGCAGCTGCAGCAATGTGGACTATGCAACTTCTGTGACATTTTAACCACACAATCTTTCTATTTACTTCTTTTCAAAAAAATTTATACAACAACAAATAATAATAATAATATGGTACATAATGCACAGGTGGGTGTGGCTATCTGTCTCAGCAGAGCAAAACAGTATAGAAACAAGCAAATTTCTTACCCGTTCAAGAAATATCACAGTTTGGAATGCCTTCCACTTTGGTAACAATGTAGCATCCTGAACGAAAGGAAGGAACATATACATAAACAGGGAAAATAAAACGTATCTTTCTCAAAGTAAATTTACAAGATAAGACCCATGCCTACAGCAGTTCTTTGCAACTATTGCAACAATGCAAAGACATGTGAACAACAGAAAGTTGTACAAGGAAAGAAATCTGAAAAACTCTAAAATGTGAATACATCGCACACGCCTTATACTTATCCTTGACGTCAGCAAGTGAAAAGTTTATCTCCTGCTGAGCTTCTGCTTCCTCATTAGCAGTTGACAACTGGTAGCAAATGCAAATAAATAAATGTCCATCTTGATAGAGGAAATTATCAAAAGGTAAACTATTGTTTTAAGCCTGCTAGCTAAACAGGGACCTGCGACTAAATCTCAAAACCTTAGCCACTGTTTGGAGGGAGGGAGTTGAGGGTAATGAGAGCAGAGGAAATTCAATTACTTTCTCTTGTTTAGATCTAAATTAGGGAAGAGGAAAAAGGGGGGGGGGGGCAGGTAAAGGAGTGTAAATAATTTACTCTATATATCCATCATAATTTCCCTCATTTTGAAGAGAAATGAGAGCAAATATAATTATCATTTTATTTTACCTTTTTCTTTGATTATATGAGACAAATTTAATTTCTCTTGTTATTTGTTAAAGCAACCAAACAAGATAAAGTAAATATCATTTATTTTTTCTCCATTTCCTTCATCAAGTAAACCTAATCTTCTTTGCAACTTCCTCCAAACCAAACAAAACCTTAATGTTCAACTTTTTGACTACTTAACATGGGAAGGATAAGAGAAAATTAAAAGAGGAAAAAGAAAATGGCTTTCACCTACCTTAATTTTCTTAGGTGGCCCAAGTCCATCCCCATTTTCATCAGTTCTCTGAATTTTGTCAAAAACAAGATATAAGCTACAAAGAACATATAATGAAAAATGACGAAGGAAATGTGCTTTTTCTTTGTGACACTAAACATTAGAATCATGCATTACATTCAATTTTCGTTAAATATAGACACAAAAATTATTATTTAAATGTATTTATTACTTAACTGTTATTATTGTTCAAGATGCTAACATAATATTATTTATAAACTACAGTATGTCAAGTATTCAAAATTGAAAATTACTCGTTTGCAGGACTTGTACAATATTTTGTGATTTAGTACACCCATATATTTGTTTTGATCAATACCTTTGAACTACTATTTGAGTTTCCTTCCATTCCATCTTTATCTCCTTCTGAAATCTGCAAAGCTTAAAAGTTAGTGCTCAATATAATGCATATAGAACCTGCAGGCTGCAAGAATATTAACACAAACATCCTCTCTAGCCTCTGCACCCCACATGAATCCCACTGCTCCTCCCCAAATAAAGACCTTCAAAATAAATAAAAGGAAAGATGCCCAAAAAGGTAACTTGCTTTGCAATATTATCAGCCAATCACTACTTAAATCGTTGGTGAATCAAACATCAGAATTGATGTAGCAACAATTAAGGTACAAGGGAAAATTTTCGTAAGAAAATTCCCATGAATGCCTATAAACTTTTGGCATTATTTACAAACAAATAAAGGAATTGTCGAAAAATAAAATAGGGAAACAAGGGAGCTAACTATGAGAAACGACTAAGTCCTTCATCGAGACTATTATCAAAGGATAATCATTAAAGTAGCAAAAGAATCATCTTACTTCTTACTCTATCACCAAATTTAATGTGAAGTCTTAAATCGACTCACCAATTTCTTCAAAGCTTCCTGGTCACTATTCTGCGAGCAAAACAAAACAGAAGAATTAGAGAGAGAAAGAGAAGGGACACATGAAACTAGCATAACAAATGTTAAAGCAAAAATCACAAATTAAACCCTTCACAAGCCCTAATATCACAGAAAGAGCAGTGACCTGAAGTGAAGCAAATCCGCAAATAGTCTCTGTGGATTCGAGCTTCTCAGAGAAGCAATTCAAGTGATGCCATTTGGTGATATCAAACCCTCGCGAGTCTCTGGTGACCAAACCCAACCGCAAGGCTTTAGCCGGTATAACTTGAGAGCACTTCTTGCATGATAACCTGTTGGATTTGGCATACTCAGCCACCAATTTGGCGGCTTTCGAAGAAGGTGACATTACCGGATTTTGGGAACAGAAACGAAGCAACTGAGTGGAGAAGATTGGATTAGGAAAGAATTGAGGGTGATTGATGAAGAAGATCATAAAAATTAAAGTAAATGAAAGTAGTTTAGGGCTAAATTCCTTCCCGCCAAATAGTAGGAACCCATAAGCCACGGCCAAAGTACAGGTAGGACTATCCGTGGGTAAATTAACATGGATTTTCAAAATTAATATTTAGTTCGCATTTTCAAAATCAATAATTCATCCATCAAATAATACATATAAATATATAATTATATTATAAAAATAATATTAAAAAAATTCATGCAAATTTCATTATAATTTTCAATTTAATTATTTTTTATTTTTATTTAAAATTAGGTCAGTTGCAATTAAATTAAACGCAACTATAACAATTATCAGTATCATTAATTCAATTATATCTAAAAAATAATAAATTGCACCATTTTGTAAGTAGGGATGAGCTATAAAAAAATGGTTAACAAAAAAAATCAAACCGAAACCAAATCAATGTTTCGGTTAATCGAACTGATTTCAATTTTTGAATATTATTAATTTCAATTTTAGTCTACATTCAAAAAAACCGGTGATTTCTATTAACCGACCGATTTATTATTATTTTTGGCTTTAGTTTCGTGATTTTGGTACCGGTTAATCGTTAGTATATAGTTAACCAATAACTAACGGTTAATTGGTTCATATATATATATATATATATATATATATACACACACGCATTCTTATTTTTTGAAAAAATTTATATTTTTACATTTGTCTAAAATTTAAATAGCATAATATTTTAAAGGATATTTAAATTATATTTTTATTTTTATACCTTAATTTTTTGTACTTTTTTATAAAATTTATATAATCATTTAAACTATATTTAAATTATGTCATTCTCTTTAATTATATAAGATAATATTTAAATAAAGTAACCGATTAATTTTTATATGCATTATTTTTTACCATAATATATTGGTATTAATATTTTACTTAATAGTATTTAATTATATTTTTTATATTTAGAATATATTTTTTAATATTTAATATTATGCAATTTTTTTACTTAGAATTAAGCATATGTTAATTTCTAACAAATATCAAATCCATTTTATTATATTAACTATTAATTTGTTGAATATGAATTTAGATTAATATATTATGTTTGTTTTGTGATTTTTTTATATATTATTTTGTACATTTGAAATTTAATTAATTTTTATTTAAATTTTTTATAATCGTATGTTATAAATTTTAATAGTTAACCGAAAAATATTGATTAAGCAAATCGAAATCAATAGACTAATTAACCAAATATAATTGACTAATTAACAGTTAATGATTTTGAAAAATAAATATTAATAGACTAGTTAATTTTTTTGCTCATCATCCTCGCCCCTATTTGTAAGTGCATGTATTTTTTTTTCACTAATTAGAAACACAAATATTTGATTTTATTACTCCACAGTAATTTGTATCAATTTTCATAGGGTATCTTTGAAAACAAAATGAGAAATTTTATTTTTAATTCTGAGAGAAGTACCTGGACTTGAGGTAGAGCATATAATCAATAATATATGTTAGTTATATTTAATTTATAATATTTTTATATACTTTTCTTATTTAGAATACATGCACAATTTTTTGAGATTTAATTTGGCTTCTGCTGTGTTTATTTAAAAAAAAAAAAATCACGCATTTTTTTCTCTAAGCACTGTAAGTCTATAATAGATATAATCACTCACGTCATCATTTTGAAACAACTTAAATTGGTAAACAATATGCGAATTATTATCATACTTTTATAATAATAACAATTGTACATATATATTCTATTGTTTATAAATATGTTTTGAAATTCAACCAATTCTTCTTTTAATTTTCATAAGAAAAATTATATAAAAAAGACAAATTAATCATCATTATTAAAATAAAATAATTTTATTAGTTGATATTAACTTTAAATGAATTACATATTTTTAATTCATTACTAATAATCATTATTAAAATAAAATGAATTACAGGAACTCATTTTTTAAAAAATACAAGATCAAAAAATGAATTAATAATCATTATTAAAATAAAATGAATTAAAGGAACTCATGTTTAAAAAATACAAGATCAAAAAATGTCTAATCCTGGGGACGATCTCAAGTCACAATCTGGAAGGACATTGACAGAGTTAGATCTTCCCCATATCTTTCACTAATAGCTTGGCAATTGATGTGGGCTATGGTAATTCCTGTCTTTTTGGCATGATAAATGGATAACAGAGGTTCCCTTGAAGGAAACGTTTGCCAAACTTTTTAACATCTCCCTCCTAGGGTATGCGATGATGGTAGATTGTGGGTATTGCTCAGAAGGGTCTTGGTTCTGGGATCTCAAATGGAGGCATTTTCTTTTGCAATGGGAAACGAATTAGCTTCATAAACTTATGAGCATTCTTAATTCTCTCTCTTTCTTGGAATATCCTGGACAGTAAAGTGTGGACTCATACTCCAAATGGTAATTTCTCAATTAAATCAGCAAAGTTGCACTTGTGTCATGAATCTGATCCAACGTTGGTGAATTTCAAGCCTTTCTCCTCGTTTCTCTAGAAGAATTTAGCTCCTCCAAAAGTGAAAATTTTCCTTTGGATGAGTTTATTGGGTATAATCTGTACAAAAACTTTTCTAGCTGACAAAGTTATTATTCTTGCTGATGACATACTTTGCCCTTTTTGTAATAATTTTCTAGAGAATGTGGATCATCTTTTTGTGCTCTGTTTGGTTTCCTTAGATTTGTGGTACAAGATCTTCAATTGGTGGGGTTATGAGGTTTTTTTGCATAGTAGCTTTTCTGACTTGTCAACTCAATGGTCATATTTTGCTCAGGATGCAATTCAACAAAAATTTTGGAATACCATCTTCTTAGCCTGTATATGGACAATCTAGTTGGAGAGGAATGCCATCGTTTTCTTTAGTAAAAAACTGATCACAACCTCGCTATTTCACCTTAGTCTAGCTCGTTCATCCTTCTAGATAAAGGTCCATAAGGACTTGAACATATTGAGAGGATAGGATCTGATGCTAGCTGCTAATAGAATTCGAAAATATCGCTTGCCTCGGGTTGTTAGGCCTAAGATGGAATGGACCCCACCTCCTTATAGCTCGATAAAGTGGAATACTAATGGCTTATCCTTTGGTAACCCAGGTCCTGCTGGGATCAGAGGTGTACTAAGGGATGCTGCTGGTTTAATCATTTGTATGTTTTCTTGTAACATTAGGGTAGCAAACTCGACCACTATAGAAGTTATGGAGATTCCTAAAGCTTTTCAATTATCCTACGATTTTCTATCTCAACAGGACCTGGAAGTTTGGTTCGAACTAGACTCAGCAATTGTCGTCTCTTGGCTACAAGGATCGGTGGAAGACAGGCCTTGGAAGTTAGGCAGCGTGTTTAATGAGATCAGCAATTGCAGCTTTAGAATTAAAAGACTTCGGTTCATTCATAATCGCAGGGAGTGTAATCACTTTACGGACATTTTGGCCAAATAAGGTTCGTCAAGGGAGTCCGATTTTGTGGTTTGGATCAACAAGTAGGTGGCATTCCATTTGGTGGCCACTACCTCTTTTTTCTATTTCTGACTAGATTTTTTCTTTATAATGAGTTATAGGTTCTTGTCTGTCTTTAGAGCTTAAGTTATGATAGCTGATTGGGGTCTTTGATCTCTTATTGAGAATATTTTCTTCTGATATTTGGCTTTCTGTGGCCTAGTGTCTGCTCTGTTGTATGGTGGTTTTATTAGACTCCTTTTCCTAGGTTAGAGTTGCTTGATGCAGTTTTTGTGGGTTAGGTTCTGCTCCTTTATGTTGCAGTAGGTTTTTGTTCTTCTAATGCAGATTTTGATTGGCTACACCGTCGAGGTAATGCATCAAACAAGGAATCTGATTTTTGCTTGGCCTATTTAGGTAGAATGCTCTACTGTTAATCTAGTCTTCCTGCTTTTAGCAGGAGTGGTTTTTGTTGTCTTCTCCTTTCTCCTGGAATTTCATTTTGTTGTTCTGGTGGTGGCTTATGATCTTGCTTATTTGGTTTGAAGATATGTTTTTCTATAACAAGGGTGAGGTGGAACTGCAAGCTGTCTCTCTCTACTATTGTGCAAGCATTTTGGTGGTTTCATGCTTATATTTTTGTATGATTTGTCTGTCCTCTGGTTTTTAAAGATTAGGTTGCTTTAGCTCACATTTTGGGGGCTGTTACAGACTCCCATTCTGGATTTTTGTTGGTTAAGTTTTGGTTCTCTGGCAGTGGATATTACATGCACTTTGTATAGCCATTTAGCAAATAGCACTTTGTATAGCCATTTAGCTCTTTGCTGTTTGCAATAAAAATCTGCAGTTTATAAAAAAAAAAAAAAGAATTACATATATTAAAAAAGTTTTATAATATAACATATTAATCTCGTTTGCCACGTGCAATGCTTGTGCGTGTGCATGAAAACTAGTCTATAAAAACTTTTTTAAATTAAAATACCCCTAGTTATTTTATTATTAGGTTAATATATAAATTCTCTCCTAAACTGTCACCATTTATCAGATTTTTTTTTGAATTAATTGCATGTCAGATTATCCCATTAAACTTGTTGAAAATGTTAGATTATCCCCCTGTAGGACACGTGTCAGTTCACAAAAAGCATGTAAAAAACACGTACCGAACAGTAATAGAAGGATAATTTAACATTTTTAACAAGTTTTGTGTGGTAATTTAACATTTTCAATAGTATATGGTATATTTCTTACATTTTAAAAAAGTTTGAATGGTTAATCTGATATTTTCAACAAGTTTAAGAAGGTAATCTAACATATAATTAGTTCAGAGGGAAAATTAATTTGATAAACGATGATAATTTCAGAGGAAAAATTAATTTGATAAACGATGATAATTTAGCAGAAAATTTATGTATTATCCCTTTTATTATTAGGTTAAATAAAAATATTTAAATAGTTTATAATATAATAGTGTTATTATTGTATAGTTAAACAATGTTATTAATTAATAATGTAATTACATTTTTATTAATAATATAATTATATTATCAAACTTTATCTTCTCAAGACTTAAAAGATTGATAATTTAATAAAATAATAGAGTACAATGTTTCTTTTTTTTTGGTAAATAAAGTACAATGTTAATCAATGAACTTGAACCCAAAAACAAATTAACTTGCTTCTTGTCTTAAATATCTTAATTTGTCATCCATTTTTATACATATTATGTTTATACACTAATTTGTCATCCATTTTATTTTGTACATTTCTTTTTTTTGTTCGCTGTTAAAAGTTAATTTAGCAGTTTATTAAATAATATAGTTGGTTTATTTAACTGAACTTGTTTACTTATTTATATACAGTTGCAATTATTATAATCATGTGCATAGTTCTGAATCCATTAATTAATTAATTAATAAATTTAAATCTTTATTCATTCTTTATCCTAATTAGTCATTTCCTTTTTTAATCTTTATTCACTCTATATCATAATTTGCCATTACACAGTACTCTTTCTTGTCATTACACAGTACTCTTTCGATTTTTCTCTCATGTTATATTCACAGCCAATCTTTTATATTGTTGTTAACAGTACTCTTTCGACTTTTATATTTCAAACCTGAAAAGAGAAAAAACTTTTAGAATATTCTAATCACCAATCAAAGATATTTTAAAGCAAAGATATTTTAGTGCACAGATTTAGTGTAATTTATATATTTTTTTAGTCTAATTCATTATTCTTTTTACTGATGGAAAGGAAAAAAAAAAATACAAAACTAGTAATATAATTTTAGCAATTTCCAACAAAATAAATAAATAAATAAACGACCTGAAAAGAAAACCAAAAAACTTAAAATGATCCAAATAGAAAATCCGACATCCTAAACCATAGATACAGAGTACATACCACTGGAAAACATATATAATTAATACATATTAATAAGAGATTATATAATTAATACATATTAATAAGAGATTAATTTAAGAGGCACAAGTAGCACAAGTGCAAGTAGGACCACACTTGCAAGTAGCCTTCCCAACACCGGTTGTCTCTGAAGATTTAGGACATGTGCATGGATTACACCCACAGTGCTCTCCGCAGCTGCATTTGTTGTGCCCATCTCCTGTACTTCCACACCCTGCCTCCTTCGCTGTACTTCCACCCCCTGCCTCCTTCGTTCTACACCTGCTTCCATTTTTTTTTTTCTATTACTAAACCAAATGCAAAGCTTTGGAATACACTTAATTCTAAACTCTCTCTCTAAGTTCGAATCCTAAGCTCAAAATGCTTATTTCTAAACTCTAAGACTTAAAATAGACATCTAAGCTTCAAGCTTTAAAATAGACTTAAAATAGTCTTAAGTCTAATTCAACCTCTAAATTCGAAACGGTATAGAGTTAACTTTGCTGCATGTGTGGCTAGATATACCATGCATTGAGCTTTATTTCTTTTAGATAGTACGAGGCATGAAGTTATGACCTACTAACTATATATCACAAACTATATAATTGCGATTTGTATTGAAATTGAATGTAATTTAACTCTATTACGAGAAGTGATATATACTTGGACACTATGTTAATTGACATGACTTCTCAAAAATAATCCCATGGTTACAAAAAATAAATATCATAAATTAATTATATATATGACATAGAGCTTAAGAAAAAAAAAAAAAAAAAAAGGAGAGAGAACTTTGCAGACCTGCAAGCTGTGCCAGCAGGGCATGGAGTAGGGCATCCACAACGATCGTTGCATGCAACGGTACTTCCCCTAATATCTGCCATTTTTTCTGTTTAATATTTAGATCGATGTGTTCTATTTATACATGAAAAAGATGAAGAAGGAAAAGCTTTAGATTTCTCATGCAGGTGCCCACGTGTCAGCGAATTCGAGAAGGAAGGGATATAGCAACATGCTTAGTCATTGTTTCTTGTATATTCTAAATGCTTCTTTTGCCACCTGGATTCCACGTGGATACCGCCTTCTTTTATGCTTTCCACCGTTGTTAATTATATTTTATTTTTATTTAGGAAAAATAGGAAATTAAATATGTATGATATATCCAATTCATTTTATATTTCAATTAAAACTTACATAATTATAATTGGACGGATTTGAAGCATGACATAAATAGACGAGTCATAATAAAAAAAATATGAATTATAAAGATGTTAATATTTAAATTAATTGAATAAATTTAAATCGATTCATGAATTTACTATATATTGGCCCAAGTGAATTGGTTTGTGGTTCAAATGGATCGCTTTGTGATCCAAATGGGTTGCAACTTATTTGATTGATTTTTTTAATGAAAGGAATTCTCGATATAATAATGGAGTATTAAAAAAAATACTATAAAAAAATGTTAGCTCAAATGAATCTAGTGGTCCAAATGGATAGGCTGGAAACCTAAATGGACAAAAATGTGGATCAAGTCATCTGAATCATCTTTTAATGAAAAATAATTTTCAATACAATAACAAAATACTAAAAAGACTACTATAACAAATATTGGATCAAATGGATTGGGTGGTTTAAATGAGTCGGATCGAGATCTAAGTAGGCCAAGATGTGTGAAATTGGAAATATATTAAATAATTAATAAGTTGATATATATAGTGTAAAAATTTCTTTAATAATTTAATTAAACTCTTCTGGATATAATATAAAAACATATGTAACTATTCATCTCATGTATTTGGGACTTAATTATGTTGATTAGAACCTTTGAATGAATTTAAAATAATTTATATGGTGGAGTTTTAGTGTAGGCCGAATGGTAATACAATAAAAAATAATGAAATTTTGAGTTATTTTAGTGATTTTAAGCTTTCTAATGTTAATATTAATGAAATTTAATATCTATGAATTTTTATAAAATTTATAAAAATTAAATGAATATTTTCGGAATAAGTTTTAGTTAGGTATTAGTTGAAAATATGAAATTATGTTGAATTGTTGCATAATTTATAGATAAAATGGTGAATTATTACGACATAATCTACAGACTGTGTAAAGGAGACTGATTGTAAGCGTACTGCATTGATATAGTATTGACAAGTAATGAAAAAAATGAGAAATTGGATAATAAAATGAAAAAAAAATCAGGAAATATGTGCCCTTAGAAAGAGTTAGGCAGTAAAACTTAGTTCATGATATAATTGACTGGTCATAGGGATACCTGTACCGCGGTGCAGGTCATGACGAATTGCTTTACTATAGTTGGATCGTTGATCTCTATAGTATATATCATACGTATTGTCATATGTTCATATGTTATTGAATGATGATTTTTGGAGGTCATTTCTCATTTTGTTGTGGCTCTGTGGGGTCCACGTCCTGCATATCCGGTCTTAGAGTTTTCTGTCGGGTCTGTACTAGGGGCATAATGATAAGAAAATGTTAAAAGTGTAAAAAGAAAGTTAAAAATGAAGTTTAAGTTGAAAAATGACTAAAATGAAAAGAGTTTAAAAGTTTAAGGGTAAAACGGTAATTTTTCTAAAAGATGAAGTTAATAAGTAAAAGTGAGAAGAAAATAAGTAATAAGGGTAAAATGATAATTTGGTCAACTAACTGTGTAAAAAGGTCAACCTTATAAAGTTAAAGGAATAAAATATAATTTGACACGGTAAAAGTTAAAACAAGGATTAATCGATAATTTATAAGTCAATTAATAAATTAAAATGGAAAAATAAGAAATTAAAGGGCATTTTGATAATTAAAAGTACAAAAGGGTATTTTTGGAATAAATAAAAAGTTTAGGCACTAAACTGAAAAGTTAAGTAAAGTTTTAAATTAAATCGAAAAAATTAGTTGTTAATAGTATAATATGCTTTTAAACGAAAAAAACTGTTAATAATTAACTTAATTGCACTTAAATAGGAAAATATGTTTTTAGGGAAATATTATGATTCTTAGTCACCACTGGATATGTTTAATGTTTAGCACGTAGAATTTACTGCGTGCAGGTACAAATATTCTGAAGTACAAGTACACAGAAGACAACTGAGGTTGAAGGACTAAGAGGAATCTTTTTGTGGCATGTATATATATATACTTATTGGTTACGTTTGGTTCACTATGTTGTATTAGTTTGTACAGTATTAGTTTGTACAGTATTAGCCTGTATAGTACTAGGTTGTACAATATTAGCTTGTATTATATTATACAGTATTTGGTACAAAATCGTATTAACCTGTAATATTTTATAATATATTTGGTGTATAATATTATATTGTATTATTTTTTAAAAAATTAAAAATTATATAAAATTAAATTATTTTTAATGTTACCAACTTAGCAAAAATATTAATTATAAATTACAATTTTTCGTACATTAATCAATATTTTTTTAAAAAAAAGGCATAAATTTTTTAAAATAAAAATATATATTAATAGATAAATTAGCAATCAAACAAAAAAATTAATTAATAGCATTTAATTATATAGCTGAAATATATTAACAAATGTGCTACTGTTAATAATTTTGTACATAGTCCAATAACAAATCAAAATAAATAAACTTCATCGTTATCATTTTAGACATAATTCAAATAACAAATGAATACAAAAAGTTCATATATTTTTTTAACTCGAGTTATAGTTCATAGATGATTAGATATCCCATGCAACAAGTTTTTAAATAAAAACTAAATTAATTGCACAATCCATACAAGTCAAATACCTTAGCTGCACCAAATTCATTTATAATGTAAATAAATAACAAGCTGACAGCATCACTCCCATTCAAACAGGAAAAAACTTATGGCCTGACTCCTCAAAATATAGCATCATCTTTATTGATATAATACGATTCCAAGGTACAGGGCTAATATCTTGCATCTTTCATATGAACAATCAATTTAGCAATCATTTCATTTCTCTTCTATCTTCCGATGGACCTCGTCTCTTGCCATAAATTCATGCCTTTCGTTTCTCACCTCAATCCAACTTTGAGCAGCCTCCTTCCTCGAACCACTTTTCCCTATAGTCCTCCTCATGCCAAGTGCTTCATCCCATCTATTAACTGCTGCATAAATGTTTAATAAAAGGACTTATGCAGCAAGCCTAGCAAGTAATCTTCTCATTAATGCAAATATCAGTTGACTGCAAACAACTAAACCTCTGTAAAAGAGTACTATTTATCATCACAGTTCCATCAACTAAATGAAATAAATTCAAAAAATGCAGAAAAAATAAACAGCATAAACAGAAAAGAAAACCATATTAGATTACAATAGGATCTAAGAAATTCAAGTGGTATCTTTCAGATAATGACTGCATTGTTCTTGCTCTTATATAGGTGTCAGATCAAAATTTTGTGGACGAAGATATCAAAATCGAAAACAAAACCAGTAAATGTAGCTCAAAAAGGTTGAAAACTCAAAAAACAGGAGCTTCTATGAAGCAGGCTGCTGATGACAAAAGATATTAAAAGAAAAAAAAAACCAGAAGTGAATTAGTGAAGCTTTATCAAAGTGTGTGCTCTCCTGACTGGAAATTGACAATTTTGGCTCGCTCATGTTGTTATTCGGTTAACCTAACATATTTGCACTCAAAGCTCGCTGGTAATTCATGAAGTGGAGGTGAATATTAAGGGATTGTAATGTGCAAAATAAGATAGAAAATGAAAACTGGCGTGCATGAAATATTCTAATGCTTCATAACAAATCAATGACTCCTTAAGCACATAAGAACAATCAAATTTAGAGGCATTAAACATCCCATCTTTACTCCTTCAAGATATTCATAAGTATAGGATATCCTGCAATAAGTAAACAAGTGAAGCATAAACAATTAAATGAATGAGATAAAACCATGCTCATTTTATAAAAGAGAAAAAGAAACAACTACCCATTGCTTCAAATGCCAACTGTGCAGCGTGACTTTCTGACATTGAGAATAGATTGGCATTGAGGCTGAATTGGATTTAAGCAATAGAATGATAAATGTAAATTAGAACGAAGTAAGAAATAATTTACATGCCAAAGAAGTTACTTTTAGAAGCATAAGCAAAATAAAAAATATCTGAGGAATTTCATTTCCAAAACCTCAACTTTTTAATAGCAAAGTGAGATTTTTTCACCATTCCATGCAATTCTCAACTCTTATTTTTCTCTTGTGTAAAAGAAAAATGATTTCAAAAGTAGAGCAATACCATTTTGTTATCCCAACTAGCATAATTTTTCCATTCTCAATTTCTCAATCCTAACTACCATAACTTATCAATCAATACAGACAACAGAAGATGGAAAATAGTACACGGGGCAGTATAAAATAATACCTCTGCAGAATACCATTTTCCATCTTCTTTCCCGTTTGATGTGTGTGAACAATTAGAAGATGAAGCTGCTGATATGAAGAACCTATACTCTTTAATCTTGACTACACAATATTCCCTCTGCCACGCTTTACCCTGCAATTGCTGCAAAAATGCATTAACCTGACCTGTATTTATCAACATTGCCTGATTCCTTTCTTTCTTCTTTGCATGCCACATTTCATGCACACTTGCAGTATAATTTGCTATAGAAAAAGCACAGCTAAATTAAGGTGAAAGCAAACACCTACCACAGTGTTATAGGACCTTCCATCTCACCAATTTGTAGAAGGTCAGAACATCCTAAACAATCATTATAGTAAAATGGTTCTTAACAAATCAAAAGTAATGTGTGCTACAAAAATGTTAACAGGCATTGGTGTGTAAAATATAAAATAAAATTTAGCAGCAAATAAATAGAAAAAGAATGGACTAACAGGAACAGGACTCTAAAGAGCTAGCTAATTTTGGTTTTCAACATCAAATATGAAAGCTAGATGTTAACAAAAACTAAAGTGACCATGTAAAAATTATAGTTAAAGAGAGTAGAGATCATGAAATTCTCATTAATAAAAAGGAATTAAACAAGGAATAATACTCACAATATGAATATCTTGAAATCCAAAGAGAGCAAACATCTTGCGCAGCTCACAGCTAATTCCACCAGCTCCAACCATAAGAGATGAAATTATTTCACGTTAAGAACAACAAATTAACCTAAATTATTTCAAACAACAAATACCCAAAACATAAAGAGATGAAATTTAGTCTCTTACCAAAAATGATGATTTGAAGAGAAAAATTAAGGATTCTTTTCTTATTTGCCTAAAACATCCAATTGGGTTTTAATATGATGAAATAAGAGTTAGTGCTGGCTGTTGAGGTAGAAGATGCTGGTGGATGCCAGAGATGAGTGGGCTGTGCAAGGTATATCGAGAGAGAGAGGGAGCGAACTGTGAGATCGAGAAACAGAGAAGAAGCAAGGTGTGAGATCTAAGACGGAGTGGAGAGATAGCCACCGGAATTGAGTTACAGATGCTGTCGGCGATGATAACAGCCACTGAAGTTGAGAGACACGCCTTCGACGACGGTGGAGACAATCCACCGTACTATATAAATCCAAGACATTGTGACGCATTATTTTATCCAACGTATTTGGGATAATGGCATTTCATCTGCATTATATTATCCTTGTATTATTTTTTAAAATAATTAACCAAATAGCTTACAAGTATTAGTGTGTACTATATAATACTATCCTCTCTGTAATATAGGAAAACAAACATAGCTATTATGTTTTGTATTATGCGAACAATGTTGTAGCGATAAATATATTTTATTTGTATATAGTAGTTTGTGGATGAGGAATTATAGATAATGGATAGTATACATATACTGTTTGATGGTGTATGTGGATTTACCATGTGATTGGATATAAAATATTGTGTTTCAAAGAGGCTGTGGTATTATCTGCTTTTCAGGGGGCTAACTAAAAATATAGCCGTTATATTGCTAAAATTTTGTTAAATGCATAATAAATTCTGGACAGTTATAAGTTAGCGGTTAATGGAATTAGGTATGCAAGATGATTGTTAAGAGACCATTCGTATAGTCCGGTAAGACTATTACAGTAAGAGTGTTACAATTTTTCTCAGGAAGTTTTTTGTAAGGGTTTCCAAATAACAAGTTCACAAAGAAAGTTTAGCAGAGTTTTGCTAAGGATTGCTGAAAAGTGAAGGAAAATCACCTCAAACTTACATATTTATAGTCAAAAAACTTCTAAAATACTCCAAACGCCTACCCGCTGAATGGACGCCATGTGTTCTCGATCTGTTACTGCAGTTACGAAGAGCGAAGCGCCATTCTAGAAACACTCGCAACATTAAATGCAAAACAGCTGTATGAAATGAACGGACGTGTCTTTTCAAATGGGCGCCTTCCGAAAATTCAAAAACCCCACCAAAAGACTTAAATCACCCGATCGGATCCTTTGGAGGGGGACATGTGATAACTACGAAAAAACATCTCCAAGGCCCAGTCAGATTGGCCCAACAATGCTCAGCAGAGTCCAAGGCCCATCAATAAAAAGGACAAAGTATGAGCTGGAAAACAAGACATAAAGGCGCAATATCCGATCGGACTGATGGGATGCCATATCCTGTCTAGTCCACTGACACAAGCAAGCGCCCATACCTTCCACCTGCTTCCTATCACATCGTTGTACACCTACTCCAATGTCAGTTATCGCACCCCAAGGTACTCAAGTACCCCTCCCAAAGAACTCCTATAAATAGCCTAAAACACAATGGCTCTAGGTATTGAATATCTGAGACTCTCTCTCTAAATACTCTTTCTCTAAAAGCTACTAACTTAATTTTCGGAGTGCTAACGTCCGGATCCGATCGGGCACTCCATCTTGCAGGTTCTGTCATCCGATCGGATCTTCTAACCACCAGCTCTCTTTATCTCAGATAAAGACAAATCGTGCTTTATCAATTATCTTATTTTTTCCGTCATTTTCTTTACGACTTTCTATTATTAATATTATTGCAATGTTATAAATCTTCTCATTTTCTCATCAAAATTTAATAATAGAAATTCCTTCTTGATTTTTAATAATTTGATTATTCATATCCAAAAATTTAATAATGTGAATTCCCTTGCCGTTTAATAGCAGGACTGTTCATATCCAAAAGCCCATTATGCTCCTTCTCCCCCAGAATTGCTGCGTCAAAAAACCATCTTCCTCTCTCTTCACTATCGGGAACTGTAAAGGGAAAGAAGTGCCATTCGCCATTGTCTCATTTCCAAATTCAAGACAGAGATTAAATCCGACCTCTGAATTCTAAATTTACGTTCTTTACCCATGAATCATTATCAACAACCCTTAACCCCTTACGAGTAAAGGCTCAGAGATGAGGTCATTTACCTTCATTCTCTATGAAACTTTGATCAAATGAAGCAAAATACTTTCATGGTTAATGCTTATGGTTAGATCAACTGTAATTAATCATGTTCATGGACCCTATACTTCCGGTTATTTCAACACTTTGTACATTACATGATTGGAAACAGGGTCGCTATTTTTCCAATATGACTTGAATATTTCTATTTTATAGTCAAATGTTAAGTATCCTAGAGTAGCAAATTTAATGGGTTGTTTCTTCTTAGAAATTTCTGGGGGAAGATGATGACAGTGAAGCAAATAAAGAACTTGTTAGTGAAATGCCTAATGCAGGAAAAGGAGGAGAGCAGACTATGGAGTGCATGGTAAGATACTTTTCTGGCTCTATCTGCATTATGAAATGAATTATTTCGATGCAATATTCTTGGACTAATATCCTGCTACTTTGCTTTAGCTGGCAGGAATCATGCTTTTGATTGAAATATAATGTTTCACTCAAACTTCGCAGGTTGAGCCTAAGGACGACGATGATGGAACTGAAGCTGATAAACTTGATAAGAAATGCACCGGAACAAATTAATCAGGAGATGTGCATTTGAAGGTCTGATGGTTGTTATATTTTTTAAACATAGAATATTGTTTTTGGCTGCTGGATTTTGGTATGATATTTCTAGATATACCTTGCGAATTATGTCAATGTTCTTTCTCTTGCTGTTTGCTACTATAAAAGCTAAATTTTATGTGGTATTATAAGGAAAGGTAGAGAAATTAGGAAATTACAAGGAGAATACTGCCATAGCATTGATGCAAGCAACTTTTACATGAATTGGATGCTTTGGGTGAGATACTCAATTCTCAGAGAAAATACAAGATAAATCATAGCACCAAAAGTAGGAGTTTCCTTAGCCATCTGTGTAAAAGCCACAGCAAATGCTTTAGTTGAATTTTAATCTTGTTAGTATGATGCAGGGAGCATGTGTTGCAAGGCATATTATGAGTCCCCAGTCCCACATCGAAAGATCAAGGTGTTGGTTGAGCAGTATATAGGCGGCGGGCTACCTTCACTTGGCATGACGCGTTTTAAAGCCGTGAGGGCTGACGTGGTGATGCCCAAAGCGGACAATTTCATGCCAATCGTGCCCGTCCAACCTGCACTGCGTCAGGTGGTATCAGAGCCTAATGGCGACTGGGAATGAACACGATGTAGTCCGTGAGACTGCGGATCGTGATGATGATTGGCTGCAACGTTTGGAGCAGCGTTTGGAGCAACAAATCGATCTCAGATTCCAACGTTTTGAGAGACATTTCGAGGAGATTGTGGATCGGTTAGATGCTCTGGGTATGGATTTACCCAGGGATCGGAACGGTAACAGAAGACCAAGAGCAGAAGTAGCCCGTGGCGCCCCTGTTGACAGACCGGTTCCAGCACGAAGACAGGTTCCATATGAAGAGGAATCAGATGAAGATGAAGACATGGAACCAGTTCGCTATGGCATCTTTCAACCATACGGTGGCTATAGACGGAGGGATGTTCACGAGGAACGGGATCAAAATGAATTTCGTTTGAGAGTAGACATACCTTATTTTGATGGGAGTTTGAATATAGAGGAATTTCTTGATTGGCTTGCTGAAATCGACAGGTTCTTTGACTACATGGATGTTCCTGCTGAGAAGCGAGTTAGGATGGTTGCATGTCGATTGAAGAAGGGAGCTTTCGCCTGGTGGGAGAGAGTGCAGAGTAGGAGAGGAAGAGAAGGACGGGGTCCTGTCCGGACATGGTTTAGGATGAAACACTTATTGAGGAGTGAATTCTTGCCACCCGATTATGAACAGATTTTATTCCAACAATATCAGCGGTGCCAGCAAGGTAATAGAGCAGTGCAAGAGTATACAACCGAGTTCATGAGGCTGTCTGAGAGGAATGATCTGGTGGAGTCTGAAGGACAACAGGTGGCTAGATTTCTAGAAGGCTTAAGACCAGTGTTGAGGGACAAAATCGGTGTGCAGGTGATACGTACATTATCTGAGGCCAAGAATATGGTTATGAAGGCTGAGTTGATGCAGCAGGAGAGGAGCAAAAGGACGTTTGACAACAATAGAATGGCAGGCCCCAGTGACAGGTTCAAACCGTTGCAAGAAGGCAACCCACGAATGGGAAACACCCGTTTCACCAATGATAGGCGTGCTGAAGACAGGACGGGGGACAAACGGGTGGTGGTTGATGGAAAAAATAAAGAAATGCAGAAGGCTGATAATCCATATGCGAGACCGAATGGAGGCAAGTGTTTCAGATGTCGCCAACCAGGCCACCGTTCCAATGACTGTCCCCAACGAGGAGCAGTGAATTTGGTGGAACGAGAAGAGGAAGATGATGGGATTTGTTGTGAAGCTGATGGAGATGAGGTTGATGATTATGATGAGTTGGCAGAGGAGGGTCAAAACTTCGTGATCAGGCGTATGATGCTCACACCCAGGCAGGAAGAGACGACCCAACGCCATCAGCTATTTCGAACCAGGTGCACTATCAACAACAGAATTTTTGGTGTTATTATTGATAGTGGTAGTTGTGAAAATATTATTGGGAGAGATGTGGCTAGGAAGCTGGAACTTTCAGTGGAAAAACACCCTCAACCATACACTTTAGGGTGGATAAAAACAGGAGCTGAAAGGGTAGATGTAACCGAGAGGTGTAGGGTTCCTTTTTCCATTGGAAAATACAACGATGTGGTATACTGTGATGTGGTGGATATGGATGTATGTCAGCTACTATTTGGTAGACCGTGGCAATATGATGTCGATGCACAACATTCAGGAAAGAGTAATGTATACCGATTGAAAAAGGATGGGGTTAACTTTACACTGCTGCCATTATCCAGCAAATTAAGGGACCAAGAAAAGGGGCAATCATTCTTGACTGTCTCACAGCGGTTTGGGAACGAAATGCAGGAGACAAGGCAGGTTCACCTGATGATTGTTAGGCAAGTTTTGCATGCTAAAACAGATACACGGGTGCAGGAGTTTCCAAGTGCCATACACCCACTGCTTCAAGAGTTCAAAGAAGTTATGCAAGAAGAGATTCCATCGGGTTTACCTCCTATGAGGGATGTACAACATCACATTGATTTGGTTCCAGGAGCTAGTCTACCTAATCTACCCCATTATCGAATGAACTCGAAACAAAGTGACATCCTGAGGGAGAAGATTGAAGAGTTAATTAGGAAGGGGCACATACGTGAGAGCATGAGCCCATGTGCAGTCCCCGCATTACTCACGCCCAAAAAGGATGGAAGTTGGCACATGTGTGTGGACAGTAGGGCCATTAACCGGATCACGATGGGATACAAGTTCCCCATTCCAAGGTTAGATGATATGCTGGAGTATCTCGGCGGTGCTAAGTGGTTTACAAAACTTGATTTAAAGAATGGATACCATCAAATTCGAATTCGAGCTGGAGATGAATGGAAGACTGCTTTTAAAACCAAGGAGGGCTTATTTGAGTGGTTGGTTATGCCCTTTGGCCTCTCCAATGCTCCTAGTACATTTATGCGCCTGATAAATCAGGTACTTAAGCCTTTTATCGACAAATTTGTGGTAGTGTACTTTGATGATATTCTGATTTATAGTCACTCTAAAGAGGAACATTTGTCACATTTGCGGGAAATCCTCACAGTCTTGCAAACCAACAAGCTCTATATCAACCTCAAGAAATGTAGTTTCATGACATCAAAGCTACTGTTCTTGGGGTATGTAATTTTAGCTGAAGGAATTATGGTGGATGAGGCAAAAATTCAAGCAATTCGGGATTGGCCTACACCAACTAATGTCTCGGAACTTCGTAGTTTCCATGGGTTGGCCACGTTTTATAGAAGGTTTATAAGGAATTTCAGCACTATAGCGGCCCCTATGACGGAGTGTTTGAAGAAAGGGAAGTTTGTATGGACGAAAGAGGCTGCCAATAGTTTTGAAAATTTGAAGGACAGGCTGTGTTCAGCTTCGGTATTGACACTACCCGATTTTGACAAGCTGTTTGAGGTTGAATGCGATGCTAGTGGGGTAGACGTGGGGGCTGTACTGTCTCAAGAGAAGCGGCCAGTAGCCTTTTTCAGTGAGAAATTGAGTGATCATAGGAGGACGTGGAGCACCTACGACAAAGAATTTTATTCAGTTGTCAGGGCACTTAAAACATGGGAGCATTACTTGATTGGGAAGGAGTTTGTGTTGTACTCGGACCATGAATCTCTAAAATATTTGAATAGCCAAAAGCGAATCAGTAATGACATGCATGCTCGATGGGTTCAGTTCCTGAGCAGGTTCCCGTTCATCTTGAGGCATAAGTCGGGAGCGCAGAATCGAGTTGCGGATGCATTAAGTAGGCGGGGTTCGCTATTGCTCTCTTTGAGCAATGAGATTGTGGGTTTTGAACACCTCAAAGACGAATATGCTCAAGATGTTGATTTTGGTGGCATTTGGGCCAAAGTCTCCAAGGGAATTCCTTGTGAATTATTTTATATCCATGAAGGGTTTTTGATGCATGAAAACCAGCTATGTTTGCCTAGAACCTCATTAAGAGAGAAAGTCACAAGGGATTTGCATGGTGGGGGTCTTGCTGGGCACTTGGGGCGTGACAAAACTGTGGCCGCAGTTCAAGCTCGTTTTTTTTTGCCACATTTGTGGAGAGATGTCTCTAGATTTGTTGAGAGGTGCCTCATCTGCCAACGAGCCAAGGGACAATCCAAGAACAATGGTTTATACATGCCTCTTCCAGTACAAGAGAACATTTGGGAGGACCTTTCGATGGACTTTATCTTGGGACTGCCAAGGACACAAAGGGGCTCCGATTCAGTTTTTGTTGTCGTTGATCGGTTCTCCAAAATGGCTCATTTTATTCCCTGCAAGAAGACTTTTGATGCTGTAGTGGTGGCAAGGTTATTCTTCAAGGAAGTGGTATGACTCCATAGCGTTCCCAAGACCATCACATCTGACCGAGACAGCAGGTTTGTAGGACACTTCTGGCGCACCTTATGGAAGATATTTGACTCTTCTTTGAATTTCAGTAGTACAGCTCACCCCCAAACGGATGGGCAAACCGAAGCAGTCAACAAGACATTGGGAAATTTGATTCGAAGCATCTGTAGGGATAAGCCGAAACTTTGGGACATTGCTTTGTCTCAAGCAGAATTTGCCTATAATAATGCTGTCCACAGTGCCACGGGAAGAACTCCATTTTCCATTGTGTACACCAAGCCACCACAACATGCTTTAGATCTACTCAACTTGCCAAAGGAGGTACCAAGCAATGTTAAAGCAAAGCAGTTGGCTAAGCAGGTTGTGGATGTCCATGTGGAAGTCCAACAGAAGTTAGAGGAGGCAAACCAGAAATATAAGCGAGCTACTGATCGACATCGGTGTCAGGAAGTGTTCAACGTTGGCGATCAAGTTATGGTGTTCCTTCGTAAAGAGAGATTTCCTGTAGGGACTTACAACAAGTTACAACCGAAGAAATATGGGCCATTTCCAATTCAAAAGAAGATCAATGATAACGCCTATGTGGTGGAGCTGCCGAGTTTCATGGGAATTTCCAAGACCTTTAATGTGGCAGATATCTACAAATTCCATCCTGCCGATGCCCCTATGTACCCATAACACTCGAGGTCGAGTTTTCACAAGTGGAGGAGACTGATGCGGACAGGAGTTGGGAAATTTTACTTGTTGCACTAAAACAGCTAGCTGTTTTAGTGCAGTTCCTGAATGTCGATTTTTGCACTAAAACAGCTAGCTATTTTAGTGCAATTGGCTGGCTGTTTTCTAGTTGGGCACACACGCAGGAATTACTTAGGCCAGGGTTAAAAGTTGTTATTTTTGGTATGTTTTATTTTAGGAAGTGTTTTATTATTGCAGTATTCTATTTTAGGTAGAACTCCAATGATTTACGTTATTTTTGTTTTCTTTATATGTTTGTTTTCGTTTTCAAATGTAAGCTTAGACTTTGATTTTGAATTCAATTACTACAATTCTCTTTGGAGAGTATTTCCGCTGTGTCAGGCACCTGACGCAGCGCAGGTTGGACGGGCACGATTGGCATGAAATTGTCCGCTTTGGGCATCACCACGTCAGCCCTCACGGCTTTAAAAAGCGTCATGCCAAGTGAAGGTAACCCGCCGCCTATATACTGCTCAACCAACACCTTGATCTTTCGATGTGGGACTGGGGACTCAGAAGATGCCTTGCAACACATGCTCTCTACATCATACTCCCCTCCTTAAACACAGGCGCACCTGCGCCTAAGGACGCACCAGGGCTACCTCATTCGGTACCTGCCCCCGGAGACTACCTCATTCGGTACCTGTCTTCGATGTGGCCCACACAACTAGGCTCTGATACCACCTGACGCAGCGTAGGTTGGACGAGCACGATTGGCATGAAATTGTCCGCTTTGGGCATCACCACGTCAGCCCTCAAGGCTTTAAAATGCGTCATGCCAAGTGAAGGTAACCCGCCGCCTATATACTGCTCAACCAACACCTTGATCTTTCGATGTGGGACTGGGGACTCAGAAGATGCCTTGTAACACATGCTCCCTGCATCATAGTATCATTAAATAACCTAGATGATAAGACAATCGAGTAGATAGTTCTGCATAATAAAATCCTTATGCCAATTACGTAACTTGTTCTTTTTCAACTAAATTTTGGTTTTATTGCAGTGCTTATCCCAAAATAATTCAGTGGTATTTTACAGACTATGATTCTTTCTTCTTTGCATTGTTAAAAAACATTTCTTGCAGACAAATGTAGGTGAGGTTGACAGTGGAAGTGAAGTAAATAATAATCTGGGAGAGAAAAATTCTTGTGTTAAAGATTAGGAGGAAGGTACCAATAGGTGATAGACATTTTGCTTAAAAGCTTGTGAAGGCAATTAAATGTAAGTTTATCTGTGAGACGTTCCTTATATTTGCCGAGTCATTTCTCCGACATTATACTGCCATTTTGACTTGCATGCTGCATCCCAAGACTATCGTAGGGCAATGTTACGGAGGGCTATTATCTGCAATTCGACTCTGATGTGCATGAGATGGCTTAGAAAGTGTTATCAAGGTAATCAAAGATGTTTGATGATTTTCTACACTAGAAGATCTAATGTTAGGATAAAAGTTTCTTTACCTCTTTCCAACAAAGATGTTGATTGATCCCATATGCACATAATTGATACTTGTTGAAGCTGTAAATAGGTACAGGAAAAATGGTTATTAACTGTCCATCAATTGCTTATATTATGTTTATATATGCAAAAGGAGCTTTACGCAATCACTTCTCTTTTATGTGTATGTGTTCTTTTCATATTGTTAAGGGAAATTGTCTTTTAGAGAAGTGATATTCAGAAAATTTTAGATTAATTTAGGATAATGATGAGGAAAAAGGGAAAATTATTCCCCTCTATTGCTTTTTTTTTTTGACAAAGAGTATTTTTTTTTTCGTAATTACAACTTCAACTGAGGCCAGGAAGAATTGAAGTCAAGATCTTTCATTTTTTTTAATCTGAATTTTGCCTATCAGACAAATTCTCAATAATTATAAGAAAGTAATTCTTTAAAGGCAATGAAATTTTCTTGGGTTAAGGGCAATTTTTGCCCCTATAATTTTCTTTAAGAACTATCAAATGGGTTGGGTCGATTTGAAAATGGGTCACCATGAAGCTAGTTGGTTGAGGTTGGCTCACATAGGGATTAAATGAAGGGAGTTTTATAAAACTACCCAAAAAAAAAGGGGTTAAATTTAAATATACCCCCTTCTTTTTTTCCCTTTCAAAAATACATTTTTTTAAAATTTTTATTTTTAAAAATATCACTTTTTTAATTTAACTTAAACTCCCCTCCTCTGTATAAACTCTCTCACCCCTCTCTTCTACACTCACAGCTTCTTTCTTTCACATAAACGAAGAGAACCTAAAGATTCAATCACTCAAAGCAAAGCTACTGTAGAGGAGTTTTCTTTCAGAGAAGAACACAAGAATTTCTGCAGTAGCCAAGCTTCGATATTTCTCTTTATTTGAATTGAATCGCTATGGCTCCCTCTCTCTCAAACTCTAAGCTTCTTTCTTCGTTTGTCATTAACACAATCAACAAGCAAGGATTTTCATCTGCTGCTTCAGCGTCACAGGCCGCTAAAGGTGGAGCTGCGGCAAGAACCGGTGCGGCGGTTAAGAAAACAGGGGAGGAGAAGTAACGATCAACCGAGAAGGTCGCCTGGGTTCTGGATCCCCGTACTGGATTCTACAGACCCAAAAACGTTATCGAGGAGATTGATGTGGTTGAAGTGAGGGCTGCGCTCTTGAAGAAACATTGATTTAATTGATTGATTCCCATATTCTAAATTAATTTAGGGTTAATGGTTGGATGAACTTACTGAGATTTATAAGGTTCAGTTTATATCTAGCAGATTCTTATAGTATTAAATAAATGCTTTTTATTTATTATTACATTATAGTGTAGTTCTGATTTCTGCAAGGGTTGGTTCTGCTCTTGACATACGTTTCTTTTTTGTTGGCACTGCAGGATCTTGTAATGGGAACCAGTAAAACAGAAATAAACTTGGGGAGGTTGCTTGCAGCTGCATCAAAGCAAGAAAATCAAGCAAAGCTTATACATGTATGTTCTTAGATCTTGGGACTCAAGCTACCCTTTTTATTATGCCTGTAGCTCTCGCTTTAATTTATGCTCTTTTGTCATGTAAATTTAGTTTCTTTTAATTCATGTTAGCACCTTGGATGATCTCAAATCCATCATTTCTATCTTTCAGTTAGGAATCTAATTTTCATTCATATGTAAACAATGGAACTTTGCAGTATGTTGCCACTTTACGAGAACAATTGGAACAACTAGGTGAAGAGAGAACTCCCGAAGGCTTGCCTCGGTCTGTGTGCTTGCTAATTTCTTCTGTATTTGAGTTGGAGTTTACAGGGTGAGAGGAATTTTAGCACCTTTATATCCACATTAGAAATAGAAGCAAGTGAAAGTTAAGGGGGAGAGCTTGAATATATATTTTGTTGAAAATATTTTGAAGTGATGGTGATGTTAATGAATTAATTTTGTGTGAAAACAATTAATATTAATGAGATAATAAAGAAAAAGAAAATAACGAAAGATGAGAGTGAAATCGATAAGCTAAGTGTTATAAATTGTTGGAAGGTTGCTTACCGAACCCTAACCAAAACTCCACATGATAAATCGAGAAGGTCGCCTGGGTTCCGGATCCCCGCACTGGATTCTACAGACCTGAAAATGTTGCCGAGGAGATTGATGTGGCTGAATTGAAAGCTGCGCTCTTGAAGAAACATTAATTTAATTGATTGATGTTTCTAATCAAGCAAAGGATAGATATGATGAGACGAGAGATCATAATTGATGTAGGAAAGATCTCTCGTTTTGTCTTTGTTGTGACTCTGTTATCTCTAAATAGTTTAGGAACAAAGAAATTCTTCTTCTTTTTATGAACTTAATGATTATTCCATATTTAGCTTGTATACTTCTAGGGATGTACCATATGAACATTTGTTTTCTTGTAGTTGCTATTTTAAAATAAAATATTTCGAGAATAATGATTACTTAAGCAATTACCACAGTTACTACGTCGCTAGGTTTATTTGTATAATTAATTTGTTATATTATTAAGGTTTAATATTGATATTGGTAATGAGTTATATTATATATATTTCGGTAGATTAATTTGTGGATAAAGTATTTGGCTATACAATCAAGTCCTTATGTTTGAGAGTTTATGTGGAGAATATATATTTGCTTACTTTTTATATCAATTTATTTAAGATTTCAAAGAAGCTAAACAATTATTATGCTGGATTATATTTTTGATAGGATTTAGACCCAACCATTTAGGTATACCGGTGGTATATCTGGTATACTACCTGGTATACCTGGTATACCAATGGTATACCTGATATACTACCTGGTATACCTAGTCTACCAACGGTATATCATGTATACCGGTGGTATACCATAATCCGGAATATCATTTTTAATTTTGAATTTTGGTATACCACCAGTATACCTGGTATACCGTTGGTATACCTTAAAATGCAGACTGTCAATCTCAATTCTGGATTTTGGTATACCACAAAATCCAAATTGTCAATCTCAATTCTGGATTTTGGCATACATAGTATACCGGTGGTATACCAAAATCCAGAATTGAAAATAGTATTATGAATTTTGGTATACCTGGTATACCGGTGGTATACCAAAATAAAAAATAAAATTTAATTTTGATTATCATTCATAAAAAGTAAAAATAACAAATAAACATTCAGTTGTTTGTGTTGCAGTCCAAGTGCACTATAATTAGTACATGATTCAGTAGTAGCTTGAGAACACAAGATCCTATAACAAGTCGTCACAAACTCACTGTACCTAATGATCTCTTGTCGGAGAAAAGGGAAATCGCATACATGTATAATTTATACGATTGCCTTTTTTTATTAATATTATTAAATTGAATCAATAGTTTTTATCCCGTTATTTTTATATTATTAATATTATTTTATCAATTTATATTATTTGTTTGCTAATCATTTGATGCTTCTAAAATAAAAAATAATTGTATCGACTATTATAAATTTACATTTTTATAATTTGTAATGATTGTATTTATTATTTATAATTATAAATGAAAGTAGATTATTATAATAAATATTGGTTATTTTTTAAATTTTATATTAAAAAAGTATTATATATAAGTATTCTCCTAATCCTTGAGTCTTGGTCACTCTACTGTGGTGGTATACATAATTACATATTAATAATATTACGTTTTTCAAACCTATCACGTGTTAGGTCAGAAATCATGTGCCAGCAAGATAAACTAAAAATGATGCAAAACTTTTTGAAAATGCGCCCACAACTGAATTACTAGGTCTACTGTGAGGCTATCTCCTTATAATTTAGGCAAGTTAATACCTAATTAATTAGTAAAATGGCAGATGGCAAGTTAAAAAGAAATGAATCCCATATAAGAAATCGCAATCTTGGAAAGAACAGAAAAGTTACAATGAATTAATTGACTATACCCAACCTTTGCAAGTTCCCCTCATATTACTAAGAAACTTCATTGACTATACCCAACCTCTCTCTCTCTACCCACAATAAAATAGCTCATTTCTTCAAATTAATTTCTGCTTTGCTGCAACAAAGTCCTAATCAACTCCCCCATCTCTTTCTCTCTCTCTCTCCTCTAGGGGTAGGGTTTATTATTGTTGTGGCAGTGGAGATTAGATGGGGCAGCAATCGTTGATCTACAGCTTTGTGGCGAGAGGGACGGTGATTCTGGCCGATTACATCGAGTTTACCGGCAATTTCACTAGCATAGCTACTCAGTGCCTTCAGAAACTTCTGGCTACCAACAATAAATTCACCTATAATTGCGATGGCCACACCTTCAACTACCTCGTTGACAACAACTTCAATATATCTCCTATTCTCTTCTTTCTCTTTCTGTTTTTATCCGATTTGCTTGTTTAAGCACTTTTTGTGATCTGATCTATTTGTTCTTTTTTTATGATCCATCGTCTATGCTTTGATCTGTGTTCTTGCGTGTGTTTTGGATGATATCAAGCTATAGTGCTAACACTTGTTTTGGGGCTTTTGATTTTGTTGTACACAGTATTGTTTTTGGGATTTAGTTCCGTTTTATTTTTGCATCCTAGGTTGTATTTAGCAGCATCACAGACACTTCTCATCTGTGTGAATATAATAGACTTCGATACCTAATTGCCGTTTACTTAGTAGCTGTGACTTAAACTAAAAGTGGTATTTTTAAAAACATAAATTTAAAAAATGATATTTTTAAAACTTAAAAACTGAAGGAGGTATTTTTAAAAATAAAAGTTAAAAAAATGATATTCTATGTAATTTTCTCAAATAAATATAAGTCCAAGGTCCAAGCCCAAACGGAAAGAAACCCATTCAGTTAGTGTTCGAGGAAGAAGCACATGGCGGTGAGGGTTAGGGTAGGGCTTATCATTCCACGTAATCTTTGTTCTATTTTCTAAATTTTACTATTATCTGTTTTTCTTTTTCTGTTCTTTTAAAAAATAAAACCCACCTTATGTATTAGATTGAGGAAAGTGGAAGAAAAAGAATACTACTGTTCTTAAGCTATCGTAAGAAAGAGAATCAAGATCAGAGCGATATTTTGTTGAGAGAGAAAAGAAAAAAAAATGTCAGGAGTTGGACCAATCTCCCAAGACTGGGAACCTGTGGTAATCCGCAAGAAAGCTCCCACCGCCGCCGCTAAGAAGGATGAAAAGGTCGTCAACGCCGCCCGTCGCGCTGGTGCCGAAATCGAAACCATCAGAAAATGTATAGCTCTTTGTTTCTTGTTCTTTTTAATCTTCTTTCTTTTTCCTTTTTGTGTTTGTTAATTGATTTTATCAGTTTTTTGGTCGATCGACGGGATGGTGTTTTTGTTTTTGTCCTTGATGATGATGATCTTGTTACCCTGCTTGTTTGTTTCAAAAGAAATTTTCGAATAAAATGAAGTTCACTTTTGGATCTGTTTAAGTCTTGGACTTTATGAAATTGTATTCTAATACTTGGTAACACTATAGGTTTTTCCCCCTTCTTCTTGGTATCGGTTTAATGATTTGCTACCGGCCTAATACCAATTAGTGTTAGGGTTAGGGTTTGGTAATTTGGTCGTTTTGTTAACTTTCAGCTGAGTTTCTTATCCTTTTCCAATAATTGGTGCTCATTTATAATTAATTTGTGATTAACTAGTCCAAACATTGGGCATGAAGAAACCGTGATGTTGTATCTGTATTCAATGCTATAACGTTACTTGGATTGCTATTCTCTATGTAGAGAGTAATTATTGATGTATCACAGAGTAAATTCATTGCCTTGGTTGCCTTAATATGGTAAACTCTTCTTAGACCTTCAGCTGATATTTTAAAAAGGTTGAAGTGGGAAGGAAAAACTATCATGTGTTGTCTGTTGGGAAAAAGAAGCCTATGCTCGTTGTTGAATTTATGTTTTCTTTCAATGAAATTATCATATCTTTTCTTTCAACCAGTTTTTGCACTTTAGGTCTCAATGTAGTTTTTGGATGAAAATATATAGAGACGTTTTGGTAGCTAATAAAAAAGTTGCTGCAAATGGATTGCACTTGCACCTTTTCTTTGCTCCTTAGCTTGCTTTGACTATTTTATGGTCTCTTTATTTGATGGATTGATTGTTTATTTGAACTGAAATCATTTTATTTTAATATAATCTACAGCTAATGCTGGATCGAACAAAGCTGCCTCTAGCAGCACTTCTTTAAACACAAGAAAGCTTGATGAAGAAACAGAGAACCTAACTCGTAAGTTAGTTTTTACGTTTTTTTTTTTGTGATTGCTAAATGGATTAAGTAATGTACTTGACGAATAATTTCTGCAATAGTTACCCTGTATAATCTGCTTGGGTCTTGTACAACCCATGGTATTATTTACTAACCTTAAGATTTGTCAAATTTAATATTTTAGTAATTCATCCTGGATGAAATAGAAAAATTGTAAATTTAATGACCATAAAGAGCATATTGTTCGTGAGGCATCTTTAAGCTGATTCTTCTTACAAGTATTGCTGCATCTTCTATTCTCATCGTTCTTTTTAATGTTATGATGTGCAGATATTATGTTTACTTTACATAAATTTGCTTTATATTGGTATTTTGTCATATTTTCACTTGATAACTTTATTCTGTATGCTATCCGTAATGTTTTTTTTGTCTATTTTTCAATAATAGTATTTTGGAGGTGCTTTTTTCTTTTTCTTTTTTTTTTAAAACATGAGAAAAAAAAATTCTGAAATCTGGTGGTCTTTGTTTTTTTAACAGATGGTAGAGTGCCGACTGAACTGAAGAAAGCCATTATGCAGGCGCGAATGGATAAAAAACTTACTCAGGCACAACTTGCTCAGGTCTCTCTATCTCCGTCTCTCTCATGTGTGAGAAATGTTTATCTTCTTAGCTCAAGGTTTTGATTGTATAATTTTGTTCCATGCAGTTGATCAATGAGAAGCCACAGATCATACAAGAGTATGAATCTGGAAAAGCAATTCCCAATCAACAGATTATAGGAAAATTGGAGAGGGCTCTCGGGGTCAAGCTGCGAGGAAAGAAGTGAATATGAATGTGAAAAACACAAGCAGGAGTTATCTAAGTTTCTCTTGAGTATTAAGACTGGTGATGTACATGAACTTTTTTCTACCTTTATTATGGCTCGCATGTAAGAAACAGTGTTGACGCGTGTGGAGTCGTGGAATGTTGGAATTTGAATGAAAATGTCTTTGCATGCTTTAGTTGTTTTGTGGCCTTGCAAGCTCTTGTGGAAAATTCTTGTGTAGATTGCGTCCATTATATTTTTCATGAACGAAACTAACGATGAAGTGCTACCTGTGTACGGTAATTACTATCTCACTCCTTTATCAACTATCTTATTTAATGTGACATTTTCATATTAGATAAGAATGAATTTAATGGCAGTTTTTATTAATCAAAGCCTGTATTGATTTATTGAAGGATAATTTTAAGTTACTAAATTTGTTGTTTACTCTTTTGATATAAATGGTTGCTGAGGCTTTAAAAGCTATGTTCAGAATACCACATGGCAGGGATGGATCATGAACATGATGGTTGCTAGTTGCCATTTGCGAGCGCTCATTCATAGTAGGGTAATGTAGTAATGCTTAACGATATAGTTTAGTATTCTTTCGCTAGGTGTCGTATGGGGTTAATAATGATGATCGGTGTGATCCTTTCTTTAGGTGTTGGGGGAGGACTTTTATTTTTGAGTTGAAGATAAATCTTAAAATGATTGAGAATATTACACCCAGGGTTACTCTTCAAATGTTTATTGTCAAAGAGGGGGCACAACCAAAGAACAACAGAAACTACGAAGGACGCCAGCTGGCATGAGCAATACCACCCAAATACCAGATGCACCTCTTTGGCTAAATTAGCCATAGTCTGCGGTAGAATTAGCTTTCCTGTAGATAAACACTGTCCAATTCCTATTGTAAAGCTCCTTTATGGTTCTCTCACCATAAATATTGGAAACCTTTCATCCAAGCAATCTCCAGACCGTCCAATATATACTTTGCTGTTCCGATTGAGTAAAGGAGCACACTCCAAGATTCCGGCAGTAACCAACAATCCACCTGTCATTATGATCCGATTAAGTATTGGAATGTCTCATGCGTCGGCGATATTGATTATAATATCCCTTAATTATTCTTATGCAATTAACAGTGAAATTATATTCCTTCCTTATTAATCATTCGTACAACAATTCCTGTCAACCCAATGTATTATTCATTTGGTCAAAATTTTCTATTTAATTGATAAAAAATTTGACAGCATAATAGCTGTATAAGCCCCCAACTCACCTTCAAATTATTAAATTTACACTCTCAAATAATTAACCACCCACGTTAACCACCGTTATCAACACAATCCATCCAATCTTATTATCATTCCAACAATATCCACTAATTTCAAAAGTCATCAGCCAATACTTTATAAACCGTTCATGAACTAATATAACCAATTACGTGAGCTGCTACTAATGCATCTCATATTTTAATTACATCCAAATGAAAGAACTACACATGCTATTATATATCGTTGTTAGAATACTGTGCCTCGGTAGAGGGTAAAATCCCCTCCATCGAGGTGATTAAGTCTTTTGTGACTTTTGGGTTGCCTCGGTAGAGGGATAAATCCCCTCCACCGAGGAAAGCTGCTCTGTATCACATTTCTTCAGGTGCTGCTCGGTAGAGGAGAATTCCTCCTCTATTGAGGTAGACTCTTTTAAACTCCAACGTGTTTTGTTCTTTAAAAATTTCTAAATTGCTCTAATTTCCTCTTTTCTCCAAGAAACTTCCTTCTTTCTTTAATTAAACACCAAAATGAGATTAAACCTACATAAATCAAAACTTATAAATTAAACACACAATTAACTAAATTAACACTAAAACATCATATTAAACATACTGATAATATAGTTATAATTCAAGTTATCAAGCGGGCATATGAGCATCAAAGAAGTTGAGACACTACTTCCATTTTTATAAGATACAAGCTGTGGCTAAGCAGAATCCTCTTAGGTATTTGCAGGGAGCGCCCTCATTCTTAAGGAAAATGAAAAGATGGTTGATTATTCTACAGGAAATTGATATAGAATGTATTACTAAGAAGACCATCATAGGGAGAGCAGTAGTGGAGTTCCTGGCTGATCAACCATTGGAAGGTGAAGAGATAATTTATGAATTCCCTGATGAGAACATTACAACTATAACAGTCTAGGGTTAGCAGACGTATTTCAATGGGGTAGTGAACAACAAAAGAGCAGGAGTAGGATTAATCTTAGTCACCCTAAAAGAAGTCAAAATGCCGCTAGCTAAGAAATTGAGATACAAGGTCACAAATAACGAAGCTGAATATAAAGCTTACATCTTCAGGTTGGAACCTTTTTAGCCATAACGGCAAAGTCCATAGAAGTGTTTAGAGATTCATCTTTGGTAATCTGTTAAGTGAGGGGTGAATGGTCAGTGAAGGAAGAGTGATTACTGCCACATCTCAAGTGTCTGAAAGCTTTGAGTAACCAATTTGAGTTTTATACCTTTGGATATATACTTAGAGAGGAAAATTAACTAGCAAATGCCTTGGCTACCTTGGTATCAATGTGGGATAATCCGAAAGGAGTAACTATGAAGCTTTTGCCGATTTTGAGTTTTGATAAGCCGTGTTTTGAAGATAAGCAAATTATGAATATCGAGGTGGATGATGGAAAACCTTGGTACTATAACATCTAGAACTATTTAGAAAAGTCAGTGTTTCCTGAGGAGCTATTAAAATGGACCAATGAATGATTCGTAAGCTGTCAACCTAGTTTATTACTGTAGGAGTGCTTTATAAAAGATAGCTTGATGGAATCTAGCTAAGGTGTCTTGATGAAAAGGAGGCAAGAAGGATAATGGAATAAGTACATGCGGCAGTGTGTTGAGCCCATATAAATAGTTTACCCTTAGCAAAAAAGATCATGCATCAAGGATTCTTTTGGCTCACAATGGATACCAATTGTTTTAAGTACGTCAGAGAGTGCCACCTATGCGAATAGTATGCAGACTTGAGGCATTTACCTGTTTTTGAGTTGTGTAACCTTACGTCACAATGGCCATTCGCTACATGGGGTATAAACAGTATGGTTATGATTCATCCACCTGCTTCGAATGGGTACAAGTTCATTATAGTGGCCATTAACTACTTTACCAAGTGGGTAAAAGAAGAATCCTTCAAAAAGATTGATACGAGAGATATGACCAAGTTCATTGAAAGAAATTTGATATGCAGGTACGGTTTGCCTCATCATATAGTGTCGAATAATGGGTTATAGTTCTCTGATGAAACTAGGTAAATGCTCATTAATTAAGGGGTTCAACACTATAAGTCTTCTCCTTATCAACCTCAGGCAAATAAAGTAGTTGAGGCAGTTAATAAGAATGTCAAAAGAATTCTAGCCAAGATGGTTCGAACTTATAAAGACTGGACTGATAAGCTACCCTTTGCATTATGGAGTTATAGGACTGATAACTCCTAATTAGTGTTTATTTTTAGTATATTTTTGTCTGCGTTTGTGTCTCATTTTGTGCGTTTTCCTATTTTAAGTATTAAATTTCACTTTTTGTGCCAAATAGGACTATTTTGATGTTTATGAAGTTTTTGAGTGTTTAATGGTATATTTTTTAATTTTGTGTATAATCAAGGGTTACCACTCGACTGGGACCATTTGTCTCAACCGTGTACAAAATGCACCATTTCAATAAGGGACTCGATTGAGACCATTTGTCTCTGCAATGTCCAATGTAGATTTCGAGGATGATCCTGCCCAGAAGGGTGCACTCGACTGAGACTAAAGTGTCTCAGCCATGGGCTGAGCTACAGTACTCTTTTAACCGATTGGACTCAGCTAAGATCATTTTGTCTCAGCCGAGTGCTATCTTGGACCACTATAAAAGCTGCTTCCTATCTGGTTTTAAAAAAGAGATTTTTAGGTTTTTACATTTCTAAGGTTTTTCTCTATAGTTTAGCTCGTAGTTTTTCATACATTAGGTTTTTTTATACTTAGTTCTATAGATTTACTTGTAAAAATCACTCTTTCATCATAGTTTTACATCAAAAATACAAAAATACACAGTTGTAGTTAGTATATAGTTTAAAAGTTCCAGTTTTAAATCAAGAGAAGGCTTAGAGAAAAAGAAAAGGAGTTGCAATACTTCAGATCCAGACTTCCAAATGGGTTTTATAATTTATTTGAATTTTTTTTTGCTATTTACTTTATAAGTAGTGAGTAGTTGTTTTGTTGTTTGGGGATCTTTGAACGCCTTCAACCATGTAAGGGATATGAACTTATTTACTTAATATATATTTCAGATGTTTCTTTTCCTTTGTGCTCATCTTGATATGTATGTTTTATAAGTATTTATTTTGTCAATCTTATTCAAGTAAATGGATGAATGCTCATTTAATGTTTATATCATGCATTCTCTATTTTACTTCATATTTGCTGTAGTTTTAATGGTGTTTTCGATATTGAAGCTGTTAGATCTAGGATTTATATGTTGTAACTTTAGAAAAAGAGAGTAAAATGAATAAGCTTTTAACTAATAGGCTCCAAGATGGGATATTAGGTCATACTTAGATCTTGGGACCCGTGCTTATACTGGCTATCGGGTAGGCTCCGAAATGGGATACCGGGTAGTTAGAGTAGTAGGCTCCAGAATGGGATACTAGGGGTTTAGATGGGTTGTCTACATCCAAAATGTATGATTTTTATGTTAAAATAAACCTTGTATAGTAATGAGGAGGATTAGATTTTTATGAATATGCATCTCATTTTGTGTGCATGATTTCTATTTGCATAAAAATTAAAACATGTAAACCTTTTGTGTGTAATTTTATGCCATAAAAATGTGTATGTGCATGCATTTCATTTCATATGTGAACACAATAATAATATGATAATGGGAAACAAATGCATTCCATGTGTAAATTTTCTCTACCATGAAAATGTGTATGTTTCATTCGGTATGCCGTAAATGTACATTTTGAATTAAATTTTTTCTAGCTTGTACATTTTGTTTTGTGTATATAATTCTTTAATGCATCATATATATGTCATGCTCATGTACCACTTGTATATTATACATAATTATGTTTCGTGCTAACAGCTAAGTCGCATATCATATGAATGTCACTTATGTGCATCGCTCCTATGCATTAATGTATAACATATTTGCCATCCATCATATGTATTACACATTCATACATTATGCTTCATACATATGCCATGCATCATATGTGTATTTAGCATATCCATGTATCATGTACATTTTATGGATCACATTATCACATGAATACACTATATGCTTATCCATCCAATACATCATCTATATGCCTAACATGCTCATGCATCACACACAATAAATGTATCATTCACATCTCATACATTAACACATATAATATATTATGCTTATGCATTATTGTCATGATGCAATGATTGATCCATGCATCACATGCATCTCTAACACATTCATTCTCATACATCATCCTATATACATCATTACCATATGAAAAAGTGTAAATAATAATAAAATAATAATACATTAACAATACCATGACATAAACATGTATCTAGCATACATGCATGTCATAACATGTGTGTATTAACATATATCATGACACGCACATATGCCTATCCTACATATACATAATGATACTTGTCACAACATATATGTATTAGCATGCATCATAACATGTGTATATAGACATTCTTCATGGCACCTACCATCTGCATATTGGCTTGTACATGTAAATATTCACTATCACATATGTACATTGATGAGAGTCCGAGCATGTGTTATGATATGACATATATCTACCTTGCATATGCATGTGAACATGTGATATAGTATGAGCATATAGACATGCATTCTGGCACGTACATGGTGTCATGTAAGCGTACATTTTAACATGAACATGTTGACATTTGGCACGACCTGAATGTTAAACCTTCGTTAGCTATTATAACTTGTACAAATGAATATACATGAGTCATGGCATGTACACTTAAATATTCATGTATTTTAGCGTGTACATATTTGTATATGCTATTGCATGCACATAACGTACACTGTAGCGTGTTCATATACACATTTTCCATTACATTGGCATTACATCCATCATTTCATATACATATTAATATATATTATAGTGATATACATCCCTTATCATAAGTATGTATTAACATACATGTAGTATGCGTATGTAAGCATCCATCATATGTACACAGTTGACATGTATCCTAGTATGAATGAATCAATGTGCATTGTAACATGTACATATTAGTCATTAAGTTGTGCCTCTTGTATGCTATTGTACATATATGTACGTAGACATTACATTTGCCTCATGTTAGACCATGCATGCAAGGCAAGTGTTGTGCATATCCCAGATTAAATTGCATTCATGTTATGCATATTTCACCATGCTACATTTCCTTTTTCATGTTGTATGTATACATATAATTATATTACATACCATTATACATGAGACATGTCATGAACATGTGTTTTTTCTTCTATTGATTGTTATGCCATGTGCCATACGCAAGTCATACCATGGATATACATGTCGTATATCATGAATACATATTTTCGTGCCATATCATACTTTGTGTATACATCCCATTCATCATACACCTCCATGCTTATAACATGACATACATCAAATACACATGCCACACACTATATGTGCTCATTCATATATCACGTCGTGTACCATACTATAAATATTTTTGCACACATGTTATATTTTCGTGTATGCAATTTTCCAACATACCAAGCGATTCATTAACATGCGTTATCGAACCAAATTTTATATGTCTTGTGCCATATGATATATATGCACTATCATTGTGCAAGTCATGTTATGTACATGCATGTCATATGTCATGCGATTCATATGTTATGTACATATATGTCATAATTCATATGCATTCATATAACATATCATACTTTGTGTATATAAACCATCATGCTTGAAATATGTCATGTAGGTATACGTCGTGTGTCATGCATACTTGTTCTTTTAATTATGCCATATTCTATACACTCATCCTCATTGTACATATGTTGTGCACACATGCATTGCTTCTCATGCCAAATTAGACTTTGTTTTTACTTTTCCATTGTATGCCATACTTTTTTTTCCATATATATGTACATCATATAAACACATCTTGAAAATAAAATGTAAGAAAATAATAAAAGTCTGTACATCCCATTTTATGTGTGCATTATACTTTGTGTATATGATTTTGGGTGTAAATTCTTGGCATGTATCATTCTGACCCTTTAATCTTGCAGCCATCTTAGAATACTCGCCCGAGTGGTTTAAAGGATCAGGCAACCACTCTACCCGTAATTTTTCAGAGAGGTCGAAGTCTAGCAAGCAAAATTGGGTTTAAGGTTAGATTTGGACTCAGAAAGAGCCTCAGAGTAGCCAACAGAGTACTTAGTAGAAACTACAATGGCAAACCTCCCGCAGAAAGCTAGTACCTTTGACCCCTACAATATGGATAAAAGATTTAAAGAACTTAAAAGCAAAATCATATTGACAGTAACTGAGCTTATAGCTGCACTAGGTAAAAGGGTCAATGACCTTGAAAGGAAAACTATTGTTGGGCTAATGGCTAATTTAGCTTCAGTCTTTAGTGCTCAGCCTTTGATACCAAATGGTGTAGTACCCCCAACTAATTGGTGCTATTCACCAGATAAAGAGCTAATGGATGACCGTAAGTCCTTTAGGTATACATTCATGGAAGCAGAAAGGATCCATTCCCTCGGTCTAGGAGGCAAAAATCATGACAATGGCCATCGAAGCTATAATAGTGTTGGGGCTTCGGGTAGTGACAGTAATGCTCAATAGACATCAAGGGTATCAACCGTAGAGGCAGTTTCAAAAAGGTACTCCAACTTGGGTAGACCTCTGTCTTGGGTTTTGGAATGACTAATTAAAATAGGAAAATTGAAACCTTTATGTCGAAACCAACTAGAACACAGGGCTTGCCAAGTCATCGAACTGATCAATTTTATGCTTTTCACTAGCACACTAGCCACTTGACGGATAATTGTTGAACTTTAAGAAGCTAAATCCAGGACCTTATCAATGCCAAGCAAATTTTATACCTAGAGGACAAAAGAAAGAGATGAGTTGTGCTGTCGCCATCTTTTGTGTTTGACTCAAGCTCGTCGAAATGGTATGTGTTTTGAGATTCATATGGCATGTGAATATTTAACCGTTATTCGCTCAATTCCAATGAAAAGCAGTTTAGAGAGTTACAGGATGTAAATATCACCACTGATTTTAAGGGCACAATCTAGAGAAGGAAGAGCCTAAGATGTTGAGAGACTTTTTGTTGCTTGCACTTGTAGTAGGAAAAGATGCATATGGGTTACTTTTTCTAATGTAAATATGCATATGTTTCTTAATAATATAAGCCATCTTATGTATATTATGTCTTATTTTATTGCATAATGCATGGCAATAATCATAGCATTTATATAAGATATTAATTCAATAAACACTACTCCATTTATTCTCAAGGAAAAATAATATCTTAATTGCATCTAATATGGCTCATGAAGTGAGAATAACATGAGAGAATGAAAAAAGAAGAAGAAAAAAGAAAAGTAAAGAATAAGTCTTCGCCTGGACTTGATATGACATGACAAATATTGATGAAAATACTGCAAGATATGCAATCTATGCCCATCCGAATGATAGACCATTTAAGCAATAAATTTGAAGATTCAAATTAGAAGGCAAAAAAGATGAGTTAAAGATTCCAAATGATGATCATTAAGGAAAATAATGGAAAATCATGGCCTCATCATTTAGAAGTGCCAAAATTTCTTAGAGATGGCTTAAAGAAGGACCGAAGAATGATCTATAATCTGACACCTTAACTCATTATCTTAAGGGGAGAATTGTGTGGGAAATAGGTTGACATGAACCAATCGAGATAAAGATGGAAAAATAGAAAACTTACACAGAAGCTTGCACTGTTAGCATGCACAAAGAAATAAGATAAACGTGAAGTTTCAAAGACCACTTATTTCTTTTTGACATTTGAGGACGGACACATCGTAGCCAATCAAGATTGATTCTCAACTATAAAAGCCTTGCTTTTAGAGCTCAACTATCACAGTTAAATGGATAAAACAGGGTCTTCTGCAAATCAAAGGAGAACATTCTAGTCGAGCTTGGAAAGAATAGAAAGGTCAGCTAAATTTTTTAGAAAGTGGGTCAAATGCCACTTTTTGGAAGAAATCATTCAAATCAAGTGCTTTGGGCTACTTGAACCAAAGTCAAACCTTTTTTGTTAAACGAGCTACAGCTAAAAGGGATAACTGGTTCTTGCCAGCAATGATGAAAAGGATTTAATGAGTCAAGCAGTGGTGACAGACTAAAATGGGTTCCATGGCAAAGACAAAAAAAAACAACAAAAATGAAACAAAAAAAGAGAAAATATATCCTTGAATGTTGAAAACTGAAAAAGGCAGCCTTACTAAAGTTGGGCACTCCACTATGGCGAAGACCGAAAAAAAACATCCTAGGCAAAAATTAGGGGTTAAGAGAAAATATTCAATCAAGAAAACTCACGAGGGCTAATTGATAACAGGAGTTAGATGTACACAAGAGGTCACTCCTTGAGGTTGAATAGAATATGTGTTTTTACATTGTATGTCTTGGTGTGACTGCTGCTATTGCTATATGATGCATGTAAATGAGAACGCATATATAAGCTAGGCATAAACATACAATTAACATACAGAAAAAAACTTATTGCATATGTAAAGGCTTTATATAAGTTAAATTCTCAGATCACAAAAGGATCACTTCATAAGTCATAATGCTTCTTTTGATATCTTATCATAGAAGAGAGCCACCTCTTAATGTCCAGAAGTTTATTCTTGCTGAATGTCACAAATGAAACCTAGTGTAGGTCAACAGAGATAAAGCTATACCACTTAAGGCAGATGAAGTAAAAATGCTTTTATGATGTTTCTGGGGACTGCATACACCTGGAGAAATGAGGGGTTGTTAGTAAGGGTAAGGCTTGAATAACCTTTCTATTGGTGGTCAAATCGTAACTCAAAATGTAAGGCAGAGTTTTAGAATCAAGAAAGCATCCCTCTAGTGATTGTAAGTTCTTCGAGTAAGGGGTGATGAACCAATCTCTTTAAGAAGTTACTGAATAGAGTGCAGAAGCCAAGTTAGAATTCCTCTCTAAGTTCTTAAGGGCACTAGATGGAATATACAGTCTATTAAAGAAGAGGTTATTATCTTCGGTAGAAGCATAATAGAGATGGATCACCTTCCCTTAGAGCAGTAGGAAAGCTCAAGAAAAAGGCAGGGCACGAGAAACACTAAAGGGAAAGCACCTAGAGAAAGCTTGCTTAAAGCCCACTTGAAAGTAAAACTCTAAAAGAGGAGCTCCTCATAAGGATAGCAGCATTACGCATGATGAATGCTTCCTCCGAGGGCAGGTTAAATTTTGAAGTAGTAACACCAGTACTATCTATACTTTAGTAAAAGTCGAGAGTAATCCTTATTTTGTTTGATTATGGAAATTACCCGAAGCCATTAACAGTGGGATTGTATGGGCTTGAAGCACCCTTAGCCTTTGGGGCAAGGACGGTAAAAATGCTTAAAGGCTCATCATTTGTAGTTACTAGGCTCCTAGTGAATGCTCTATCAGAAAAAAGTAATTGTTGCTTTGTGAGAGCATGAGGATACTGAGCAACCAGGTTACCTCTTAAGCCTTATGCTCAGGGATAAGGGTTCATTGGCATGCACCTTGATAGCATTGATTTTTGCATTGAATATTCTAGCATGGGTGATCATAAAGCTAAAATTGGTAACGAGATCAGATAAATTGTGCTTTAGAGCGGTGTAGATGATGTACATTCACACTGTTGATAAGAGACCACAATGCTATAACACTCAGCCTTGCTCAGGAAAACTAACATCCTCAGAGGAAGTTCATAAGCTCCTTGTATAGCCTGTCAGTATAGAAAGGGTTCTAAATAGAGGGGCAGCCATAATACTGCATATTTGAGGTGTACTGATGAGTAAGAAGCCATGATGATTATAAGAGAACTCATGATGGCATCCATATAGCTCACATGAATGGCTTGGCATTTTCTAAGTCAAAAGGTTCTCTTGACTTGCCGTAGAGATACATTTTCTGATCTAGGGAGCAGATATCATAGAGAAGTACATTTGACAGTTTCAAAAGATCTAAAGTTTGATGCTGTCATGATAAGGAAATGATAGCCTGATACAATGCAGTTGATGGTAGATGACTTTTAAAGGATGTGGGTTTTTCACTATAACTTATGATTCCTCAAGTTGTCTATATACAATGAGTTATAATCTAAAATGTGGTCTTGCACAACCTACCCAGGAATAGACATCAAGATTTCCCATCCAGAGTGGTAAGCAGAAATCTTAGTCATAGACACATGAACTGGAAAAAGGGTCAGTTTATTTGAATGCTTTTGATCATACTAAAAAGACGATAGCCATTAGTTAGCTCTTTTGGGATTAGTGTTAGCTGTCAGGTAAGATAGATCAGTAGAATAATACTACCATGGAGAATAGGTATGTTAGCGAGGGGTCATCCAATATATTGGCCAGATCTTTGGAAGAAAGAGTAACCTTGAGACACCAGCCTAGCAACCATTGATGGAAAGCTTATGATACTTAAGTTACTTCCATATAGAAAGTTTCACACATAGCTTGAGGCATAAGTCAGAATTCTGAAGGCAAAAGCGAAATTCTGAATTACACAAACCCTTCAGGCAGGGGGCACAACTTTGGAGTAAAGTATAGGATTACAAGTTCAGCATGGCACAACACCTAATGGGATGACTACAATACAGTTCATGAAGAAATGGATTTTCTTTTGTTAGAAGTGCAGCAGCAATAGATTGCTGGCCCTGATAATAATAAAAGAACTAAGATAGAAGGCAAAGTAGAAAAAACTAAAAAAGATAATTAGAGGAAACTTACCTGTAGACTGGGAGTTGTAGGGAAGACACATGTGGATCATCGATCAAACCACATTCAAGATAAAATCCCCTAACCACCTATGGTGTAGTCTATGTATTTCGTGCACATGTTCTTGCATTTTTGCCCTTCATGCATACATTCTTGCATCTCTGCATTTCATGCGTATATTCTTGTATCTATGCATGCATTATTGTATTTTCGCATTTCATGCATACATTCATGCATTTTCACATGTATTCTTATAGTCTTGTATTTTCTGTATGCATTGCTGTATGTGTTCATGCATTCTTGCATGCTTTCTCTTGATATGAGCATTTTGATGTATATAACTTCTCGTATGTATATGCACACACACACACACACATTTTTTCCTTTGCATGCATTTTGTGAATGTTTTATAATCCATTTGCACATACTTTACACATAATTCGTTACATGTGTCTCATATGTGAAATTTTTTATGTGCATCTCCCATATGATTTTGCGTATATTGCTTCACATATAATCCTTATGCACACACAATGTTCTGTATACATCGCTGTACATAACCTTGTAGGTAAAGTGAAAGCATGCCCTACTACTTTTCTCTCAGTAATTGTCTTAGGCTTTCATTGCAAAGCGTAGAGGTTTAAGGATTCCTCACATCAATACAATGGCCATCATAGTGTAGTCCTTTTGCCAATTTCAGGCAACATTCCTAACCTAGTTTATCTTGTTAAGATTTTGATAGATTTTTTTCAGGTCTGATGGTCATCATCTCGCTGGTGTATTCGAGATGGCAACAACATTGTCTTTTTCATAGTTTCAAGGAGTATTTCTAGCTTAATTTTTCTTGCCAAGTTAGGCTCCAAAATTTTGACATATTGTTTTTTAAATTTATAGGTTCAAGGATTATCACATCCTTGATGCATTCAAAAACAGCCATGGTGCTGTCCTTTTCTTAAGAATGATCTAAGGAACATCACCTCCCTTATGCATCTAAGATGTCCGCCATGACACTGTCCCTTTTCACAAATATAGGGAGTATTCACAATTAAAGCAACTTGTGCCTTAAGTTTAATTTATTTTCTTGTTAAGCAATGCCAGATTTTTGACATAGTTGCTTCTTGTCAATTTACTTTCAATTTGAAATTTTACATCATTCAAGGGATTCTTAAAATGAATGGCTTTGACCTCAACTTTAGAAATCTGTGTTTCATTCGAACATGAGCTGAGTAGTAGATAAGTATGCTTTATTTCTATGTACTAACTTGTATAAAAGCCTTTGCTATACCTAGTAATTTCTAAATTTTGAACACCTCGAGCTAGTTTTAAATGAAGAAAAAAAATGTTTGTAACCAAGGGATTGGGTAAACTCACTAAGAGCACTAAAACCTTTCTGATTACCCGTCAAAGTGACTTCGGGGTGAGACAAGACCTAAAAAATAATTCAGGCAGCTCTTTTTTGTGTAGCTTTCTAAATGACTTCCTACCGAGATTTCATAATCTCTTGCCAGTCCCTTGAGCTTTTATTTTAAGCATGCTAAATGCGTGCTCATTTTATTGTTGCACACATTGAAATGACCTCATAACCCAAAATGATTTTAGCGCCCCTACTGTGAAAAGCCTGATTTCTCATATCAAGAATAAGAAGATTAATGTCTACCAATTCTTTGTACAAATTTCACTCATAGGGAATCGAACCTTTTTTATGAAATAAACTTAAAAGAGAAAAAGAAAGGAAAATGAAAAAAAAAGAAATGAAAAGAAAAAAGAGGAAAAAATAAATGAAAATAAATAAAAAAAAGAAAGAAGAGGGGAGTGAGAAACCCTTGAAGTCAACATTACAACAACGAGAATACAAAAAAAACTGAAAAGGAAAGGGAAACTTTGAGCTATTATCTCTCAGACAATCCCTAGTGAGTTAATTAATAGAGCCAAACCCAAAAGTCTTTGGATAATAGAAAATGAGTTGAGAATAGTCTTTCCATCAATTAAGAAAACATAGTAGTCATTTTCCTCTAGCAAACTGACCCCTTTTTGTTAGCCATTCACCTAAGCCTAACGTTACAAGCCATGTAAGACCTCCTGATTCTGGGTTCGGTCTCATCCAACCCAGCAGAGATGACCTTCTAATAAGGTTTGGTATGTAAGAAGAGGCATACTGTGTTTCTTGAGCTTCAAGCAAAAAGCCATGAATGTATTTATACATTCAAGTTGAATCTTATCCCCAACATTGCATCCAAAATTTGCTTTTCAAATGACAAAAATTATGATTTGGCCTTCAACACACATATAAAGAAATTGCTTAGTAGGCATGTGTTTATGTATTGGTTTAGTATACCTTAGTATTAACATGCCTATTCTCCTGTTCCCTCACTGAGAATGACCCCTTAATTTCTCTTGTTGAGATTGAACTAGTTGAGAATGTGGTCCATTCAATTTATTCGAGGATGAGTAAGATTTAAATTCAAAGCGTTTGATAAGTTGTAATTACTTTAAATTTTGGATGCTTCTTTGCAGGTCACTCTTTGCACACATCGCACATATGGCACTCATCATACACAACTCACTTACATATTTGTGCATACACATATGAATTTCACACACATCCTGCAGTTATATAATTTCTTACACCTTCTCACATGAGTAATTTTTTGCAAGCAAATGAGAAGGGAATTCACATGCCAAAGCTGATCACGAGACAATTCTAAGCAACAAGCATTCAAACCACAAGGAAAACTTCCATAGGACATATTGATCTAATTGAAGCAAAAAGAATATTTCATGAAGCAAGACCATTTTTGTACGTCATGCTCAAGGGCATTACCAAAAGATGGCCCTTTTACTCAAAGATAGATCTTTATAAAACGAGTAAGAGTTTCCTTTTGTTACAATAGTGTACTAACATGAAGATCCCTTTCATAGGTACCTAAATCCTCTTAAGAGGTGATACATCTATGAAAAGCAAGACTCCTCTCGTAAGGCCTTTAGTCCATCCCCTTCCCTGATTTTATGCACCAACAAGCTGGAGCCAAATTTGATGTCATCCTCCTTGATTTTATGCTCCAACAAGCTGAAGCCAAATCAGATGTCATCCTCCCTGATTTTACATGCCAACAAGCTGAAGCCCTAAATCAAATGTCATCCTTCCTAATTTTATGCGCCAAAAAGCTAGAGCCAAATTAGATCTCATTCTTTCTGATTTTATGTGCCAACAAGCTGGAGCCAATTCAAATGTCATCCTCCCTAATTTTATATGCCAACAAGTTGGAGCCAAATCAGAAATCATCCTCCCTAATTTTATACGCCAACAAGCTGGAGCCAAATCAGATGTCATCCTTCCTAATTTTATGCACCAACAAGCTGGGGACAAATAAGATGTCATCTTCCCTAATTTTATGCATTGACAAGCTAAAGCCTAATCAGATGTCGTCCTTCCTGATTTTATGTGAAACATCGACAAGATGATGGTAATTATATAGTCAAATTAAGGTTAACACATTGCCAAGTTGATGGTAAACTACCCACTCCAACCGATCAAGAGTAAAAACATTGCCAAGTTAACGATAGCTGCTCAACCCAGGGTTAAAACATCGGCAGACTGATGGTAATTACCCAACTAAAGACTCACTACCCAAGTGGTATGTGTTCAATACAACCAAAGACTCACTGCTCAAGTGGTACGTGTTCAATACAACTAGAGACATGCCAACTTAGGTTGCATCTCTAACTCTGTACTCTAAATTTTAGCTCAATTAGGCATTAGTGTACTTTAAATCAGAGTTAGCTGATGAGGAAGTAGTTTCTTATAAATGGAAAAAGGAGTGGATGTGTGAGAATTTTTTGGGTTTTTAATATTTTTAAAATGCTTTCTTTCAAGCTTCGCCCCCTTTATCTCTTTCAAAAATCCTAAAACGAGAAAATCGGTTTTGAAAATTTAGAGCAGTCTGGAGTGTTTCAGCTTTATCTTAGCCTAAAAAACTCATAATTAGATAATTCTAAAACATTTAAATCTCAAGGCATAGATCTAAAACTTTTATGAAGACATTTAAACACAATTCAGTCCTTAAAATTTTCAAAATTAAGCTTGAACATAGATGACCCAAATCTATCCTTGCACCTGAACCAGTTTATAGTATTTCAGACATAACTCCCTATGTGTAGCTCCTATTGAGATGAATCAAATTTTAATGAAAACTAGACTAATTTTTAGCAACTTTTATGCAGATAGTCTAGCCTAATTCTGAACTCATTATTCCCAACAACTTTTCAAGGTCAAAACACCAATTCCGTCACTAAAAATTGTCTAAGATCAGTTAACAGTATTTTGGGCATAAATCCCAATCTAAAAATCCAAATTGAGTGATTTTTTATTCATTGAAAAGATAAGACATAGGGGGAACAAATTTATATAAGACACTTTTTCAAAAAAATGTCATTTTTATGCCTAAAATGGCAAAATATTTTAGATTAGAGGTTAATTGGCTGATAAAAAGGAGGAAAAAAGTTAAAAGTAAACAGAATAGTCAAAAGCTGTGAGTCACTTTCAGAGTACATTTTACACCTGGGAATGGGGGAAGATTTTTGGGAAAAAATATCCCTTAACACTTATCCCATTTTTAGGATATTTAAGGAGTAACTTAGGTTTTTCTCTTTCCTCTCTCCACTTCCTACTTCTTCTTCTTCCTTTTCTTCTCTTTCTTTCTTCCTCCTCTCCCATAGAAAATCAATATTTTTAACTTCAAAAAATTCCAAAAAATCATTTAAAATGTGAAAAGTCGTAAAGTGCCAATTCCTCGTTCTTTGACGGAACTAAACTGAAGGTAATATTTTGAAGCCCTTAAAAACTCGTAAATTTAATATTTACTTTTAATTAATTATATAAATAATCTTTTTAATTTATTTTTTAATTAATCTTGTAGATTTACCCTAATATATTTTTAATTTCACATATTTGTTAATTAATTGTTAAATATGGTAATTTATTAACTAATTTTGTCAATTAATTTAATAGATTTGCTTAATAAATTAATTGTGTCACTATATAAATTTATTGTTAATTATTTGTTTTACTATATTAATTTGTTAATTATCTTAGCATGTTAGATTATTTATTAATTGAATGTTCTATTAATTTGTTATTTCCTAATTTAATATGTTCAATTAAATGTTTAATTTTTTAATTATATTAGTTTAATTAAGTTATTATTTATTTCATTATCCTTTTATAATATATTTTGATTAATATTATAATTATATGTCAATTGAGTTTTTTTGGTAGACTTTTTGGGTCAAAATTGCTTTTTTCTTTAGTTCTTACATAATAGGCTTTTGTCAGGTTCTTTAACAATGCTCACTTTTTCTCGTCACCAAAAAGTTTTCCTTTAAAATTCGTTTTGGTGCTATTGTGGACCTATAGCGACAAGGTTTTATGGCGACAGTCAAAAACTCCCGTCGCTAAAGGTCCCAGTAACCCCACCTCCTTCCATCACTCACTCCGCTCACGCTCCTTTTGTAATACCCTTGCTATAACAGTCTTATCGGACAGGAAAAATTTTTTTTCCTACTTATTTCCTTTAACTTAATTACCTTTATGCATATGCACTTTCATTAATCATTAGCCTATAACTGTCCGAAAATTACTATGCAATTAATAAAAATTTGGCAATATAACGGCTATATTCTTAACTAGCCTCCTGAAAAGCAGACAATTACACAGCCTCTTAGAGGCACATCAGTTTATATCCAAACATATATCCAATCCACAGATATTATCTAGTAACACCTGTATGCCATCCATTCTCTGCAATTCCTCATCCACATACTACTATAAGTATTATACAATACGATCATTATTACAATATTGTCCTCATAAAACAAAATATAATAAGTAAATATATACATGCCACAAAAAGATTCTTTCTAACTTTTCAGCTTCAATTTCTTGCTGTGTACCCAGGCTCCAAACTATCTGTACCTGCATGCAGTAAATCTTACACGTTGAGCATTAAACATACCCAGTGGTGACTAAAAATCATAACATTTTCCTAAAGTATGCCTATATATCTTTACTAATTTTGTTTAAATTATTTATTATCGTTTATTCTTATTTTAAAATAATATTCATTTTATTAACGACTAACTTTCCATTTAATTTATAAACTTTCTTATATTTTCAAAAATGCCATTTTATACTATGATTTACTAGTTGTCCTTTTTTTCCTTATTTTCTTACCTTAACTTATTAATTAGCTTATAAATTACTGATTAATCCTTATTTCCACATTTTCATGTAAAATTACATTTTAATCCTTTTAACTTAATACGGTTGACTTTTTACCCAAACAATTGATTAAATTACCATTTTACCCTTGTTAATTATTTTCCCTTATTAGTTCTATCAATTAATTTCACCTTTTAGGAAAATTACCGTTTTACCCCTAAACTTCTAAATCCTTTTCATTTTAATCCTTTTTCATATTAAGATTTTCTTTTAGCTTTTTTTTTACACTTTTAATATTTTTTTTATCAATATGCCCCTAGTACAGACCCGGCAGAAAACTTTCATACCGGATATGCGAGACGTGGACCCCACAGGACCACAACAGAATGAAAAATAACCTCCAAGAATCATTCCTCAAATAACATATGACATATGACAGTACGTATGATAAATATACCATGGAGATCAGTGATCCGTCCATAGTAAAGCAAGTTGCCATGACTTGCACCGTGATAAATGTATCCCTATGGCCAGCCAATTATATCCTGAACTAGGTTTTACTGCCTGACTCTTTCTAAGGGCACATATCTTCTTAATTTTCTTACTTTTCATCCCTTGTCAATACAGTATCAATACTTTATAATTACAGTCAATCTTATTTATACATACTACGAAACATTTCATAGTAATTCACCATGTAATCAATAAATTATGCCATAATTCATTCAAATTTCACATTTCTCACCTAATATCTAATTAATATTTATTTCAAAAATATTTATTTAATTTCCATAAATTTTATAAAAATTCATAATCATTAATTTACATTAGTATTAACATTAGGAAACTTAAAATTACTAAAATCATCAAATTTCACATTAATTTCTTATGACATACCATTCGGCCTACACTACAACCCTACCATGCAAATTCTTTTAACTTCATCTAAGGTCTCTAACAAGTATATATGGGTCTTAAATACATACATATAACATTACTTTCAATTATATCCCAATATATAAATATTTTCTTAAGAAACCTAAAGAAAATTAACTTAATTAATAGGGAAATAAAAAGATTTATTAGTCACACACCTTTTTTTATGGATTAGCCTTGCCTAGGCTTCCTTTTTCTTTCCTTTGGCTTGAGAAATTTGCTCCTCTTCTTGGATTCCTTAACAAACCAAAATTCCCATAAAAAATAACTCAATTATTTTGGCCTCAAATGCTAAATTTGACAGCAAAAATAAACTCTAGGCACCCAAAATTAGTAGTAGGCACCTAAAAACCAAATAAAAAGCAATAATTTCACATACCAAATTTTGATACCTAAACTTTAACTCTAAATTTCTCTTGATTTTCTTCTTTGAATCAAGGAGTAGAGCTGATGAAGGTAATCTAGAGAGGCTGAAATCACTTTAGTAGGCTTTGATTTGGTGAGAATTGATGAAGAATTGAAAGAAAAAGAGAGGAATTTGAGAAAGATGGAATTCGGCCACTTATGAAGGGGAAGAAGACACAAGATTTTGCTGGATATTTCTAGAGAAAGGCAGCTTATATATTTCTTATAAATGGACTATGGGATGGGCCTTAAATGGGCTTGAACTATTTAATAGTTTAGGCCCAATAATTACCTCATATTAGCCCTAATTAATTTCTCCCACTTTTCAACTTTAATTCTCTTCAAATTTGATTTCATTATTCATATCACATCAAAAATAGGCTATACCTAAAATTTTAGCCCAATCGGAGTTTGTTTCGGGTCCGATTCGATTTTATCGGTCCGATTCAAAAATACCGGTATTACCGAAAAATTCACTTTTTGCCACCAAAATAATCTACATATTAGTTTAGGTATGTATGTAATTTTTGATAATTTTTAGACTTTATTTGATATTTTTAGTAACCAAAACGATCAAAAATTCAATTAAAAACTCTAAACCCTAATTTTCTCGATTTTCATTCTTTTGGCTTTCGGAGGTCTATTTGACCTCAATTTTACTTCAAATTTCAACCCCGAACTACCCGTGACTATTACTTTCCAATAGTCCAATAAAAGTTTTTTTACTTTCGGGTGTTATTTTCAGCTCGGAGACACTATTCACTGTCGGAAAGCACTATTCACGATCTGTCCGACGTTGAGGCCATTACACATTTTATTTTTTTGTCTTTTTCTTCCTTTGATTCATTGTTCTTTGGACCTTTTGGTTTCTTTCTTCACCCCATATATGTGTGTGTGTGTGTGTGTGTGTGTGTGTTAGTTTATTAATTTATATTATCATTTGTTTATTATTGTTTTTTAACTTGATGTTATTATTAATATTTTCCTTGTATTTTTTAATTTACTAATATTGAGTTGCTAATATTCTTTTAATACTAATAATTTTATTAATATTATATTTTATATTTACATTTATTAATTAACTTAATTAATTAATATTTGAATCCCTATCTATTGTGAAGTGACCGGCCTTAACGAGTTAAGTGAACCTTGATCAAATCTTGAGTCCTAAAAGCAGGCTTTCGAGAGCACACTAGATGCCTACAAGGTTTGGCGTACGTCTCAATATGAATCGGTTAACCGTGGACTAATGGTTAATCGGTACCCAAAAACCTAAACCTTAACCAAAAATCAAAAATGTAAAAATTACAAATCGTAATCGAGTTTATCGGATCGGTTAACCAAAAAAATCGATTCGGTTAACCCCTCATGATTTGTACCATCCCAATTCTATTACTAGAAAATGAAAATCCAATCACAAATTGATTAAAGAAAGGAAAAAAATTCTAATTCCATCCCTTAATGGTTTGTACTTGAATTGATATAATAAGGAACTTGATGCTTGATCAAAGTATAGTAAAGTTTCACTTGAATAAAGATGGTGATGATTTGAATAAGCTAACATTTGTAATTGTGATTGAATATGCCAAATTTATTTCTTTTCTTTCTGTTGACTTTTAATCTCTTATATGAAACAACATTTGTGCTCCACTAATATGCATTTAAACTAACAAAAAGTTAAGTTTAAAAATCGCTTAAGAATCTTGCACAAAATAAGTAATTTTTTAATATAATAAGAAAAACAATGATAATGATTAGTAAATAATAGATCAACTATAACTTACCTATATTTGTCAAAATGAGTCAAAGGGAATATATGCCAAACTGAGTCAATGTGTTATAAATAATTAGTAGATTACAATCAATATAAAATTTCCACTATTAAATAGGAAAAAATATTTTTTTTATGGACTGAAGTACTCTTATAATTTTATTCAATTAAAAAAAAACCTTACAAATAAGATATGTGAGGATTGGTAATTTTTGGTTTTTTTTATGAAAGCATTCCAAATATTTAATTTTTTTTTCAACATTCAAAGAAATTGGAATGAGAAATAATAGCAAATTTCATTTACTAATCAAAATTATATTATTAGACATATATAAGGAATTTGAGTTAAATGAAATTAATACAAAATTTATTGAACAATCAAATTTAATATGGTGAATTTATTAATGGAAAGTTATGATTTCCATGTAAATACTGTATTTAAAATTAAATTAAAATTGTTTTAATTTAAAAACTAGTTTAATATTTAATACCATGGAGTCTTCATTTGATACTTTTATATAACCATACATTGCTGATAATCGAATTAGGAAATCGGGCTCCCTCAAGTAGTCCAATTTTCCATGGGTTTAGGTGGCTTGGGTTCAAGAATTTCCCTCAAGCTGTGTGATAAGTGTGAGTTATATATAGTTTTTGAGATGTTTTAAGCTTGGTTATTTAGTTATTTTGGTATTATTTAGGTTAAAATAGAGTTAAATTGTTAATTTATATGTTTTTAAGGTTAATCCAATATTTTGTTTGATTTTCAGGTTTAAATTGTTAATAAAGGGCTTAAATTGCAAAAAAGGCAAAGATTGGGGCCAAAACTGTAAATATGAAAAATTTATGCGAGAAAGCGAGCGTCCAGTCCAGAAGCTTTTCACGTGACCACGTGAAATCAATGAAGAAATCTACCCGTGGCCATGTGAAGGCATAAAGCTTGGAAGACATGGCCACGTGAAGGGTTAAGGCATTTTCATCCATGGCCACGTTAAAGACCAAATGAAGAAAACCATGCAAACACGTGACCATGTGTGAGGAAGGGTTAATGGACATGTAACCACATGTGAGGAAAGCTTAAGGGACACGTGAACACGTGTAAAAATGCAAGGGGAAAGGCGTGGCCACGTGCTGAAGACTCCCACTTTGTGAAGGATTTTCTCGAGCTTCCTGATTTAGCAGAGTTCACTTCCTATTTGATGTCTGGAGTTAAGAATGAATCTACTACGTTTTTTTCCTATAAGTAGCAGTCTAAAATAGCAGAGAACGGGAGATCAACCTTAGAATTAAGCATTACTTCCTTAGTTTATTTTTACGTTGTTTTACTTTCACTGTTTTTCTTCAACACTTTGTTTTAATTTTAAGTATGTCTTGTGAGTAGTTTTCTTTAACTTTTGCTAAAGGATACTTGAATCCTTAACTTGTATTGTTATGACTTAAGTTTGTTCTTCAATTCAATACAAGTTGATTATTTCTTATTTCTTAAGCACAGTCTTGTCTTTACTCAAATTTAAGTTGATTGTTAACTTGATTAAGCATTGGTTAATTAATTGGTTTAAGTTGATTAATGACTTGCATGTTCTTAGGTTAATTTATTTGGATTAATGCATGATTATAATCTGAACAAGTTATAATTGTGTGTTGATTTGAGTAAGTTAAGATTGAGAAAAGTGTAACTAAGAATAGGTGGAAGTTAAATCTCTTGAGAAAGGCTTTAATAGACATCTAGGAGAGTTAATTCAGTTCTCTATGCTAAGTGTTAAGTTTATCTGAATAAGAAAATTTTGATGCTTGGAATGGTAATCTTGAATAAAGTTATCTAAGTTTATTAAACTGAATTCTCCATAATCACTTGTATGTTTTCTTTTAAGTCATAGCAATATTTGTTAAGGTGGATAGTCCTTTAGTGAAAGTTGTTTTTAATATTGATTTTTACCTCACTCAATTTACTTGCTTTTATTAGATCTTTATTTATTTTAACTCTTTATTTTGTTTAGTTTGCTTTTAGTTTTAAATCCTCAATCATCACAATTTTGGGATTTCTCTTCTTTCTTTTACATACAACATTGGTTTTGAAATTGAAATAGAACATACAAGCACAAGTTTCCATTGGGTTCGATATTTTGGGTCATAATTATATTTTTCTATATTATTTAGCCGATCTAGTACACTTGCTAGCATCTGGTCACTGTGTCATTCCAAGCAATCCTAATTACGCACGTGATCTAAGCCACCTCATGCCATTACGAAGCCTATTTTGGAAGTCTTAGCTAATTTTCTTAATGAGGCTGCATGTTTCCCTCAATAGGAATTCCATGAACATAGGGATTCTTAGCTAAGGAAGGATTCTTATCCTTATAAATAGGCAAGATATTAGGTATTTTTCTCTCTCTTAGACATTTTACTAAAAAATACTCTTCTACCCTTTTCTGACTTGACCATTGTAGTGTCCCTACGCTAGATCCCCGTCAGGATTTCTTTATTTTCAGGCACCATTGGAGAATTCAGTTAGTTAGGTTAGATTTGATAGCAACTCAGCAAATTTGAAATGTTATCATTTGGTACAGTGAGCGTGGATCCTATCCCTAAAGAACTAGGAATTCTAAAGGTGAAAATACCTAAACCAAAAATGACTGAAATAGCACACCACCAGCCCCACACATACCTATTTTTCAGACCCTAGAACCCACTTCCCAAGGCACCTCCACTAATCTTCCTATTACTAGCCTACCTATTATAACCCCTAAAATCCCTGTATATGGCCTTACTCTACAGCTTGCCAATCCCTTCTGGCAATGTTGTCGCACCTAGTGGCATAAGTGACACCTTAGCTGACACCATAAACTACCAGAACAAAAATAGCCCCTAACTCTATAACCTCAAACCCCACATCCCAACTAAATGATGCAGTGCCCATGATTACTTTAACAATGGGTGAACTTGACAGGCTTGTCGAAGAAAGGATGCAATGGTAGCAGAGTCCCAACACGGTGCAATATCATGGTAATTTCTGCTCTCCTCTCTCCAGAGCCATACTTTTCACTCCTTTTCCAAGCATAAAACTACCCAATCTACTGAGGTATAATAAGAGTACGGATCCTCGGGTGCATGTGGATCAGTTCCACCATACCATGTTGATCTATACCACTGAAGATGTTACTCTCTACAAAGTTTTTTCATAAACATTAACAGAATTTGCCCAGATCTGGTTCAAAAATTTACCAAAACACTCAATAAACAACTTTTGACAGTTTAGTGATATGTTTTTGGAAAATTTTATAGCAGCCATATGACCAACTAGAGTTTTAACCTACACCAGGTCATTCAGGAGAGGGGAGAGCCCTTGCGGAGCTACTTGGAGAGATTTAATATGGTAGCGATGGGCATTCGGAACTTAAACTTGGAGGTCACCATCAACACACTTGACAAAAATACAAGGTTTCAGGATTTTAACGACTCTTTGAACAAGAAATCTCCTTCTAATTTTACCAAGTTAATGACCAGGGCTCACAAATACATCTAAATAGATAAGTCCAAGAGATTGAAGTACAATACCCAGATAGGGGATGAAAACAAAAACTCCCGAGGAATAGGATGGGATAAAAAAGCTCTAGAAAGGGTGATTTATGAGCCATGAGGGGGTTGAACAAAACATATGTAGTCTCAAAACAATATTTAGGCAACTGAAGTGAGAAGCATTTCACTGAGCTAAAAATCTCCTCAGTACAAATCCTATCCTGGATGAAGAAGAATGACCAGGTGAAATGGTTAAAGCCTATAAGAGAAGATCTGAATAGAGACTAAAGCCTATATTAGGCCTTTCTCAAAGATAAGGGGCACAAAACTAATGACTGTAGACAGCTCAAAAGGAAAATTGAATAGCAGATCGAGACGTGCAATCTTAAATAGTTTGTTAAAGGAAGCAAAAATGATGATAGAGGTCACCACCTCGGCAATTCGAAAGGGGGAAAGGAAATAGTAGCAAGAAAGCCCCAACAAGAGTAATTTATGTGATCGTAGTGGAAAACCCTATGATGTGTTTAGAGATTCCAAAAAGTGCAAAGTAAAGGAAGTTTTCACACTTGGAGCCATCCACCTACCCCAACAAACATCATTAAGTTCTCATTTAAAGATGGGAAACATGTCAGACAACTTCAAAATGATGCATTGGTAGTGGAGTCAATGATTGAAGATTTCTCGGTATAGCAGATTCAAGTAAATATGGGCAGCACAATTAATCTAATTACTTTGCAAGCTTACAAAGCCCTTGGCATGTCGAGCCCACTAGAAGAGGATGCAGTTCCCCTAATTGGTGATTTCACTCAACCAGTTAAGGTGGAAAGTTCGGTCAACCTGCATTTATAGCTCGGAGATGACTCAATCATCAAGTCATATACAACATACTTTATGGTAGTAAATATATCGTTGTCTTACAATATAATTTTTGGTTGCCCTCTGTTAGCTGCGGTGGATGCTTACATTTTTATATAGAAGTGGTCATGAAAATTTCAGCATTAAAGGGAATAGCTATACTTCAAGGAAACCAGATAGTAACGTGAGAAACATATATCACGATGTTGAAAGAGGCAAATTAAGCACTTCCAGTAGATGCATTGGATGTCCCAACAGATGCAACTCGAAAGGCAAAGTCAGTAGATGCATTATAAGAGGTAGAGCTATTGCCTGGGTGTAGACACTACAACCCAAGGCAACCTAGATTAGGGTTACTTGATGATAAGAAATGATATGTTGGTGATAACGGGTTCGGATCTTAAAGCTCCGATTTTGAATTTCTCACATTTTTCATAGATTTTTAGGAATTTCCAAATATTTCCAATTGTTTTAACAAAATGTACATCAAAACCTCATTCTGGACCTTCAGCAGTGGCAGAAGGTCGTCTGTCACCCGAGGGGCACCTGTTTGTGGGCCCTTCTCTCCTACATAGTCTAAATAAGGGGGCGTTTTAGGAAATTCCAGTTTTAGTGTTGAGGGATGTCCGCCTCTCATTGAGGGACGCCCATTTATGGCTCAAAACCCAAAATTCTCACATTTTTCTGGAATTTAAAAAGACAGTTGGAATACAATTTAAAATCTAGGGTTTTGAAAAGAAGGGGGGAATCACATTTTTTTAGAGAGCCATTTAAAGGAAGAAGAAGACTTAATTTCTTTTTCTCTCTAAACTTTTGCTCTAGCAATCCTTATTTGAAACACACACACACAATGAATTTCATTACTTTCTCTTAAAAATGGTAGTCATGAATCGGAATTAAGGTCTGGACTATAAGAGTTACAGAGTTATAATATCTCTTGGGGGTAATATTTTAGGCTTATTCTCACTTTCTTTCTCTACAATTTATTTTGTATGATCATATGGATGTTTGATGTGAATTGATGTGTTTTAGTTATTGTATTTGAGAGATATGTATGTTTAATTGAGATGTGATTAAAACCTAGGTTTCAAAACATGTTAGAGGCATGATTAATCCTTAGATTCCTCCATTATTGTTGTTTTGAAGCTTTCTTTTATTCTCTATTAATTCTATAAATGTGTGATTTTAATGTATTTATGCATGATTTATTGTTATGATTTAGTTTTAACATGATTTAGGACCCTATATATGTATGTTTAGGGCTAGCAATTCATTTTCCATGATTTCTTGCATTTTTACCATGAATTCTGCATTTTACTTCTATCTAGAGGCCGTGGATAGGAAGACTACTTGACAAATGAGTTATTGTGAGCTCATCTTCTCGTTCTGTCCTTCGCTTGGTTATGGTCATCCCTCGCCTGGTTCTAGGTTTCTGTAGGTGCATTTTAGGCATTTTTGAAGTATTTTCATGTATTTATATGTCTTTTATGCAATTTATTCATTTTCTATCATATTTGTGCACAATTTGATGTGATTTTGATTCTGTATTACATGGAAAGTTATGCTCTCGATTTGGTCATTATAAGCACCGGGTCCTAAAGAGGCTTTTGTCAGGGTTGCTTGATGAGGAAAATTGCTATTTTAAAGATAGCGAATCAAGGATGGTGAATCCTTTTTGTGTTGAAACTGTTATTTGACAAATGGTTTGTCCTTGATTTAAGTAGCTGAGTGACATAGAGGGTAAATTGATAAGAAATACCCTTGATCAGGGGCTTAAAATTGAGTTAGGCAATTTTACAAGCCTTATGCACTCATGCATATAGGCTCGTACACCCCTGTACATAAGGAAAATCTCATCATTTAACCTAATGTCAGGATTTTTTCATTTTTGGCAATATACGACCTTACAAAAAGGGCATACGCCCGTACACTCCTACTGGTACAACCATACACTCCAAAAGTATGGGAATTCTCAGAGAGCAGGTGGGCAAGTGGCTAACTTTTTTAGTGTACACCTATGCATAGCTCTATGCACACCTATAGACTCATCACTATATAAAACTTTGCCTGAATACTTTTAAAGAGGTTAGAAAATCTTTATTTTTGAAAGAAAGCTTTCACAAAAAGCTTTCAAAAGTTTTTAAGAATAAAAAGTGGTTTTTGGCATTTAGCTCTTTATGTTTTTCAACTGTCTTTGACCATTTCAACACCATAAAGGGTCCACAAATCCAATATGTAACAGTCTAACCGAGTAACTATATAGAAGATAATATAAAAAGCCCTTCTTATTATTTTTAGAATATCATAAGTTGTGTTATTATCCTCATTTATAACTTTTATTACATATTAATTTCTGCTAGATTTAGGTTGTGAAACCTTTTTTAAGGGTATATTGCTTTGTGATAGAAATTATTATATTATTTTCCTTAAAATCCATTTTGTCCATTTTAAAGTCAATTTTCTTAAGGGAAAAGCTAATTAAAAACCTTTTTTGCTCCCTTTTGGATCTATTATCAATAAAGAATTTATTTTAAAAAAAGAGAGAAAACTAGCCGTTATCAAGCCAATACGGTCGTGCATCACTTGATGCACGCCCGTGCATTATGCGATGTTCGGCCTAAAATATATTTTCTTGCTTTTTAAGGTAAAAGAGTTGACTGTATGTTGTCAAATGCACTCCTGTGCATTTTTTTGACATACGCACCAGATCTTTGTTTTTTCCTTTTATTTACTTCATTTAGTTTTTACGTATATTCTCTTTTCATTTTATGTTATCATTATTATTTTTGATATTATTGTTATTATTATTATTATTGTTATTCCTGTGGAATAACCCCTTTTATGAATACGAATGGGTGAGCACTACAAGTAAGTTCATTATCCTCCCTCTTTACTATAAAAAGACTTTTTCGACCACAAATGAAAAATATCACAAGAAGATTTATAGTAATTAATTAGGATATTTCATTAATAAATCGGACCAATGTTTGCATTTTGCTTAGGAAATTCACATATGAAAATTAGCTTTTAATAATGTAAATGATTTTGAATATAATTAAATAACACGGGATGTTTCTTAAATAAAACTTGGACTGGTAATTCCCTATCTTTAAACCCTCACAATGAAATGTTTCTTCGGTAATCCACATACGAGGACTAAAGTCCTCACTTAAAAAGGTTACAATAAACTATCTAATTTATGGATGCCTTTATCACTTTTCTCTATGCCATGATTTACCATTTTCTTACGTGATTGGGTATGCCTTTATTCTTTTATATTTGCTCTAATCTTATATAAAAGAAAAAGGATAACATAATTAATCTAAAAGTTGTTATGTCACATTTATCAAGGGTAAAAATAAGAATAGAGTTTTGAACCCTCTCTGTGTTTTTTGGCCTCACGAGGTCAGAACACCCTTCTTTTCCAATATTTTATTGGGTGACGACTCTTTACTATCAGCCTTGTTGTGCCTAACTAGGCATCTCCCGTCTATCGATTGTTGGTGATGAGATAGGGATACTTGGGCATGTCGTATCATACCTTTTGGGGTTTAAGATTTGGCAAGTCGAGTTAAGTCTCTTTCCTATTGCGAAGCAAACATCAGCCCAGGTAGGGAATCTTAACCTAGTTCAGCCCTAAAAGTGGGATCGAACCACTAAAGTTCAGAGGTTTCCTCACTCGAGCTCGATGATCCATTAGTTTTGGGGGTAAAATCGAGCATCGATAAGAAAAGCATGTGTCAAAATGGCGACTCCGCTAAGGAGTTATTCGAGGCTTCGCTCCGAAACTACTTTTAAGTTATGTGACATGAAAGGCTTTCGGTTAAGAAAATTTATCTCTTTTCAAAATTGCATTAAAATCATGCTAGAGCCTTAGAATAAGTTAGGCATCCTAGTTTTCTGACCCCGATACATTCCCAAAGCACTCCCTTATTGTTCACTCAACTGAGGGTAATGTTAGGGATAATCACCAACCCAAGTCTAGTACCTTATGGTATATCAAATGGTGACTTGATCGATCATTATACTTGTAATGAGCTAGACCCATTACCAGAGACTATGCTTGGTTAGCCTTATAATCGTGTACCTGGATCAAAAGCCCATGTAATGACATAGAAATCTCCACTATGATGTCTATAATAATCTTGCATTGCTTGTGATGTGGATGCTTGTGTATTAGGCATACCTAGACAAATCTGGATGTTCGCTTATCAAAGGCTGGCATGCCCCAGTAAGCCTATTTTGACTTGTGTAGGTCGCCCGAATATGCAATGATCAAAACCTTTTTGTTTGCTTTTCTCGAAAGGCAGTATGCTGCTAGATTTTTGTCGCATACCACACATATTCATCAGGGTCCCCTATTGACCCATGGATTAAGCCCACTTAGGAAAGAGGACTTTGACCACATGTGTAGGAGAAATAAGGTAGAGAGGATTCTTACGTGTGGTTATCGATACTACATCTCATGATCATGCATCTGTTTATGCATTATGCTGACAACCCCCATTTTGGCAGCCATAATAAAGCCATCATTTCCCAAGTGGTTTTGAGGTTCAGACTATCATGGTTAAGAAGTGGTTTGCTGAACAAATATAAGAGTTGGTATTAGGGTAGAGTTCAGAATTAGGATTTGAGTCGGGTATAAACAGTGTTTTAAAAGAATTTTTAGATGGGTACTTAAAACAATCAGAAAGGGAAGTTATGGCTAAAACCACTCATTTGATTGGTTATTTCAATTTTTAAGATGCTGATAAGAGGATGGATGATCTTGAGAGAAAGATGATGTCAATGTTTGCTAGTCTTACAACCAGTTTGGCTTCAATCTCAACCGCTCAACCTATTACGCCAGCTTTGGCTTGAGTTAAATAGACTCCTGTTGAGGAGATTTCAGCAGCTTCTGCATGATATACCTACCAGCAGTAAATGTCAGGAATATGGCTCCATGAGGAACATAAAAGGATGTCACTTGAGGGGGTCTCAAATATGATTTTATAACTAATGAGGAAGATGAATTATGGGCCCCTCGAGTATTGAATAACCTTATCCCTAAAGAGGAAAATCCTACTATAATAAAGATAAAAGAGAAGTTAGAGGCTTTGACTAGGATATTATCAGTTGGGAAAGGAGTCAGTCCCAAGGATATTGACTTAGATGGTGAAGATGCTTTGCCTAGTCAATTTAAGATGCCTGACTTGATGAAGTTTGATGGTACATCTGATCCACTAGCTCATATCAAATAGTATGTCCTACTCATGAAAAGGACTGCCCTCACTGAAAGAAAAAAGTGGATCTCTTTAGCCTCAGTCTTATGGGCCCTACTGTTGACTGGTATCATAATTTGGATAGAAAGACAAAAGAAGATTGAAAGAGGTTGACGAAGGAATTCTTTAGGCAATATAACTATAACACATGTATAAAAGTTACCTTGAAGGATTTAGAGTTATTACAGCAGAAACCTAGAGAGTCTTTTCATGAGTACCTCACTCAATAGAGGAATACAGTGATGGAAATGAAGAGGAAACCTGACACACAAGATCAAATTTGCCTTTTTCATTCAAAATACCAGTCCTTATATGAAAAAAGGTCTCAAAATGAAGGGGTTGAATGATTAGGAGTCCTTGAAAGACATAATAATCGAAGCCGAGGGAGAATATTTTGCAAAGAAAAGTAGTGCTGGAAGTTTGAATAATGGAGGTTATAACAATAACAATAGAAGTTTTGAAAGCTCGGGATTCGGTAAGAATACAGGTAGTAGTAGTGGCAATGGAGGTAACAATGGAAGGAATGCTAAGGTATTAGTGACGAGAGTTAACCAACACCGTTACCCAGAGTTAGACAAGTTACTATCTTGGTGCCTCGGTCGTTTAATGAAAAAGGGAAAGCTACAACCAATGCTATCTAAGCCTACAAGGAACCAGGGCCAGTTGGGACACAAATCTGATTGGTATTGTGCCTTTCACCAACACATAGGATATGAGACTGGTTACTATTATACCTTAAGGAATCGTATCTAAGACTTAATTGACTCTCGACAAATTCTTGATCCAAAGAATAGAGCTAAAAAGAAGGAAGCCTACAATGCTGTGCCACCATCGGTGTTTATGGTTGGGTTTGAGTTGCCAGAATGGTATATTTTTAAGGATTTGTATGGAAATGAGTGTTTGGATATCATGTGTAAGGCTTGAGGAAGCAGTAACGGTTCAGATGCAAGTGTAGAGGGGTCAAAAAAAGTGGGGGAATCAGTTCGACTAGTGGATATATGGGATATAAATAGTGAAGTAGGCTTAATTAAGGTTGAATAGGATCTAAAAGACCTGTGGGAAACTGATGAAGATGAGAAGGAAGTAACAGATTAAAAAATGGTTCAAGCTGTCACTATAAGTGGTAGGGTCATGCCAAAAGTTAAGAGGCTATAGGAAGCCGCCACTCCCATAGAAGAAAAAGCCATGAAAGATAATTTGGTCTTAAAGCAACTTAAGAAGGCACCCTCTCAGATTTCAATTCGAAATTTGCTTAGGGAATCGCCTTCTCATCGCTAAAAATTGGTAGAAGATTTGTGTGAGTCAACTATTGCTACTACCATATCTCCTTTCGAATTGCTAAAGATGGTGAAAAGGGATTCTAAGGAAGAAATTATGTTAACTAATGCTAATCTTCCCTTGGAAGGATGCAAGCATAATCGTCCTTTATACATTAGGGCTAAGGTGAATGGCAAACACACTGCATGTGTAATGATAGATGATGGATCCTCTATCAATGTGTGTCCTTTCGTAGCAATGGCGGCCTATGGTATTGGTGAAACCATGCTCACGAAGTCTTGACTTACTGTAGTGGCTTATGACAACTGCAAGAGGCAAGCTGTTGGCACTTTTAGAGCAGTGGTAAGCATGGAACCTATCGAGATAGAGGCAGAGTTTGCCATATTATAGATACTGGCTAATTTCTCTCTATTATTCGAGTGACCTTGGTTCCACAAACTGGGAAGGGTCCCTTTCACCATACACAAAATGGTCCGAATTCCAAATGAGGGAGGTACAGTTATTGTTATGGCAGCTAAAGAGAACTTATTTTCTTCTTTAAGCATAGTTAATCAACCTTTCAATGGGTTTCATATGGCCGAAATCGGTGTTAAGGAAGGAAAGACAGGTTCTGCAAGCTCTCAGGTTGTTAATATGATAAAGAAAATGAACTACTTGCTAGGCGCTAGATTAGAAAAGAACTTTTAGGGGATTTCTCCCATTGGTCAAAAAGATAGGAAAGGTTTGGGCTATTATAAGGGTATTACTGAGAAGTAACATGAGATACAACCGGGAAAAGTTCCTTATATATTAGAAAGCTTTATGCCAGCATCCGATGAGTGTAAGTATTATGGGGAGGTTGAACCTATGATAGTTTAAGCAAAGATTGTTTGTGGGTTTGAGATCTTTAATGATGTCTTTAATTGGTCAGTTGGAACCATCAAGCCTATATTGGGGTTTTGGGATGAAAAAGTTATGGTCAAGCTTGTCGATTTGGATTTGGGTCACCCCAAGGAGATACTAATGCCAGAGTTATTAGCCACCAAAGCTAAAGGCAAAGAGAAGGTTGAATGTGAGGCTATAGTTCTTGAGAAGGAGACACCATCAGAAGAAGGAGAAGCATCTGCTGTTGCATCGGCCATCCTTGATTTGTAGGATGATTCTTTTGCTGATGTAATTTATATTCCTGAATTATTTTGTAATGATGTACCCTTTCCTACTCATGTTAATAAAATGAATAACTTTGCTTATTTGTGTGATGTCTCATCTTATTGCATCATGCATGATCATAATCACAACTCATTCATATTTGACATTAATTCAACAAACACTACTCCATTTAATCTTGGAACCCGAGATAACCTTAAAGAGATCTTGATTGCATCCAACATAACTCCTGAAGAGAGGATAAAATTCAAGAGAATATTGCAAAAATATAAAAAATTATTTGCTTAGACCTAAGATGACATATCGAGGATTGACAGAGATGTTACAGAACATGCCATTCCAACATACCCGAATAGTAAGCCAATAAAGCAGAAGCTTCAAAAACTTGGGCTAGAATGGGTTAAAAAAGGTGAAAGAAGAAGTGAAGAGACAGATTGAAGCAAAGTTCTTGGTTGAGGTTCAATACCCTACTTGGCTAGCCAATGTTGTCCTTGTTGCTGATAAAGATGAAAAAGTACGAATGTGCGTGGATTATCGAGATTTAAATAAAGCTTGCCCGATAGATGACTTTTCGCTCTCCCATATAGACTATTGGTAGACAGTGCGAAAAAATATATAATGTACAGCTTTGTTGATGGATACATAGGGTATAACCATATCTTAAATAAGATAATAGATAGGGTAGAGACAACTTTCATTACTAAATAGGGGACCTACGCATATAAGGTCATACCATTTGGATTGAAAAATTTAGAGGCCACATATCAGTGAATGGCCACAAAGATCTTTGGCAACTTAATCCACAAAGAAGTTGAAGTGTACGTTAACGATGATGATTAAGTCAGTTACAAAGGAAGGGTATTTTGAGTCTTTAGAAAAATTTTTAGTGGATAGATAAGTACAATCTCCATCTCAATGCAAAGAAATGTGTGATTGTGATGACCTCTGGTAAGCTACTGGGGCATGTAGTTAGTCAAAAAGGGATAAAGGTGGATCTAGATATGGTGAAATCCATTCAGGAAATGCCAATAGCGAGGAAGGAGAAAGAGATCAGAGGGTTCTTGGGACGGATTCAATACATCAGCCAGTTCATCGCTAAGCTCACCTCCATATGTGAGCCAATTTTTAAGCTTCTAAAAAGGGATCAGCCGGCTAAATGGAATGACAAATGTCAAAAAGCCTTCAATACCATCAAACAATACTTGCTACACCCTCCAGTTCTCCAGCCACCCATACCATTAAAGCCTTTAATCCTATAGATAGCAGTGGAATAAGGTTCAGTAGGGGCCATGTTGTCTCAAAAGGATAATGCCAAAGCTAAGTTTGCCATGTACTATTTGAGCAAAAAGTTTATGCCATATGAAACCAAGCACACAGATGTGGAAAAGATTTGCCTAGTAGTGATATAGGCCTCAAAGAAGCCAAGGCACTACTTCCATTCCTACAAGATCTAAGTGGTGGCTAAGTATAACCTGCTTAGATACCTTCAGTCAGAACCATACCTACAGGGAAAAATGGGAAGGTGGTTGTTGCTCTTGAAAGAATTTGAAGTGGAGTATGTAACTAAAAAGACAATTAAGGGAAGGGCAGTTGTAGAGTTCCATGCTGATCACCAGTTAGAAGGAGACCAGGCTGAATATGAATTCCCAAATGAAAGCATCGGTGTCATAATGGTTTAGGGTTGGAAAATGTACTTTGATGGGGCTACCAAAATAGAAGAGCTGAAGTAGGAGTCATTCTCATTACACTCGATGGCGAGAAACTCCCCTTAGCCAAAAAATTGAGGTTTAAAGTGACCAATAATGAAGCAGAGTACGAAGCCTATCTACCTAGAGTTGAAGCCTTGATAACACTAGGAGCAAAAACTATCGAGGTGTTCAGGGATTCATCCTTAGCAATTCACCAAGAAAAAGGCAAATGATCCATCAGAGAGGAAAGACTGGTGCCTTATGCAGAATACCTGAGAAGATTGAGCGGTTAATTTAAGGCATGCACCTTTTAGCACGTACTGCGAGATGAGAACCAATTGGCAAATGCCTTGGCAACCTTGGTATCTATGTGGGACAACTTCGAAGGGACAGTTATGAGACCAGTAATAGTTATGAGCTCAACCAAGCCTTGCTTTGAAAATGAGAACCTCATGAGTGTAGATGGATCTGACGGCAAGCCCTGGTACTATGATGTCCAAAATTATTTGGAGACTTTTAAGTTCCCTAAGGAAGTAACAAAAAAAGATCAAAGGATCTTCAAAAGTTATCTAGTTAGTTCATCAGTGTAGATGGGATCCTATACAAGAGATAAGTGGATGGTGTTCAACTAAGGTGCCTGGATGAGAGAAAAGCAAAAAAAGTCATGGAAGAAACACATACAGGGGTTTGTGGGGCCCACATGAATGGATTGACACTAGCCAGAAAGATCATGTGATAAGGATTCTTTTGGTTAACCATGGATGCTGACTACTCTAGATATGTATAAAATGTGCCATCAATGCCAACAATATGGTGACTTAAGTCATCTGCCAGCCTCGGAGTTATGCAACCTTTCCTCACCTTGGCCTTTTTCAGCTTGGGGAATAAACATCATCAGAAAAATTTATTCGATAGTTTCCAACGGTCATGGTCACATAGTGGTTGCCATTGATTACTTCACGAAATGGGCAGAAGCTGAGTCCTTCAAAAGGCTAAGAGCATGAAAGATGGTCCGATTCATTGAGAGAAATCTGGTGTGTAGGTATGGGGTGCCTAATCACATAGCATCAAATAATGGGGTTCAGTTCCAAGTGGAGACTAGGTACATACTTTAGAAGTACAGAATCCATCACCACAAATCATCTCATTATCATTCGTAGGCAAATGGGGCATTCGAAGCTGCAAACAAGAATTTAAAGAAGATTTTATCCAAGACCATGCAAACATATAAAGATTGGGATGAAAAGTTACCATTCGCACTCTGGAGGTATAGAACTACTGTTAGAACTTCTATGGGGCCACCTCCTTTTTCTTTTGTGTATGGCTCAGAAGCTGTGCTGCTGTTAGAGATTGAATTATAGTCACTAAGAGTTGTATTGAAAGCCAAGCTGCCAAAGAGGGAATGGGGTAGAACACAAAATGGCGCAGTTAAACCTGCTAGATGGGAATCAGATGAGGGTTTACTACCACAATCAGCTATATCAGAAAAGGTTAGGTCGATCCTTTGGGAAGAAGGTCAAAGGCAACCATTTGAAATAATGGGATTTGGTATTTAAATAAATGAGACCCGATCTACCTGACTACAGAGGAAAGTTTAGGCTGAATTGGGAAGGTCTTTTTATTCTAAAGAAATTGCTTTCTAAAAAGGCATCTATCCTTACAGACAGCAATGGGAATGAATTTAAGGAGTCAGTTAACATCGATAGGTTGAAGAGGTTCTATGGTTAAAAAAAAGAGAGAAGAGGAAAAAAAAGAAAAAGAAGAGGGAAGAGAAATAACAAACTCGCATATCAAAAATTGAAAAACGCAGCCTTGCTAAAATGGGGCACCCTGCTAAGGAAAAAACCGAAAAAAGGTGCCTTAGGCAAAAATTAAGGGTTGAGAGAAAATAGCCAATCAAGAAAATTCGTGAGGGCTAATTGGCGACAGGAGTTAGATGTACTCAAGATGTCACCACCCAAGATTGAATGAAAGTTGTGTTTTGCATTAATTGTCATGTCGTGATTATTATCATTTCAATATTGTGATCATTGAGCATGCATTAATAGTTTAAGTTATGCATTACGATTGACATGAATGAAAATGTATTATTTATTTATAACAAACAACAGCAGCAACACGAAGGCAAAACAAAGCAAACCCGACATCAGGCAACCATGATAACAACACAAAGCATCCAACCATGAAAACATGCCAACGAAGGAAAGAAATAAAAAGAATTTGTTCTAGCAATATATTACATTCCAAAAAAGGGGGGAAAGAAACAGCAACAACAACCAACACACTCTTTTAAGGGAACTCCTTAGCTAGCACCACTTTCGCTAAGGCCTCCTATGCCTGGGGCACCTCAACAAGAAAGCTCTGGTATCTGGTGCCTCTATGATCTATGAATGGTGTCACAAATGTTTGCTGGTGGAATGTTTGTCCTTATAGGTAAATGCCTCCAGATGTAGTGGTACCCTATGATAAAGGCATTAGTTAGGTCCCCCCTCTAAAGTTTAAGTGTACTTGCACTATCTCTTGTCTAAAACCAAATTGGCAGGTGTAGCAAGCTGTAATGTAGAAAGTTACCTGATGAAGGCCACAAAAGGGCACACTCCGAGAACTTCCATCACGAGTCATATACTCTACACGAATCTATGAGTATGATAAGTATGCATTTTATTATGTTTTTAAGTGTTTTTAGTTGGTTTATTGTGTTAATTTTATAGTATTTAGTTAATCTAGAGTTTAATTTGTTTAATTTGCAATTTAAGGTCTTAATTGAGATTATTTGTATTTTTAGGTGTAAAATTGAAAGAAAAAGGAGAAGTTGAAGGACTAAAAGGATAATTTTGCAAGACAAGAGCCAAAGATTGAAAAAGTGCATCGTTTGGAGCCCAATAAAGGACCATTCGGTGGAATCACATTGTGATTCTACCAAATGGCTCTTTAAAGTGGAGAAAAAAGGGCTATTCGGTGGAATCATAATGTGATTCTACCGAATGGACTTGATTAAAGACTAAAGCTGGGCTATTCGGTGGAATCTGATTCTCTACTCTCCCGAATGAGTTTTTCTTTAGAAGAAGTGATTCGGTGGTTTCAAAATGTATTCTACCGGTTCAAGGAAGTTCACTTAAAGAGGAAGTCTTATATCAATTAAATCAGGAAATTTGCTAATGCTCGATTTAGGAAGTTGAGGTGGATTAAACTTCTTGTTTTGCTGCCTCTGCTCTTCCTATAAAAAGAAGACTAAAGACACAATTTAGGGGGTCGATTGGAGAGTTTTCAGTTATTGTTTTTACATTAGAATTTAAAGTTAGTTTACGTTTTATGTAATTTTGTTTTAAAACTCGGTTTTTAGCTTTTAATTATGAAGTGTGAGTAGTTCTTCTTAACTTTTGCTAAGGATACTTGAATCCTTAATCTTTTGTTGTGATGACTTAATTGAGCTTTAATGTTAACCCAAGTTGATTATTTCTCGGTGTTAAGCATATTCTTATCTTTTTTGTTTGGATTAATTGTTGGTTTATTTGTTTAAATAACTAAAAGTTGATTTAAGCATCATTAAGGATTTGCATGTTCTTGGATTAATCTTTTGAATCAATGCATTATTATTTTCTATTTTGAGATAATTATGTCTTGATAATTTTGATTAATATTAAGAGAGGAGGAACCGAGAATATACTAGAATTGAATTTTCTTGAAAAAGGGTTTGATGAAAGTATAGGAAGTTAAACTGGATTTTTATGCTAAATGTTAAATTGTTCTTAACAAGGAGTTCAATATTCAAGAAAGATATTCTTGATTCAAGGTATTAGGCTTTATTCATCTAGTTTTCCATAATCACTCGTGTTTTTAAGAATTTAAGTCATTAAAATAAAAGGTTAAGGTGGATAGTCCCTTAGTGAAAGTTGCTTTTAAATATTGATTGTTCCCTTGTTTTAATTTACTCTTGTTGTTGATTTCAAGTCAATTGCTTTGATTTGGTTTTTAATTTTCATCATAACTTCTGGTATTTCTTCTCTCTCTTTACACATAATTTTCATTCTAAAACTTAAAATCTTTTCATACACACACAAGTTTTCCTTAGGTATGATATTTGGAGTCTTAATCTATATTTTCCTATATTACTAGGCAATATAGTACACTTGCTAGACACTGGTCAGAGCACATAAAACTTACCCTCCACTTTGCTACAAAGCTCAGCCATATAATTTCCTCTTCTATAGAGCCGATCTAATACCATCGCTTGCGTGCCCCAAAAAACTTCAAGGAGTATACGTCCACGATGCAAAAGGGATGCTCAGCCAATATTCTGAGTTTCTCCTTTAGCCAAATCTAAAAAAAAAGAAATAAATAAAGGAAAAAATGCATAAAAAAACAAAAACAACAAAAGAAAAAAAACAACAACAAAAACAACAGTGAACATAAAAGCCGTTGGAATGGTTTGGCATCTATCTCAGCAAAAATTAGACATAGGGTCATGTAAAAATCTGAAAAAAGATGCATGTCCCGCAAAAAAAAGCTAGTGTGAAAACCTATAAGAGGCACACTACCTTAAATAACTGGCTACAAATACCTAGAGAAGTAAAGGGCTGCCAGTAAACAGAATAGTGGGGTCACATTCACAGCATCCAATACAAGCAAAGTTTTCACCAGGATCAATAGGAAAGGAGTGAGTCCTTCGTGAATACCATTCACAACATCAAATAGTCGATAGTCTCCTAAGATGCTAGCCTCACCGGTGATGCATAGATAATGGGCCAAGCATATGAAGAAAGCAGCACCCACAGCATAAGTTTCATTTTCATTGGAATAATACAGACTATCAAATAGCAGATTGAGCACCATTGGTTCAGAAGGTTCAACTAGGACCCTGACATCAGAGGGATGAATTCCTAGGGCACAAATGGCCTCTCGTGGATAGTTAGGCACACAGTTGGATACACATGGAAGGGTACCCAAGGTTAAAGGGACACCCAAGATGGTAGCAAACTCTTCATAAAGGGGGCAAATCTCTACATTGTTAAAACAAAACACATGGAAATAGAGATCCCAATAGCATGTCGAAGCCACCAACAGATGTTTATCTAGTTCCACCCTTTGAAGAAATTTTAAGTTAGAGTAAGGAGATAAGATAGGATTGTCCCAAGTTGAGTAGTCATCTAGTAATAAGGTAAGGCGCTCAGAAAAGGAGTCATATTGGCCAAAGTGTGATACAAAGTAATGCAATTAAAGGTACAAATATGGGAGATGGACAGAAATGAGAATAGCTCAAGTGGGGAACAAAGGCCAGGTAAAAATTCAGAGGCCCTACTTATAAGTTAATCTATATGATCATACATTCAAAATGCACGTCTATACATCAAGCCTAGTAACCACCTAGTGAAAATGAATAGTAAAAATAGCCTTGCGTGCCATACAATGCATCCTATATCATTTTAACCAAGACATGCACACTTCTAACACAAATTTTTGTAGGTTTCAATTTACAGTTCACAATTCAAGGTCTACTCATAATTCAAGCTTATGATATTCATTTGATATTTTAAGTGATTCAAGGGGTATGTTTTACGCATGCGTATAAAGATGAAGACATAGGAAATGTAATGGCAAAATGTAATGGCAGTTGAAAAAAAAAGGGGATGTACATAATGAATGGTCATAATAATTTAAGTTTATGATAATAAGTAAGATAGCCATAAAAGCATGATAAACATGGTAGTTAAAGAGAATGTTTTGTCAAATACAAAAATAGTTTCTTATGCATAAATTGTAAATAAAATAATTTCTGCTTGATTGAGTCAATAAATTGGGTGCTGTAAATTTTTAGAGTTATTTTTGAAAAAAATTGGTGTCATTTTGCATGAGTTTGGATCCAAATCCATGCAAAAATGCTATTCACGTAGCATTTTGCATGCATGGGAACATTTCGTATTCAAAAACTTTCAAAATTGGATTTTTATATTTATATGCCCTTACACCTCTAATATATGGCCTTGCATAAGGTAGGTACGACTGTACACTCATTCACATGCCCATTCATTCCTTCACACTTAAATGCTGTCGATTTTTTTTCTTTATTTTCTCTTTTGTTCTTCTTCTTCTTCTTCAATCTCAAGTGGGGGGTCTCAGTTTTTCATTCTTTTCTCACCATAGAAGAAATATTTTGTGATTCCAGTCTAGTAAACTACTAGGTCTTCTCATTATGCACATTTTGAGACCGATTTTGTGGGTTTTCATCAAGTTTTGCTTGTTCATCGAAAAAGGACATAGATCCCTAGTACCCTATGGATGACACCCGAACAAGGTGCCCTCTATCGAACTTTAGGAGAAACTCACATGCTACCTAGCCAGTTTATGTCTGGGCACCTCCTAACACGGCTGGGATTAATAGATGAGGCTGATGACCTGATAGCTCGAGCAGGGTGGATAGACTTTTATGCAGGGTTATATCAGACTTACCCAAAAATAACCCAACAATTTTTAGCCATATTCAGGTACCTTGGAAATCATAGGCTAGATGATGAGAAGAGAGTCATTACCTACTGCATCCAGGCTCAATCGGTGTCCAAAACACGTAGACATTATGCCTAGATCTTAGGTTTACCTATGGGATAAGAAGTGATCAAGCTTGAGAGGTCCGTTACGATAGAGATGTGGGTAGTTATTACACAGCCAGGGATTCTATATGTGAGGAGGACAACAAAGTCCACTCTGCTATGATGATAGTTGCTGCGATACTTGTACAAGGTCCTTTCTTGTTCATACTTGGAGAGGCCCGGCAATCTTGGTTTTATTATGGTGACAGAGACATACAGTTTATGGGGTATAATGGTAGGTAGGCAGATAGATTTGAGCCATGCTATTTTGGGACACATATGTGTAACCCAGTGCAACCCATGTGATGTTACAGTCATTAGGGGCTTGGTCACTGGATTACTCCTAGTTGAGGGCATGCCAAAGGCTTGGATAGGGCCATCTGCCGAAGAGGGCATATACTTGGACAAAGAAGTGGCATATGACATACATATGGCCAGAAAGGATGATGTCACTCCTAATGGTATTAGGTTGATGACCCTAGAGGAGATGGATGCGGGCCTCTACCCGAGCAGGAAGATACCTGGTCGTAAGCCATAGCCTCCATATCCTGAGTAAGAGCTAAGCAATGATCAGCAGATAGAGGATGTTGTTGGGCCAGGACTTAGAGAGGAGGAAGAGGTCCCCTTCACGGATTATCTTGCAAAAGAGGCCTATTAGGGGCCATTGGTGCCACCTTCCATGTAGGATTTCCCTACCTTCTAACAAGAGTTGGCTTCTTAGGGCCTATGGTCATCCTGGTGCATCATCATCCTCAGCACCACCTCTGCCTCCACAAGCAACTCCATGGGATGCCATATTGCAAGGCATTTAGAGCTTGACTGTAGCTCAGACTGCAATGGCCATGGACATACAGGCAATGCGCCAGGAGCAGACAAGGCAGCATGAGGCATACATAAAGAGATTCAGTGACTTTGATGCCCTTCAGTGGCAGTTTATTACTGATTTGGCCAGAATAGAGATAGGGGTCCAGTATGTTGACAAGAGCATGGCAAAAGCCACAAAGCACATCATGGCATTAGAGACTGCATTTCTTACTGCCAAGGAGACAATCAAGGAAGCCATGGATAAGATAGAGAAGAGGATCGACAAGCTAGATGCTAACTTTAGGGCCCATGTGACATGCATAAATGGGATAGTTGCAGGTCGCAATACTGCACAGACGATCAAGATGGTTGGTATTCGAGCGGATGTGGATTGCCTCGCAGGTTACATTAATGAGTTCCTCCATCCTATCACTGTTTAGCTTGCACGACCCGGACAGCCAAGCCCTTTTACCTCTCAGGAGCCAAGCCCACCATTCTACAATCACCATTCCCGTTCCCCACCAGAGGGCCCTATTGACTATGGCTTTCATTGAGGCTCCAGGATTTCTGGGAAATGATGACCTTCATACATATATTATTATATCACACACATTTAATATACATTTATATATTTGAACACTTGTTATGGGATGTTTATATTGTTTTATCTGCTACATTTTGGATATTTGTGTTGTTTTTATAGTTTAGATGTTTGTTTTGGATTTATCAAGACTATCTTTTGAATTTACTTTGAAATTATCATTTGTTTGCCATGATTGACGTAGGTTTTTTACTAGTTTATATGAGGCATTATGCCATAAATCGATCTTACTTATTATTAACAAGTTAAGCATACTTTTAAGATATACCCAGTATAGGATAAAAAGTGATTGATTAATAATGAGTTATATGTTACAATGCTAAACAGGCAATGGACTTAACAAAATTTACATGCCATATTGCTAAAAAACTATATATATGTAAAGAGGAAAAATATATATAAGTGAAATAAACATGAATAATTGTCTTAATAAAGAGGGCAAAGGGTAACAAACTCCAATCTAACTTTTCAAAACTGCAAATACAGGACAAACAAAAGTTAACTGGCTACACAGCATAGACCAATTCAGCCTCGCAAGTATCGCTTATGACAACACTCCTTTCACAGTGGGGGGCAATGGTCATATGAATTAACTTCAAATCCAAAGGCCCCCAACATACACATAAAAATTTTGCAAGCCAAGGTATAGCCACATAGTGGGATCGCCTTTAAGCTAAGGTATAGCCATAAAGTGGGATCGCCTTCAAATGAAGGTATAACCACATAGTGGGATCATTTTCAAGTAAAGGTATAGCCACAAAGTGGGATCGCCTTTAAGCCAAGATATAGCCACAGAGTGGGATCGCCTTCAAGCTAAGGTATATCCACATAGTGGGATTACCTTCAAGCCAAGGTATAGCCATAGAGTGGGATCACTTTCAAGTCAAGGTATAGCCACATAGTGGGATTGCCTCAAGGTATAGCCATATAGTGGAATCGCCTCAAGGTATAGCCACAGAGTGGGATCACCTTTAAGCCAAGATATAGCCACATAATGTGATCGTGCCAAGGTATAGCCACAGATTGGGATCGCCTCAAGGTATAGCCATATAGTGGGATCGTTTAAAGGTATAGCCACAAAGTGTGATCTCCTTCAAGCCAAGGTATAGCCACAGGATGGGATTGTCTTTAAGTCAAGGTATAGCCAAATAGTGGGATCGCCTCAAGGTATAGCTTCATAGTGGGATCACCTCAAGGTATAGCCATATAGCGGGATTGCCTTCTAACCGAGGAACGTGCCACAGGCTAGCATCAGCCACCAACCAAGCCTTTTTAAAAAGCAAACAGGGAGATCACCTCTTCAGATAAGTGTTTCTCTCTCCTACTCTAAACTTTGGCTCTTCTAGATCCCTATGTGTACTAGTCTCCCCAAAGTTGGGGGCAACTGTAAGCACCGAGTCCTGAGGAGGCTTTTGTCAAGGTTGCCTAATGAGGAAAGTTGCTCCTTTAAAGACAACGAATCAAGGATAGTGAATCCTTTTTTTGTTGAAACTGTTATTTGGAAAATGGTTCGTGCTTGATATAAGTAGCCGAGTGGCACAGAGGGTCAAACAATGAGAAATACCCTTGATCAGGGGCTTAAAATTGACTTAGGCAATTTTACAAGTCTTGTGCACCCATGCATCTAAGCTTGTACACCCCTATACATAAGGGAAATCTCATCATTTAACCTAATCTCAGGGTTTTTTTTTTAATTTTTGGCATTGTTCAACCTTGTAAAAAGAGCATACAACGTGCATTATAAGAATCTTCCCTTTTCAAGCAAGTTGCCTTAGGCACTTGAGATGTAAGCTTGTACACTCCTGCTGGTACGGTCGTACAAACCAAAAGTATGAGGATTCCCAAAGAGTAGGTGAGCTAGTGGCTGACCTTTTAAGTGTACACTCGTGCATATCTCTATGCACACCCGTACACTCATCATTATATAAAACTTTGCTCGAATACTTTTAAAGAGGTTAGAAATTTTTTTTTTGAAAGAAAGCTTTCACAAAAAACTTTCAAAAGTTTTTTTTGGTATTCAGCTCTTTACGTTTTTCAGCTACCTTTAACCATTTTAACAGCATAAAGGGTCCATGAATCTGATATTTGACAGTCTAACCAAGTAAGTACACTGAAAGTAATATAAAAAGTCTTTCTCATTATTTTCGAAATTATCATAAGCTGTGTTATTATCCTCATTTATAGCTTTTATTGTATATTAATTTATGCTAGATTTAGTTTGTGAAACCCTTTTTAAGGGTATATTGCCGTGTGATAGAAATTATTAGATTATTTTCCTTAAAATCCATTTTATCCATTTTAAAGTCAATTTTCTTAAGGGAAAATCCGGTTAAAAACCTTTCTTTTTTTAAGTTTTCCTTTTTTGCTTTCGTTTGGATCTATTGTCAATAAGGACTTTATTTAAAAAAGAAAAAGAGAAAACTAGCTATTATCAAGCCAATACGGTCGTGCATCACTTGATGCACACCCGTGCATTACCTGATGTGTGGCCCAAAATATGTTTTCTTGCTTTTTAAGATAAAAGAGTCGACCGTATGTCATCAAACGCACTCTCGTGCATTTTTTTGACATACGCGCTAGATCTTTGTTTTTTCCTTTTATTTACCTCATTTAGTTTTTATGTATATCCTCTTTTTATTTTTTATTATCATTATTATTTTTGTTATTGTTATTGTTATTGTTGTTATTGTTGTTGTTGTTATTATTATTATTATTATTATTATTATTCCTATTGAATAATCCCTTTTGTGAATACGAATGGGCGAGCGCTACAGGTAAGTTCATTATCCTCCTTCTTTACTATAAAAAGACTTTTTCGACCACAAATGAAAAATGTCACAAAAAGATTTATAGTAATTAATTAGGATATTTCATTAATAAAATTGGACCAATGTCTACATTTTGTCCAGGGAATTCACATATAAAAATTAGATTTTAATAATGTAAATGATTTTTTATATAATTAAATAGCACGGGATGTTTTTTAATAAAACTTAGACTGGTAAGTCCCTATCTTCAAACCCTCACAATGAAATGCTTCTTCAATAATCAATATGCGAGGACCAAAGTCCTCACCTAAAAAGGTCACAATGAACTGCTCAATTAATGAATACCTTTATCGCTTTGCTCTATGCCATGATTTATCATTTTCTTACGTGATTAGGTGTGCCTTAATTCTTTTATATTTTCTCTAATCTTGCATGAAAGAAAAGGGATAACACGATTAATCTGAATGTCGTTATGTCACATTTATCAAGGGTAAAAATAAAAGTGGTGTTCCGAATTCTCTCTGGATTTTTGGGCCTTACAAGGTCGGAACACCTTTCTTTTCTAATGTTATATTAGGTGGTGAATCTTTACTATCAGTCTTGTAGTGCCCAACTAGATGCCTCCGGTCTATCAATCGTTAGTGATGAGATAAGGACACCTGGGCATGCTATATCACGCCTTTCGGGGTTTAATATTTGGCAAGTCAAGTTGAGTCTCTTTCCTATCGTGAAGTAATTGTTGGCCTGGGAAGAGAACCTTAACCTGGTTCAGACCCTAAAAGTGGGATCGAACCGCTAAAGGTCAGAGGTTTCCTCACTCAACCTCAATGATCCTTTTGTTTCGGGGGTGAAATTAAGCATTGGTAAGAAGAATGCGCGTCACAGTCATCATTTTCACCCTATTGGTTATCTCTATTAACCATCCTTTTACTATTTATTTATTTATTATTTAATCTTTATTATTATTTATTTAATTGGTATTTTATTTTGGATTTATTATTATTTTGGGAATGTAATAATTTAGTAAAAAAGGCTTTTGTGTATGATAAGAGGAAAAGACATTTAAAATATTTTCTACTAAATTAATTTTTTTTCCTTCAAAGTATAGACCAATGTTCAATTTTTAGCCCAAATCCACATGAGATAAAAAAGAGTTTTTTTGTAAAACATGCATGAGGGAACCAATGTTCCCAAATCTAAATAAATGCCTTAATTTATGTATGTATATTGTTTTGTTATGGTTATGAGGATGATTTGCTTATGTAATAATTAAGTAGATTTATTTTGCTAATTTTTATCACTTTATCTATGTGAATGGAGTGTTTATTTAATTTTAATTATTTTGCATTGTGTGAGAGAGAAGGAGGATTAAATATAAAACCTAATTATAAAATGATACCTAACCAAGATGCCTAATAAGAGTAATGTCCCGAACACCAGTCTCTGTTTGGGCATTAAAAGGTCGAGAATCATTTTCCAACGTTCTGTTGGGTGGTAGCTCCATGACACCTACCTCTTTTAGGCCCATTAGTAGACGCCTTCATGGGCTGACTATTGATAATAATTTGGCCTTGATCCCTTTTTTATTATGAAGTAGCCAATTTATGAGTTAAGTAAGCCTCTTTCGGTCCCGGACCCTAAAAATGGGCCTTCGAGAGTGAACCCAAATTTGAAAAATGGCCCCAACACGTATCACAATGGCAAATCCACTGGGGACAAAAGAGACCTTACTCCTAAAAGCATATTGGTTAAGTTTTTTATTATTGGGTTTTATTAATTAATCATGTCTCTTTTCTAAAATGCATTTCTTGCATTTATCTTAAAGCCTTAAAATTAAGTTAGGAATCCCTTTTTAGCCCTAGTGTTATCCTGAAGCAAACCCTATGTTCACTCAATTTAGAGAGGTGTCAAGGAGACCCACTAGCCCAAGTTTAGTATCAAATGGTATATGAAATGGTGACCTATTGATCGTTATGCACGTGATGAGCTAGACCTATTGGCAGGGACCATGCTTGGGTAACCCTAAAGTTTCATCACCTGTCACTAAAGCCCATGTAATGACAATAGCAACTTCCTCTAGTTTGTATAACCATAATAATTTTTACTTGCTATATGGACCCTTATGTATTGACCAAACTCAAACATATTAAGAGGGTGCCAGTCAAAGGCTGCCATCCCCTAGCGAGCCCAACCCGATTTGTATGAGTTAGTCAAAATATGTAACAGTCAAAACATATATGCCCACACTTCCAATTAGAAAGGTTATGCTGCCAGTTTTTTACCTTGCACCATATGTGTCCATTAGGTACCCTATTGACCCATGGGCTAAGCCCACCTAGGGAAGAGATCGCATAAGCTCCTATGTAGAAGTAATAAGGTTGGAAGGCTATTGTTATGCTTGTGTGTGGTTGTGATTGACTCTTAATAAGATCATGCATTGCATGTGCATCATGTATATACCATACTCATGCATCATTCACCATGCATCAGTCCTAACCTCTGATTCTTGTAACGCTCATAGACTTATCTAGGTGGTCCAAAGGGTTAGACAGGTACCTAGTCTAAAGATCTATATCCAGTCTATCAAGATTAAGATCAAATTTAGATTTGGGTTCAGACGTCATTTCTGAGTTAGGTTCAAGTCAGATGTCAGAGAGCGATCAAGAAATAAGTTTGAACATGGATGACGTGGGTTAATTAATGCATTATTTGTACATATTTTTGTGAAGTAAATATCTAGTTTTAGTTAAGTTTTTATGTAAAACATGGTGCCTTTTATTTATTTTTATTGTAAATGTGTGTATGGAGTAAAGGAGCTATAACTAAAGAGAAATAGGAAGAAAATAAGAAAAATGAAGAAGTCCTATCGTGAGCGTGCAAGGAGTCGTGAGTGCGACATAACAAGGCTACAAAGGCAGAGGTCAATGTAGAAAGAAAAAGTTAAGATAAATGAACTGTGACATGCCGCAAACGTGACATCCCTCGCGAGCATGACAACAAAAGGAATTCTGGTAGTTACCTTTGAAAAGACATTTGAAGATTTAGGTCATTCCATCAAAGGTTGCCTACTTCTGGAGGGGTATTTCTGACGGACAAAATGATTGGAATCCAATATATATATATTAATACAAGAAGTAGTGGAGACAACAAGTTGTGAAAAAAGAACAAGAACAATTTTTTCTAATTTTATTGGTCTATTTTTACTTAGTTTTTAGAGAAGAAGACAAGCAAGAAGAAGATTATCTACGTAGAGAGTAGAAAAGGGTTGAGATATTTCTTTTTACTATCTCTTATCTATTTGCTTCTTCATGTAATTAGTAATTATATTTTTCTTTACGAACTTGAACAATGATATCTATGTCTTATATGTTCTTAGTAATATACTTAGTCTTTATTGCAGAATTCTTTATTAGTATTCCATGAATGATTATTAAAAGTGAGAATATGATTGAGAGATGTATTCCCTCTTATAACTAATAAAGATTCATTATTGAAATATTACTTGAGAGATCAGGATATTGAAATAATTACTATAGGTTGGCAATTAATCTTAAAATAAATGTATGTAATTAATTAGCAAATAATGAGAATTAAGGGTTAAAATTACACATTCATGTCTTAAGAATAACTATTTCAGTTCGAGAGAATGAAATAGGACGTTAATCCAACTTGGTTTGCAATATAAGATTTAAAATTCAAAGTAAGAGAATAAATTCAAGTTCAATTCATATCTTAAAATATAAATATGTAATTTGTCTTCTTTGATTTATAGTTAAGTAGGTATTTCTAGGTTTAATATAGACTTTAGTTAATTTAACAATATAACCTAAGAACATTGTAAACAAGATTAAGAATTGAGTAAAAGTGTGTAATTCCTCATCCTTTCCCTATGGGAATGATATCTTAAGTACTATAATCGATGAACCATGTGCTTGCGAATTTAGCACTAACAAGTTTTTGGCGCCGTTGTCGGGGATTGAAGATGTGTTGATTACCACTTTAATGTTTGATTCAAGATTTTGGATTACAACATTTAATTGGTGTTTGTTTGTTTGTGTGTTTTGTATTGCAGATTTAGGAGTTTAAGTGCATGCCTAGAATAAGGTGTTCTCAAGAATAACTTGAACACTTAAATTCGGAGACAAAACAATTTTTATTAAGTAACCGAAGATTAAAGAAGAAGAAGGCTATGAGACCAACCATAGTCGATGATAATCCTCCAAGTTTGATGGCTTATGCTATGCCTGCCTTAAGTGGTACACAACAAGGAGTAGTAAGACCTATAGTAAATGCTAATCAATTTGAGATAAAACCTTTTTTTATTGCAAATCATGCAGAATAGCATCCAGTTTTATGGTTTGCCAAATGAGGATCCAAATGCTCATTTAGCAAATTTTTTAGAGATTTGTGATACTTTTAAAATAAATGGAGTTTCTATGAATGCAATTAAGCTTCGGCTTTTTCCTTTTACAATGAAGGATAAGGCCAAAGCTTGGTTGAACTCACTTGTAAGAGGGTCAATTACCACTTGGGATTAATTGGCCCAAGCATTTCTTTCTAAATATTTTTCGTTGGCTAAGGCTGCTAAAATTTTTAAAGAAATTACTACTTTCATGCAATAAGATAATGAATCTTTGTATGAGGCATGGGAAAGGTTTAAAGAATTACAGTAGAGTTGCCCTTATCATAATCTACCAAAAGAGTTACTTATGCAGACATTTTACAATGGTGTAAACCCCACCACTAAAGGGACCATTAATGCAGCTGCTAGAGGATCTCTTATAAGGAAGACTACAGATGCAGCTTTTGAGTTGTTAGAGGAAATATCGATAAATAATTGTATGTGGCCTATGAAAAGAGCCAAGGTATCACCTTCTTCCCCTACCAAAAGAGTCCACTCTATAGACTCAGTCATAGCTTTGCAAGCCCAAGTTGCTGCATTGACACATAAAATAGATAATTTGGGTATAGGAGGATCCCTACCAAATGGTTATACCCTTTGTGGTCAACAAGGTCATATGAGTGAGAGTTGTGGGATAAGTTTGGCTAGTACAGAGGAAAAAATGAGTTTTGTGTAAGGTCAAGGGCGTGGTAACCCCTTTTCAAATACTTATAACCCTGGTTAGAGGAACCATCCTAACTTCTATTGGGGAAATGGGCAAAATAGAGGAACTATAAGATTTCAACCAGGACAAGATAGATTTGGTGCTTTGGAGGTCAAAATGGATAGGTTCTTAGAGGGTATTAATTTAAAGCTTAACTCTCATGATGAAAATTATAAGATATTAGAGGCTAAGTTTGATCAAATAGCGAGGAATCAATCATTATCTATCCATAATCTAAAAGTTCAAATGAGTCAATTAGCAAGTGCACTACCTTTGAGACTTCAAGGGTACTTACCAAGCAATACGGAAGATAACCCAAAGGAGCAGATGAAGGCCATTTCACTCAGGTTTGTTAAGACATATGTTGATAATTTTTCAGTTAACAAGAATGAAGTTTTGCAGGAAATTTAAGAGGAGGATAAAGCTTCTATCACGAGTGCGACACCTAACACGAGCGCAACAGAAGAGAGACAGAGAAATATCTCGAGCGCGACACCTTTCGCGAGCACGATAGAGGGCAATTTTAAGGCAAAAGTGTATTAACCTCATTCACCATTTTCGCAGCATTTGAAGCAGAAGGATACAGATTAGCAATTTCTTAATTTCTTAGATAAATTAAAGAATTTGCATATTAACTTGTCATTTGTTGAGGCTATTACCCAAGTTTCCAACTATGTTAAATTTCTAAAAGATTTAATTTCTAAGAAAAGAAGTTGGGAGGATGTAGCCATTATTGCTTTGACTGAGGATTGTAGTTTAATTATCACCAATAACTTACCCACTAAATTGAAAGATCATGGTAGCTTTACTATTCCATGTACTTTAGGGGATATAAAGTTTCCTAGGTGTTTTTGTGACTTAGGGGCTAGTATAAACCTCATGCCACTATCAATCTTTAAAAAATTGGGTATAAAGGATGTGAAATCAACTTCTATGGTATTACAACTTGCTGACCAATCTTTAAAGAAACCATATGGTATTATTGAGGATGTACTAGTTAAAGTTGATAAGTTTATTTTACCAGCTGATTTTGTGATACTAGATTTTGCTTATGATGCTAATTGCCCATTAATTTTGGGTAGACCTTTCATGAATACTGGTAGGGCTTCAGTTGATGTATCAAAAGGCAAATTAATCTTACGAGTAAGGAATGATAGTGTAGAGTACCATATGGACAAAACACTTACATTCCCTATGGAGGATAATGTATGCATAAAGATTGATGTCATTGATAAATGTGTGTTGGATGTTTTAGGGATTGAAGATTCCATGGTAAACTCTCAAGATGAAGAGATCAATGAGGAGGTGGATCAAGGTGTTCACAAGCCAAAAATTTTTCATCGGAGTGAGGATCCATTACCTCTATCAATTGTAAGTGCTCCTAATGTAGAGTTGAAAGAGTTACCTAATCATTTAAGGTATGTGTTTTTTGGAACGAATTTTACTTTACCAATTGTTATTTCTAATAGACTTACGAGTAAGCAAGAGGAGATGTTATTGCAAGTGGTTAGAAAGAGAATTAGAAGTATAGGTTAGCAGATTTCAAATTTAAGAGTAATTAGCCCAACTATGGTTATGCATAGAATTCACATGGAAGAAGGCTATGAACCTAAGGCTCATAGGCAAAGGAGGTTAAATCCTAACATGAAGGAGGTTATTAAAAAGGAAGTCATTAAGTTGTTAGATGTCGGGATTATCTATCCTATTTCGGATAGTGACTGGGTTAGTCCTATTCAATATGTGTTGAAGAAAGGCGGGATGACTGTAGTAAGGAATGAGAATGGAGACTTGATTCCTACTAGAGCAACCATGGGGTGGAGGGTTTGTATTGACTATAGAAAATTAAATGCGGCCACTAGGAAAGATCATTTTCCTTTGCCATTTATAGATCAAATGTTAGAAAGGATTGTTGGTCATTCTCATTATTGTTTTCTTGATGGTTTCTCGAGTTATTTCCAAATTTTTATTTACCCTAGTGACCAACAGAAGATCACATTCACTTATCCCTATGGTACTTTTGCATATAGGATGATGCCTTGTGGTTTGTGTAATGCACCTACAACTTTTCAAAGGTGCATGACTTCCATTTTTGGGGATATGATTGAAGAGATAATGGAAGTATTCATGGATGATTTTTCTATGTATGGAGATTCATTTGAGCTTTGCTTGCATAACCTAGATAAAGTTTTGGCTAGATGTGAGGAAACAAACTTAGTGCTCAATTGGGAGAAATGTCATTTTATGGATGAGGAAGGGATTGTTCTAGGGTATAAAATTTTAAGGCAAGGGATTGAGGTAGATAGGGCTAAGACCGAATTGATTGAGAAATTGCCTCCACCTACTACATTAAAGGGTGTGAGGTCATATTTAGGACATGCTGGTTTTCATAGAAGATTTATTAAGGATTTTTCTTTTATTGCAAAGCCATTGAAAAACCTCTTAATAAAAGATGTTCCTTTTAATTTTAGTGATGCATGCTTAATAGCTTTTGAGAAGTTAAAAGAGAGCCTTTATAAGTGCGCCTATCTTAACTTCACTTGATTGGAACCTACCTTTTGAGATCATATGTGATGCAAGTGACTTAGTTGTAGGATGTGTCTTAGGTCAACGTAAAGACAAGAAGTTGCATGTTATATACTATGCTAGTCATACTCTTTTGGGTCCTCAGCTTGAGCTACACAACCACAGAAAAAGAGATGTTAACTATTGCTTTTGCATGTGATAAGTTTAGATCATACTTGTTGGGACCTAAAGTTATTATTTTTATAAATCACACAGCTCTAAGGTATTTATTTGCTAAAAAATATGTTAAACCTAGGTTAATTCGTTGGGTTCTCTTATTACAACAATTTGACATAGAAATACGAGATAAAAAATGTAGTAAGAACTTAGTGGCTGATCATTTATCGAGATTAGAGAATGAGGACGGACCTATAGGTGATGATGATGAAATAAATAAAGAGTTTCCTGATGAGTCTTTAATGTTAGTTAGTCATCTTAATACTCCATAGTATGCAGATTATACTAACTATATTGCTACAGGGGTTATACCTTATGGTTTGTCTTCTCAACAGCGGAAGAAGTTCTTCTATGACATCAAACATTATCTATGGGAGGAGCCTTATTTGTTCAAAATTTATGGATGTGGATTTTTACGTCGATGTGTAGGTGAGAATGAATATCTTGATATTTTATCTCATTGCCATTCCACTTTGTATGCAGGACATAATGGTAGTGGGAAGACGGTGGCTCGTGTTCTTAAATGTGGATTCTATTGGCCAACGTTGTTTCAAGATGCAAAGAAGTTCGTTGCTTAATGTGACAAATTCCAAAGGATAGGAAATTTAGGTAAGAGGGATGAAATGCCCTTAACAAATATTTTGGAAGGAGAAGTCTTTGATGTATGGGGTATAGACTTCATGGATTCTTTCTCTACATCATTTGGCCAAAATTATATATTAGTTGGAGTAGATTATGTGTCCAAATGGGTGAAAGCCAAAGCTACCCCAACCAATGATTCCAAAGTAGTTGTTAACTTTTTGAAGAAATTATTTTCAAGGTTCGGAGTGCCTCGTGCCATTATAAGTGATGGAGGTACACATTTTATAAATCGATCTTTTGATTCATTGTTGCATAAGTATGGGGTACATCATAAGGTGACCACACCTTACCATCCACAATCAAGTGGTCAAGTGGAGATATCTAATAGAGAGCTGAAATGGATCTTAGAGAAAAATGTCTCTAGTTCACGTAAAGATTGGGCGCATAAATTGGATGATGCCCTTTGGGCATATAGGACAGCTTTTAAAACACCTATTGGCATGACTCCATATAGGTTAGTGTATGGTAAAGCATGTCATTTGCCTATTGAGTTGGAACATAAAGCTTATTGGGCTATTAGAGCCTTGAATTTGATCTTAAACAAGTTGGCATGCAAAGGTGTTTGCAATTGAATGAATTGGATGAGTTACGCCTTAGTGCTTATAAGAATGCTAAAATTTATAAAGAAAGGACAAAGAAGTGGCATGATGCTCACATAACATATAAGAGTTTTAAAGTAGGGGATAAAGTACTTCTCTTTAATTCTAAATTAAAGTTATTTCCCGAAAAATTACGATCTCGTTGGAGTGGGCCATTTCTTGTAACTCAAGTTTTTGACCATGGATATTTAGAGCTGAAAAACAATAAAGGCGAATTACTTAAAGCTAATGGTCAAAGGTGTAAGGTGTATTTGGAAATCAATTTTCCTAATAGAGAGGTTTCTTGTGCTTATCTCAATATGGTTGAAGGTGAATCTCTTAGTAGTACTTAATAAATATTTCTAATTCTATATATCTATATATATACATTTGTATTTGTTTTATATACATTTGTTTTAATCTTTTAGTGTTTGTTGTTTAAAATTTACGTTGTGGTGTGTTTTGTATATTTCTTGATATTACAATTTGGTAGTTTTCATTTTTTGTTCTTTTTTCTTTTCAAAAAATTGATGTCTGTTGTGAGCATGAAATTGTCGCGAGCGCGACCCAGTAAGGAGAAAAATTTAGGTTGGTTCTGTCACGAGCGCGAGCGCAATGAATACCAGATGGCCTGGTGTTGCGAGCGCGACAAAACATGGATTTTGAATTTTTGGGATGGTTTTCAACCATTGCAAGTGTTAAATCTCTCTCTATAAATAGGTTATGGAACCCTAAACTGCCACTTTCAACAGTTTTTGCCCCTTTCTCTTCAACTTTCTCTCGACTTTTCTTTCTTCTTCATCTCTTATTTCTAATTTCTTTCACTTTGTGCTTGATTTTTTTTACAAGTTTTCAATTTTCACTTGTTACTTTGTGTGGTTACACTCTTCTTGTTGGGTTACAATGGTGAGATTGAATACACTAGCTAATAGAGACAAAGGCAAAGGGAAGACTGCTGGGAGTTCTTCTTAACCATCTAGGGGTACAACCATAAACCAAGATATGTATGATTGTCCAGTTCTCATTTACAGTGAGGATGAAGGTCAGAAATTTCATTTTTTTTCTCTAAGAAAGAATATGTAGGTATATGGCATTTAGATTTTGCTTTGTTAGAGGATTTAGGCATTGCTCAAGCATTTGGAAAATATGTTAAATACATGAAATGGGAGCAATTTGTTAACATGAAATTGCCTGTTAAGAAGGATTGGGCTATTGAATTTTTTGTTGCTTTGTCTTATGTGGATGATGGGAAGATAAAAATGAAATTTAAGCATAAAGGCATTGAATATATTTTTGGTTTTGAAGAAATACATGAATGGTTTCATTTTTCTTTAAATGGACTTACTTTTGTCCCTCAACAATTTGTTGTTGATGAAGTGTGGAAAAAGTTGTCTGGTTTACCTCATTTTGATAACAAGAATTCTACAAATAGGCAAATTAAAGATAACATTTTGTTACTGTTTCATAAGTTTTTATGCCATGCCTTATTTGGTAAAGTATAGAGTAATAAAGTTCAAGCCAAGGATTTATTTATTTTGTTCATAATTCAGTCTAAAAAGACATCTTGCTTTATTAACTTTATTTTTTATGGTTTATATCATACTTCCATAGCCAAGACCAAGAGTGTAGGCGTGGGACATATGGTTACTGGTATTGTGCTAGGTTCTTTGGGAAAATTGTAAGAATTTGCGATTGAGGAGAATGAGGCGATCACTATGATGGATGTCAAATTCTTGCGAAATTCCAGGTTGTTGAAGCGGGGTGGCTATCTCCCTGCATTTTTCTCTTATGAGGAACGATGTGGCAGGGCTAAAGGAGGGCAAAACCAATCCCCTGTAGCTGAAGCTGATACTGTTGCTAGTGCATGTGAAAATAAGAATGGGGATGATTCTGCTGCTAGTGAAGGAGGGAGTTCTTTAGGGCGGCAGAAGGTGTTGGATCGATTGGATAAGATGGAGGAGTCCAATAAGAGTTTTGAGGAAAAGGTGGTCCATATGAAGACCGACTTGAAGGATCTGCATAGGAGTCACAACAGTCTTAGCCAAAAGTTGCTTTCCTTTTCCAGAAGAAAAAACATTGATTTCAGTCCCTCTCCACCGGATTTGCCTAGTGGAGCTATATCTTTATGTGCATAGTGAGGGTTATGATTTGGCAAAGCACTTTAGTGTAGGTTCTTTTTAAGTTGTTTATCTTTTCACGTGTACATATGATTATTTTGGTAAATCATTGCTTAGAGTAATTTGACCTATAGCTGAGTGAGCTTTTAAAGCCTTTTATATTGATATCTTTCTTTGTATGAGAGTCTTGGTATGCCATATCCTCTAAAACTTGTTTTTGGTAAACTTTGATATTACATTTAGTGTGAGTTTTTGCATGAGAAACGATAAAGGTACTAGAATATAGCCAATTTAACTTGCTTAAATAGACCAACCCTTTATGACTTTAGGTAGCCAATTTTGAGCTTTTAGCCAATGTTTGTTGTTAAGCACATAGATAGCCTTAATCCAATTTGGAATAATAAACTTTTCTTTTGGCACCCTTTTATGTGTAGAGGATTAGGATTGCTATGACATTTGAGAAAAATCTTGTTAAAGTGTAAGCATGATGAATAGTTGGCTCCCTTTTTCTTTCATAAGTCTAATGCTAGAACAAAAGCTAGTTAAAAAAAAGCAAAGAAAAAGAAAGAAAAGAAATAGAAAAGTGAACAGATGGTTTAAAGAAAACTAGTATAATATATGGACATTAATAAGGGACTTAGAAAAAACAAGTTAAAACTTCATGGGATTATGCTATGTTTTTAATTTAAGTCTCTTATGATATGGTGATCACCTTTTCTCTACACATTATGAGCTACTTAACCAAATGTGACCTACCTCTACCTAATCCAAGTTACAACCTTGAATAAGACCCTTTAATTTCAGGCATTTGACTTGTGCTAATGGTGGGGATATTTATTCAATTACAAGCTTATGGTATGCAATGGCATATTAAAGGAAAGAGTGAAACACTAATCCCTAAATATTTGACTGAAGAAATAATAAAGTGTTTGAGTGAGAGTTACTTTAGGCAATGTTTTGTACGAAATTATCTATACATGTGTTAAGATATTCAATTTCTTGAGTGCTTATATTCTTGTGTTTTGCAACTTCCTAATTCTCCAAATGTGCATGGTTGTTGAGTTGAATAGGCAAGGGTATTACTTGAGAGTTTGGCAATTAAGACTAATATATTAAGAGATGAAGGTTATAACATCTTGTCTATCAAATATGAATGCAAGCTCCATAATTGTGTGAATGTTGTCATATGTTTTAATTATTGCTTGTTGTTGTTTTCTTGCATTTGAATTTTGCTTGATGACAAGCAAAAGTTAAGTGTGGAGGATTGATGTGGGTTAATTGATGCATTATTTGTGAATGTTTTTGTGAAGTAAATATCTAGTTTTAATTAAGTTTTTATGTGAAACATGGTGCCTTTTATTTGTTTTTATTGTAAGTGTGTGTAGGGAGTAAAGGAGCTACAACTAGAAAGAAATAGGTAGAAAACAAGCAAAGTGAAGAAGTCCTGTCGCGAGCACACAAGGAGTCGCGAGTGTGACACAAAAGGCTAAAAAACGGAGGTCAATGCAAAAAGAAAAAGTCAAGATAAATGAAGCGTGTCCTGTCGCGAGCGCAACAGCAAAAGGAATTCTAGCAGTCACCTTTGAAAAGACACTTGAAGATTCATGTCATCTCATCAAGGGTTGCCTACTTCTGAAGGGGTATTTCTGAAGGACACAATGATTGGAATCCAATATATATATTGATATAAGAAGTAGTTATGACAATAAGTTGTGAAAAAAGAACAAGAACATTTTTTCTGATTTTATTAGTCTATTTTTACTTAGTTTTTAGAGAAAAAGACAAGCAAGAAAAAGATTATCTACGTAAAGAGTAAAAAGGAGTTGAGAGATTTCTTTTTACTATCTCTTATCTATTTGCTTCTTTGTGTAATTAGTAATTATATTTTTCTTTAGGAACTTGAACAATGATATCTATGTCTTATATGTTCTTAGTAATATACTTAGTCTTTATTGCAGAATTCTTTATTAGTATTCCATGAATGATTATTAAAAGTGAGAATATGATTGAGAGATGTATTCCCTTTTATAACTAATAAAGATTCATTATTGAAATATTGCGTGAGAGATCAGGATATTGAAATAATTACTATAGGTTGGCAATTAATCTTAAAATAAGTGTATGTAATTAATTAGCAATTAATGAGAATTAAGGGTTAAAATTACACATGCATGTCTTAAGAATAACTATTTCAGTTCGAGAGAATGAAATAGGATGTTAATCCAACTTGGTTTGCAATATAAGATTTAAAATTCAAAGTAAGAGAATAAATTCAAGTTCAATTCATATCTTAAAATATAAATCTGTAATTTGTCTTCTTTAATTAATAGTTAAGTAGGTATTTCTAGGTTTAATGTAGACTTTAGTTAATTCAACAATATAACCTAAGAAAATTGTAAAAAAGATTAAGAATTGAGTAAAATATTGTAATTCCTCATCCTTTTCCTATGGGAACAATATCTTAAGTACTATAATCGATGAACCATGTGCTTGCAAATTTAGCACTAACAATGGAGAACGAAGGATTAAATGAGACCGAAAAGGGAAATGAGACTGGGAGAGTGGCTAATGACATAACTATAAGGTTTCCATTCCTAAGGGAAAGGTCGAATGTTACCCTTACTGGGCCTTCGAAGGTACGAGATGACTTAGACCGGAGGTTGGATAGAAGGTTTCAGGACTTTGAAGAAAGGCTTATTGCTATGATTGGTGGGATGGTGGCTTCTGTAGCACCTAATGTCAAAACTCAACCTGTAGCACCAGCTCGCGAGATCGCAAAACCAACACACGTTGGGAACATTGCCATAGCTGATGCCACTATGCTTCGAGACCCACTTAGGAGGGAAAGGAGCCATGATCCTAAAGATGACTTCATAGAAGAGGAGGACAAAGACTATGTCCCTCCAGTGATAAACATGAGGATCAGGAGTCCTAATGCTAAGGATCCAGCTTTTAAGAAAATGAAGGAAAAGATTGAAGCCATGTTTAGGTTATTGTATACTGGTGAGGGATAAACCCTGAAGATATGGATTTGGATGGAAATGAGCCATTGCCCTAGAGGTTCAAAATGCTTGATCTACCAAGGTTTGATGGCACTTTAGATCCTTCGACACATGTCAAATAACATATGTTGATCATGAAGGGAACCGCATTGTATGAGAAATAGAAGGAGGAATACTTTTGCCTGAGCTTGATTGGACCTGCAATAGATTAGTACCATGGGCTAGATAGGCATACTAAGGACGACTGGGATCTATTGACTATGGAATTCCTTAAACAATATGATTGCAACACTAGGATAAAGGTTACTTTGAAGGACCTTGAATTACTCCATCAGAAATATAATAAATCCTTCCATAAGTACTTCACCAGGTGGAGGAATAGGGTGATATAGATGAAGAGAAAGCCAGAAGTAGCTGATCAGATCGGGTTATTCATCAGGAATGTAATATTGTATTTGAGGGATGGTTTGAAGATGAAGAGTCTGAAGGAATGGGAGTTATTAAAGGACATAGCTATAGAAGTTGAAGGATAGTATCTTGCTAGAAAGGCAACTAGCGAGAATGATAGGTTGAATTTTGATAAAAACAAGACAATATGTAACAGTAGTAGGTTGAACAGAACTGGAAAGACTACAAAAGTGTCCACTATAGAGGCTAGTCAGAGGCATTATTCCAACCTGGGAAAGTCACTATCTTAGGTATTAGGTAGACTAACCAAAGTAGGAAAGCTTCAACCATTGCCTCCAAGGCAGGCGAAAAGTCAAGGGTTTCCCCATCACAGGGAGGATCAGTACTGTGTATATCATCAGCACACTAGGCACCTGACTGATTATTGTCATAGCTTAAGGAATAAGATTTAGGATTTGATAGACAACAAGCAAATTTTAGATCCTGAAAAGAGAGATAAAAAGAAAAAGGGAGGTTATAATATTATGCCACCTCCAGTGTTCATGATTGGGTCTAGTCTACTTGAGAGGTATATTATAAAAGACCTATACAGGAATAAGTACATGGCCATTACTCGCTCCACCCCTGAAGTAACAAAGCCATCTAAAATAAATCAACCAATTTTTATGATTGATTGTTGGGATGCTCCTATAAAGAGTGAAGATTAAGGGGCTTTGGTGCCCATTGATATCTAGAGTTCAACCAATGAAGCCAGTGAGAGTGAAAAGGAAGTAAGAGAAGAGAAAAAGGTTAAGATAGTCACAAAGAGTGGAAGAGTCACTCTACAAGTTGAAAGGCAACCAGCTCCTACTGTAGTGCCAACAGAAAAAGAAGTTAAGGAAGATCAAATAATTAAGCAGTTGAAGAAGAAAAATTCACAAATATCCATCTGGGACCTACTGAGACAATCTCCGTCACATAGGCAAAACCTAGTTAAAGCCTTGACTGAGTCCATTACTGCTACTACCATCTCACCTTTTGAGTTGTTGGATTTGGTTAAAAGAGGAACAAGGCAAAACCTACCTACTGAAGGAAGGAACCACAACCGACCCTTACACATTAAAGCTCAGGTGAATGGAAAACACACGACTTGTGTGATGATAGACGACGATTCTTTAATCAATGTGTGCCCTTTATTGGCCATTCCAGCTTTAGGGTTGAATGAGAGCATGTTGAGTAGATTGGACTTAACCATTTCTTCCAATGACAAATCCAAAAGGCAAGCTGTTGGAACCTTTAAGGCTTTAGTGAAGATAGGGCCTATCGAAACAGAAGCTGAGTTTGTAGTACTGCCTATTCTAGCTAATTCTCTATGCTGTTAGGAAGACCATAGTTTCACAACCTAGGTGGAGTGCCTTCCACGCTACATTAGATGATTAAGATTCCCCATAATGGACAAGTAGTCACTATTAAAGCTGCAAGAGAGAATCAGGTGTTTGTACTTGAGATAGCAAAACAACCTTTTAGTGGGTTCCATGTGTCTGCCATCAGTGATGAAGAAGGTGAGAATAGCTTTGTGGATTGTCCTTAAGTGTTTAACATGATGAAGAAGATGAATTTCTTTCCTGGTGCTGGTTTAGGCAAGAAATCCCAAGGGCCTCAGACTGTTGTAGCTGCTAAGGGTCAAAAGGATAAGATTGGGTTAGGTTTTACGGGGTTCCGATCAGAAGGGTAAAAAGAAAGAGGTAGAGAAAAGGATTTCATATATTTCTCAGAGTTTTGTGTCGACTTCAGGTATTTATCTTTACTATGGGGAGAATGAACCTCAGCTAATAGGAGGTGAGCTAGTGCTAGGTTTTAAGCTATTTAATGATGTCTTCGACTGGAAATGAGGGATTATCAAGCTAGTTGAGGGATTCTAGGATGAAGAGATTCTGCTGCACCATTTAGCCTAGGACAAGGAAGTGCCCAAAGAAGTTCTGACAGAGAAGCTACTCGTCGTTCAGTTGAAGAGTAAAAAGAAGGTCGAGGTTGAGGATCCACCAGAGGCCAAGGCTGGAGAGACATCTGATGTTGCCAAGACTGAAGATGATGCTTTTATTGATATTGTTTATGTTCCTGAAATTTTTTATGAGAACATTGATTGCTCTTTTAATTACATCAATATGATGAACAATTTTGCTTACTTGTGTGATGTTTCTTCTAATTTCAATATGCATAATCATGATCATGAACCACTCATATTTGACATTAACTCAATAAACATATGTTCATTTAATCTTGAAACTAAAAAACAATCCAAAAGAAATTTTATTGGTATCAGACATAACTCCTAAAGACAAAGAAAAATTTGAGAGAAAATTGAAAAAATATGAAAAAGTCTTTGCCTGGACCTATGAAGACATACCGGGAATAGATCAAGAAATTGCTAAACATGCCATTACAATATACCTAAGGTATAAACTAGTCAAACAGAAGCTCAGGAGACTTAGAATAGAATGAGACAAAAAGGTCAAAGATGAAGTAAGAAAATAGATAGAGGCTAAGTTCCTAGTAGAAGTTCAATATCCCCCTTGGCTAGCAAATGTGGTTCCCATAGCAAAGAAGGATGGAAGATTTAGGGTTTGTGTTGATTATAGGGACTTGAACAAAGCCTGTCCTAAGGTTGATTCCCCTCTGCCACACATAGATGTCCCGGTTGATAGTGCATCTGCTTTTGCTATGTACAACTTCGTGGACAAATATGCAGGGTATAATCAAATTCTGAACAAGATAATAGATCGGATCAAGATAGCCTTCATAACTAAATGGTGTACTTATGCCTATTAGGTTATGCTTTTTGGGCTTAAGAACACAGGTGATACCTACCAAAGGATGGCAACCAAGATGCTGTATGATTTGATTCACAAGGAAGTAGAGGTATACGTGGATGATATGATTATCAAGTTCGTTACCCGAAAAGGTCATTTTGAGGCATTAGAGAAGTTTTTTTAGAGAATCAGTGAATACAACCTTCGTCAAATAAATGTATCTTTGGGTCACCTCGGGTAAGCTTTTAGGGCATGTAGTGAGCCAGAGAGGAATTGAAGTAGATCTTAACAAGGTAAGAGCCATTACGGAAAAGCTAGTTCCCCAGAAAGAAAAAGAAGTTAAAGGGTTCCTGGGGAGACTTCAGTATATAAGTAGGTTTATAGCCAAGTTGACTTCGATCCGTGAACCAATATTCAAGCTGTTTAGGAAAGATCAGCCAATGGTCTACAATGAGGATTGTCAAAAGGCATTTGATACCATCAAGGAATACTTACTACATCCATCGATATTGAGACTGCCTTAGGCAGGTAAGCCTTTGATTTTGTATTTAGCCATAGATGACAGTTTAATAGGGACAATGATGGCTCAAGAAGATGACTTTTGGATTGAGTATGCGGTATACTACCTCAGCAAAAAGTTTTTCCCTTATGAAGCAAAGTATATAGAAGTAGAAAAGATTTGTCTGGCAGTCAAATGGGCATCGAAGAAGCTAAGACATTACTTCTATTCATATAGGATCCAAGAAATGGACAAAGAGAACCCTCTCAGGTATTTACAGGAAGCTCTTTCACTTTTAGGAAAAATGGAAAGATGGTTGATTCTTTTACAAGAGTTCAACATGGAATACATCACTAGGAAGACCATTAAAGGGAGAGCAGTAGCAGAATTCCTAGCTGATCAACCTTTGGAAGGAGAGGAGGTAACTTATGAGTTTCCTGATGAGCACTTTGAAGCCATCACAGTGCAGGGTTGGCAGATGTACTTTGATGGGGCTTCGAACAATAAAGGAGCTAGAGTAGGTATAATCTTGGTCACCCCAAAGGGATAGAAAATGCCACTAGCTAAGAAGTTGAGGTATAAGGCCACAAATAATGAAGCCTGTATCTTCGGGTTGGAAGCCTTGTTACCTGTGGAGGCAAAATTTATAGAAGTGTTTGGAGATTTATCATTAATAGTTTATCAAGTAAAAGGTGAATGGTCAGTCAAGAAAGAGCGATTGTTGCCTTATCTCAAGTTTTTAAAAGCTCTGAACGGACAGTTTGAGCTTTGTACTTTTGGGTATGTGCTGAGAGAAGAGAACCAGCTAATAGATGCTTTGGCTACCTTGGTATCTATGTGGGACAATCCAAAAAGGGTGAGTATGAAGCCCATCTTGATTTTAAGTTCTGACAAGCCATGCTTTGAAGGTGAACGAATTATGGACATTGAAGTGGATGATGGAAGACCTTGGTATTATGACATTTAAAATTATCTATAAAAGTCAGTGTTCCCTAAAAAGGCTACTGAAAAGGACCAGAGATTGATTTGCAAATTGTCTACCCAATTCATCACCATAGGAAGAGTACTTTATAAGAGATAGCCTGATGGGATTTAATTGAGATGTCTAGATGAAAAAGAGGCTAGTAAGGTCATGGAAGAAGTGCATACAGGAGTTTACGAAGCCCATATGAATGGCTTAGCCTTGGCTAAGAAGATTATGTGCCAAGGTTTTTTTTGGCTCACAATGGACACTAATTGTTCTAAGTATGTTAAAGAGTGCTAGCTATGCCAATAGTATGCGGATTTGATGCACTTGCCTGTTTTTGAGTTATGCAACCTTACATCACCATGACCATTCGCTACTTAGGGTATAGACATCATGGGAATGATTCATTCGCCCGCTTCAAATGGACACAAATTCATTATAGTAGCCATTGATTACTTCACCAAGTGGATAGAAGCATAATCTTTCAAAAAGATAGATACAAGGGACATGGCCAAGTTTATTAAAAAGAGTTTGATATGTAGATACGGTTTGCCTCATCACATAGTGTCTGATAACGGGTTACAATTCTCCGATGAAACCAGATAAATGCTTATTAAGTATGGAGTCCAGCATCATAAGTCTTTCCCTTATAGACCCCAAGCAAACGAAGCAGTTGAGGTAGTTAATAAAAATGTGAAAGGGATTATGGGACTTATATGTAGGATTTTAATGGTTACATGCATCACATACATGAGCGGAATTTTAAAATTTTTTAACCATTAGATCTGATCTTGCCATGAATACACAATATAACTATATGAGAATAAGAAAAATCACCTTTGATTTTTGTTAAACAGTTGATTTTACTTCGCACCTGGTTGTCGCAAACCACAGTGTCCAAAATCGAACACCTCCAATGAGTAATCCACACTAGAGAGGGGTAAATTGAACCAAAAAATTGGTGTTTAACTAGGGCTGGCCGAAATTCCCAAGAGCTAGCTTAGGAGAAAAGACTTTCCTTTTGTTTTTAATCACTTAACTTCAATTCTCATTAGTTGGCCTTTTATAGTTAGGTTAAAATTCCAACTCCTTAATGAGATTGGGCTCTTTAAAATTGCTGGAGAATTATTAATTGGGCCTCTGGAATTAATTATAATCATTTGGGCTTAATTAAATCCAAATTAAATCTTTTCATAAAAGATCATGCACAAAATCCACAAACTAGGCTCTTTGTGCATCTAATTGGATTTAAATACCCAAATGAATTCCAAATCCAACCAAATTAAATATGTGAGTTCCATAACACTTATGTAACATATATAAATTAATTTGGTCCAAGAAAAATCCCTCTAAACCCTTCTGTATGGAGTTGGCGTGTGGCCCTCTTTTTGAGGGCTTTCACCAACTTTCTTCATTCCTCTGGCCCTTAATAATTCCTCCAATGGTCCTATTAATTATTATATCAGTCCTATAACACTTATAGTAGTCTTATAACACTTATAAGACAATAATAATTAATCATGAAATACATTATTTTATTTAGGTCCAATTTACAGAATATTTCTCAAAAGTTCCGCGGAAAATTTTATTTGATCATAATTAATTAAACTCTTTAATTAATTATTATCATATTCTCTTCTCTACCTTCATAATAATATCAAATATTATTATCCTTGTCATTTTACCATTTTACCCTTTTCTCTATATGTGTGTGACCTATTGGGTTCCTGTCCATGTTGGCAATATAATATGTAATTGTGAGTTCTATTCAAAACTCACATGATTTAAACTCCTTGAAATCATTTTATCAATCTCTATTGATATTTTGATACATCATTATACAAGTCATGATTGGCCTCTAGCTAGGCATCATGACTATCCAAATGTCAGGAAAGTCATGTGGTTTGACTGTACTCTTCCATAGAAACAGTTACCGTGCAATTACTCCTTTCACCACTCTTATCTCAATTAGATTTTGAGTATGGATTTCTGTCAACTCATATAAATCTAATTATGTATGTTTTATTAATTTAACCATTGTTCCTAAAATGCCCTTCATGGATCTCCATCCATCTCGGCATATTACTCTGGCCAGAGATTCTCTGAACAAGGCAATTATAGAATCATGCGAGATAACTTCCCTTGTTAAATCTGGGATGGTGAATCCTTTGTCAATCACTCAACTATCTTCAAGTAGGTCATGATATACCCAATCTCCTAACTATGTTCACTCCCAGTGGGAAGTAATCAGTTATGGAGTCAAAGTATACCACTTGCTACTTAAGATAACTTTGGTGATCTCAAGTCTAAGGATACTTGCACAACCGCTATAAAGAGATTCCTCACTGACATAGATTTAATATCCATATGAGGATTCTCTTTGCAGGTCTCCAATGAACTTGTTCCTCTAACAAGCATCCACATGTTAGCTTTGATTATCATCCATAATCACAATTATGAGAACCACTGCTTGAACCATTCAAGAAGCATAACATGTGCTAGTCTGTCCGAATTAACAATGTCCTATCTTGTTAATTTTATGACTAGGGATATTTAGATATTAACACATTTGCATGTGATAGACATCTCACATCATGAACACCTTCATGATTGCCTTTGCACTGTGTTTATAATATCTAGGACTTCATTTATTAATTTAAGATTTACAAACTCATGTATTCAAACATAGCATTAATAAATGAATGATGCCTTTTATTAAGAATATAAATTTCATACATATGAAAAACATCCCTATTACATGGGCTCTAGGGCATACTCTCTAACATTATAAAGATTGGGTTGATAAGCTACCTTTTACCCTATGGGGTTACAAGACTACAGCTAGAACTTTAAGAGGGGCTATGCTGTTTTCCTTGGTCTATGGGACAGAAGCAATGTTACCTATAGAAATTAAGTATCAATCTCTGAGAGTCATTTTCGAGTCTGAAATACCAAAAATAGAATAGGCTAAGTAGAGACTATCGTAACTTAACCTACTTAATAGGGATAGAATAAGGGTGTATTATCATAATTAGGTTATTAAAAGAGGTTGGCTCGCTCATTTAGGAAGAAAGTTAGGAAACATCCTTTAAAAGAAGGAGATCTTATGTTCAAACAGATGAGGCCTAGAATTCCAAACATTTGAGGCAACTTTAGGCCCACATAGGAAGGACCTTTTTTGCTCAAAAAGTTATTATCCAAAGTAGCTGCTATTTTATCAAGCAATGATGGCAATGAGTTCAGAGAACCGATGAACATAGACATATTAAAAAGGTTTCATGGCTAAGACTACAAAGAGGAAAAGAAGAGAATAAATGCCCTGTGGGCCAAAAATAAAAAAAATGACAACCTTGCTAAAATTGGGCATCTGGCCAAGGTGAAAACCAAAAAAAGGCAACCTGAGCAAAAATTAGAGGCTGAGAGAAAATAATCAATCAAGAAAACCCGAGAGGGCTAATTGATGATAAGAGTTAAAATGCTTATAAAGTTTCAATTCAAGATTAAGTAATACGTGTTAATTGGGGTAATACCAAATACTGATCATGTGTACTAAAATCAGATTGAAGTGTCCTACATTTATTCATAATATCATCAAACTATCTGAAAGTAACATAGTCTTTTCACATGTTCAAAATGTAAAAGTTCAGTAAGAGCAAAAACATCATCTATGAAAATGTCGAATCTAATCTATCAGTATCACATCTCTCTCTCCATCTAGATGCCTAAGATGAGAAAGTCTATTGTCAATGGCTAGACTGGTGACCCATTGCTTGTATGATTCAAAGATGGTGAAATCACAGGCACTAATCTCAGGAATAAAGGTCCTCACATGATGTCGAATCCAAATCATCCGGTAATACTCTATCAAAAAATAAGCAGTGAGAATGCCACCTCTAAAGCCTAATGAACACATGACAATATCCCATTGATCCCCAAACTAATGAGCACAATGGGCAACAACATAGAAGGTGGCCTGATGCAGTCCATACAAAGGGACACATCTTAAAGCTCCATCTTGAACCACAAAAGCGATAGGCAACCAGGTGCACCTAAATATGATGTGAACATTCATCGAATGGCCTAGCCAATCAACTACATCCTGAACCGACCAAAACGCGTGCTATAAACATCGAAGTGTGACTTAGCTCATGGGATAAATGCTCGTGGCTCTGACTTAGAGAGGAGACTTTGACAACAGCTGTAGCTTCTCGTGAAGCGATACTTGAAAAAAAAAGCTGCTGGGGTGAGTTGGTTTCATCTCAGGCAAAAATAAGGCAAAGAAATAAGTAAAAATCTGAAAGGACACATATTTCAATAAGAAAGGCTAGTATGAAAACCCACAAGGGGCGTACTACCTTAAAAAATAATAAGGACGTACCTGAAGAAGCATGGGGGCTACCTATGAGGAAGGAAAAAAAGCCATGATGAAAGGAAGAGCTACGGTGAAAGGCATCTAAGCCAATGATAGTCTATACTAGGATCAAGGGAAATGGATTGTGGCCCCGAAGTATTCCATCCACTACACTAAACAATCCATAATCCCAAGTCATGGGATCACCAACACACACCAATAAACATCGAGCAAGATAGCAAAGTGGTATTATGCTGAAGTGGACGGTGGGTATGTTGTCGAAGTTAGTCAATACATCAATCAGGGGCTCCAGTGAAAATGTCCTCCCATAAGGTACTAAATCCCTAACTTCGAAAGGAAGATCACCCAGGGCACGGGCTGCCTTTTTGGGATAGTTGACAATAGGAGAGGGCAGACACGGCTAGGTATCGGGCTCGAACCTAACATCGACCATCACAACAAACTCCTCTAGTAAATGACATAACTCTTAATGAGTAAACCTGAAGATATGAAGTCTTAGGTCCTAATATCGAACAGTAGCAAGCAATAAATTCCTATCTATGGATGTTCTTCTCAAAAACCTTAAACTCAAATATGGAGCCAAAAGAGGGTCCTCCTAAGTTTTTGGGTCATCCAATAATTTTTTAATTATAAATTAGTTATATATTTTAATTAATTAAAATATGAAAATTAATATAAAAAATAATTATAAATTTTAATGTTAAAAATAAAGTTTACTAATTTTAAAATTCTTCCAATCTTTAAAAAAATATAAACCCCTGCCCTCCAGAGAGATAAAGAATTATTCATATACCATCGGAACACTAGATGACAATTGATTTTTATTTGAAGAAATAATTAATAAAATATAAAAGTTATTAAAAAAATTATGCAAGTTACTAGCTAGTGGATTCGAACCCAAGCCCTTTTCATGGAGAGGCATGGACGTATGCCATCAAGAAACAAAGAACAAACTGCTATGTCTTTTGTAATATATATTAATTATGACGTGTGGCTACATCTTCAGACTGGTTCCCCTGCCACCCTAGAAATCGTGCACCAACACGATAATGCATCGATTTGCTGCATTTTTGAAAAAATACCCTATTTTTCTAAATAGTTTCAAATATGCACCAAATTTTGAATTTTTTTTAAAAAAAAAATATTATTTAAAAAAAATCACGAATTTCAGGGGATATTTCTGATTTTTGGACACCCATGTGTAGTAAAGGGCAGCTAATGCTTGTAAATATTGTAAAATAATGTCGTAACACACAACAAAGGTGTAAATAATGTTGTTAATTAATAGAGATTAAAAAATCAATGAAAAAGGCCAAAACATGGAAGAAAAAGGAGTTAAAATGGAGAAATCATGCTTAATTTAAGTTTGAAGGGCAAAATGGTCATTTTACCTTGAAGGATGAGACGTCTCTCGGTCCCATCCATCACTAGCGATAGATCGGTTTTTTAAGCTTTTCTCCTTCGTTCTTTGTCTATTCTTTGAGTCGTTTGCACTTGTGGCCTCCGAGGAGCAAGGAGCACTTCAGGGAGCATCATTTTTCTGCTGTCTTTTTATTTTCTTCTTTCTTTCTGTCTTCCACAAGTAAGTATTATTTAATTTTTATTTTTATTTATCTCCTTCATTTTTATTTATTCTTTTAGTTAGAACATAAATTAGGTTGTAAAACTCTAGCTTTATGCATGATGGATGCAAGCACCCTTTATCTTATTTGTATTTTTCTCTTTCTTAGTTTGAAATAATTATTCCTTGTAGTTTAAGTTATATAGATTAATTGCCAAACCATCTTCACATGACACTGTAGATAGCAAAGAACTTGGTATGTGAGCATTTAAACCTGTAGGTTTCTATTTAAGTAAATAATATATGTAACCTTTATGTGTTTTGTGCCAATAGAAACATGTTGTAGCATAAGTTGTAATTGCACAAGTAGGTGTAATTCCCTGCATTAATATTTTAACTATGTTGTTTGGCAGCCATGATGGCATATGTTTTTGCTCTTTTTGTGCAGGAGGTAGTCTCATTCCTAGTCAAAATGCTGCCAAAATTTTATTTAATTTCTCGTAAAACATGAAGTGTAAATTATGTAATATTATGATTGTGTTGTTTGGCAGCCATGATGGCCTGTGTTATTGCTTTAAATGTTTTTTTTATACAGGGGGCAGTCTCATACTTGGCCAGAATGCTACCAAAATTTTATCTCGTAAAGCATAAAACCAATGATATTAGGATAATGGTATTGCTTGGTAGCCTTAAAGGCCTTTGTGTTGTTTGAATTCTCTTTTCATACAGAGGGCAATCACATTCCTAGCTGGAACGCTGCCAAATTTTGGTTAAATTCTCATAAAATGTGTAATATGCATTATATCTCATGTTTTTCATGCATGATTGTCAGAACAACTAGATATATGTGTTATTTTTTATATCGATTAACACGCACTCCCAGCGTAGGTTAACTATAGGTATTTAACCCAATATGCTTGTAAATTCTAATAAATTAGCTTGCTTGCGACTCAATTTAACCATAAACTAAAATGAAATCCTTTCTTGCAGGATGCCTCATAAGACTGCATGCCCACAGCCATCTCAGCCAGTGCCAGCTTATATGATGCCTAGGCAGGCTCGCAAATTTTGGGCTCTATAGCAGGTTTAGTACAAATCGAGTCGGTTTATGTCCCGATAGTTTCTATAGGAGTTCAGACTGCTATAGGAGGCCAATCGACTTCGGGCCAGGGCAGGATGGATAGAGTTCTTTACCTCGACCTATAGGACTTATCCAGATATTACCAGAGAGGTCCTCGCCACCTTAGAGTATGGCGGCTACTCCATATTAGATACAAAATAGGGAGTCATCCAGTTTTGGGCTTTAGTTATACGTTACAGCATCACGAGGCACAGGTTCGCTCAAGCCATGGGTCTCCTGAGTGGATTAGGTACGGTCACACCGCCTAGGATGATGGATCGGGACAGATGGAGAGTGGTGACATTACCAGGGGCCATTTATAGCTCAAACACCGTGAAAAACACCATATTGGTCTCTCAGATTTATAGATAGCTCTAGAGGGTTTTATCTGCTTCATACCTAGGATGCACAAGGAGTCTGGGTAATACTACCTCCACAGATGTCACAAGTTTATGAGGTACGCAGGAGGGCAGACACATAAATATCACGCACGAGATTATTACGACATTGGTCAGGGTAGGCACTCAGCCTGGGACTCAGATTTGCATTGGAGGCATCATCACTCGATTGTTGTTGTCACTGGGGGCATAAGAGAGTGACTTAGGTAACTCCATTCCAGAGAGCATCTATATCGACTTGTAGACAGTAGTCATGATGAGTATGATGGAGCCCATAAAGCGGCAAAAGGGGGAGTACAGGCTGCTCACTATACCAAAGACCAAACAAAGGTACGGTCTGGACCCTATAGTTCTAAATGCACCCATAAAAGGGGATGAGCAGGATGAGCCACCATGCACCGACAGAGCCACAGGTACCTCCAGCACAGCCACCTCAATAGGAGGATCAAACAGTGTGGGCAGATGAGCCTCATGAGTCCTAGGAGCCTCAGGGAATAAGGATGGACTCAAATTACAAGTTTGATATGTAGATTGATCTGGAGCAGCTTCTGGGTGGATCACCACAGCCGCCAATGCACCTCAAATCTCCGATCAAGCATCAGAGATCGTCAGCCATAAGGCTAGGGAGTTTCTCTCCCTATGGACATCCTAAAGCATCCACTTCTTCAGCATTTCCACATTATAGGCATTTAGGGGCATCTAGATCGACAACACCTTTGCCATCTATTTCGCTATTGCCAGCACATGCACCCTCAACCCCTCCATCTAATGACATTTTCAGGAGACTGCAATGCTAGACAATACTAGCAGATGCCAAGGCCAGACATTGCAGATTATACTCATAGTAGTGCAATCCTTACAGACATTGCCAGCAGTGATACAAACTCTATAGTCTGACATGCACGGTATCAGAGCTGATTTAGTGACTGTAGGATAGAGATTTGAGGTGGCCCTATAGGTAGTGGATGACTCTATCACTCGGCTCAGAGATCAAAGTACCCGCATTAAAACTGAGATCCCTAGGGCCAAGTGGCCCGTGATAAAGACTAATAAAGAGCTGAGGAGACTATTATTGAGGTTGTTCAGGGTTCAGAGAGACTGGTAGAGGTAATAGCACAGGTTCTGTAGCCTTTGACAGCAGCACTACCTAAATTTTACTTCAGATTTGGGCCAAATAATGATCAGCTCCTTTTGGCACCACAGACAAGGGTACTAGCCAGACCTCCCAAGCCATAAGCATTCAGATCCCCATCTAGGCTAGCCTACCATAGAAGACCAAGACCCTCATAGTGACTTATCCATTTTTTGTATTTAGGGAGTTTTTGTCTTGTTTAGAAAATTTTGATGTATATAAAGTTAGAACATGTATTTATTCAACTTGTGTATTTATTTTACATTTATAATTGCTTTCATTTATATGCGGCACTCAAAATTGAATAGTAAAATAAAAGGGATAAAATTGACAATAAAATATACAAGTAAAATCGAAAAATATAACAAGTAATAATGAGAGAAAAAATAGAAATAAGAACAAAGAAAGAAAGCCCAAAAGGCCAAATTAAATAAAAAACACTATTCACATCAGGTACTCAAAATCCCACCAAGGGGCATATATTTACTCCTTCAGTAACAAGGAATAAAGACACCCATCCTTGTCACAAGAAGTTACCTGAACAGGCCAAAATAAAAGAGACACATAGCAAGAAGCTATTGGGCATGAGACAAAAGTCTGATGACAATGTAACTTTTGGAAGAGTGCAGAACAAGATCAAACACAGGCCGATAGCTCTGAGGATGATGGCTTTCCTCACATTAGTGCCAATCTGTAGAGTGGTGATATAGTCATTAGGAAGTGTGCCAAGAAATCTCCCAAGCATCTCAGTGACTCTTCACAAATGCATGTTTTTTAAAGTGGCTCATAAGCATCTCAGTGCCTCTTCACAAATGCATATTTGCCAGAGTGGATTCCAGCATCTCAGTGGCTCTTCACAGATGCATGTTTGTAAGGAACCTCCCCAATGGGATGTCTCTTCATGGAGGGACTATACACCTACTAGAAATACCAGAAAAAATAGAGGGTCAGTCTATAAAGGACAATAATGAAGAAATTACTCAAAACTTATTTCAATTTGCAAGTTAAACAACTTGATGCCAATCAGATCCAATCAAGTCATCTAGATTCTGCATGCCCTAGGCACTAATCAGACGCATTCAAACAACACCGATTCTGTATGGCCCAGGCATTAATCAGTCTTCATCAAGTCATCTCAATTCTGCATGCCTCAGGCACTAATCAAACACATTCAAATAACCTAATGGTGTATGCCCTCGGCTCTAATTAGAGTTAATCAAATCATCTCAATTCTGCATGTCCCGAGTGCTAATCGGACAGTTAATCTAGGATTAACACATCAATAAACTGATGTTAACTATATGAATTAGGGTTAACATATTGACAAACTGATGTTAACTACTCGAACCAAGGTTAATGGATCGACAAGCTGACGATAATTACCCAACTAACCTAAAGACTCGTTGCCTTAGCAAAAGGTACGTGATTTAATCAACCAAGACATTTGCTGCCTCAGGTACACATTTTTTCCTTTTACTCTAAATTTTAGGTCACTTTGGCATCAGTGCACTAGTTCTCCAAAATTGGGGGCAGCTGTACACACTGTAACCCGAGGTAGCCTAGATCAGGGTTACCCAATGATGAGAAAATAGCATATTGCTGACAACGGGTTCCAATCTTGAAGCTTTGATCATGAATTTCTCATATTTTCTCAAAGATTTCCAAGTGTTTTAACAAAATATGCATAAAAACCTCATTTTGGACCTTCAGTGGTGGTAGACGACCGTCTAACACCTGAGGGGTGCCTATCTGTAGGTCCCTAAAAGGGGGCATTTTGGAAAATTCCAAGTTTAATGCTGAGGGACGGCCACCTCTCATTAAGGGATGCCCATCCATGGCTCAAAACCCAAAATTCTCAAGTTTTTCTGGAATTCAAAAAGATAGTTTTATCTCAAAAGGATTTCTTTTGGATTTAGAGGGGTTTTATCTCTAGATTTAGGAGTTTTGGAGTTGGAATCCAACTAAAAACCTTACCTAGGTATAAAATCTAAAATCTAGGATTTTGAAAAGAAGGGGGGAATCACATTTTTTAGAGATCCACTTTAGAGAAAAAAAATATTTAATTTCTTTCTCTCTGTAAACTTTTACTCTACCAATCCTTGCTTAAAATACACACACACACACAACGAATTTCATTACTTTTTTTAAAACAGTGATCATGAATTGGAGTAGAGATTTGGACTACAAGAGTTACAGAGTCAAAATATCTCATAAGATTAATATTCTAGGCTTATTCTCATTTTCTCTCTCTATAATTTATTTTGCATGATCATATGGATGTTTGATGTGAATTGATGGGTTTTAATTACTATATTCGAGAGATATTCATGTTGAATTGAGATATGATTAAAACCTAGGTTTCAAAGTATGTTAGAGACATGATTAAGCCTTGGATTCCTCCATTGTTGTTATTTTGAAGCTTTCTTTTATTCTCTATTAATTTTGTAAATATGTAATTTTAGTGTATTTATGTATGATCTATTGTTATGATTTAGTTTTGACATGATTTAAGATCCTATAAATGTATGTTTGGGGCTAGAAATTCGTTTTATATGATTTTTTGCATTTTTGCCATGAATTTCTGCATTCTGGTTCTGTCCAGAAGTTATAGATGGGAAGCCAACTCGGCGAACGGTCATTTGTCGGACGTCGCAAGCTCGTCTCATCGTCTTATCCCTCGCTCGTTTGTAGCCGTCCCTCTCCTAGTTTTGGGTATCCATGGGTGCATTTTTAACATTTTTAAAGTATTTTCATGCATTTATATGTCTTTTATGCAATTTATTCATTTTTTATCATATTTATGCACTATTTGATGTGATTTTGATTTTGTATGATGAGATTTTATACTTAAATTCATTCTGTTTATGTGTGTAAAATAATCTATAATTACTTTTTTATTGTGTTATTTGAGAATAATAATTAATTTGTCTTTTTTAGTGAGCTTTTTGAGTATTTAACATCTTTGCTATGGATGGTTTTTTATGTGGCTTTTTGCATGGGAAGTCATGCTCTCGAGTTCATCATCATCTTCACCCTCCCGGTTATCTCCATTAACTATCCTTTTACTATTCATTTATTTATTATTTAATCTTCATTATTATTTTTTTAATTGGTATTTTATTTTGGATGTATTATGATTTCGGAGATGTAATAATTTAGTAAAAAAGGCTTTTGTGTATAATAAGAGGAAAAGACATTTAAAAGGTTTTCTACTAAATTAATTTGGTTTTCATTCAAAGTATGGACCAATATCCAATTTTTAGCCTAAATCCATATGAGATAAAAAAAAAAAGAGTTTTTTATAAAACATGCATGAGGGAATTAATGTTTTCAAATCCAAATGAATGCCCCGATTTATGTATGTATATTGTTTTGTTATGGTTGTGAGGATGATTTGCTTATATAATAATTAAGTAAGTTTATTTTGCTGATTTTTATCACTTTATCTATGTGAATAGAGTGTTTATTTAATTTTAATTATTTTGCATCGTGTGAAAGAAGAGGGAGCGATTAAATATAAAATTAAATTATAAAACTATGCCTAACCAAGATGCCTAATATGAGTGATGTCCCGAACACTAGTCTTTGTTTGGACATCAAAAGGTCGAGAATCATTTTTCAATATTCTGTTGGGTGACGACTCCATGACACCTACCTCTTTTAGGCCCATTAGTAGACGCCTTCATGGATTGACTATCAATAATAATTTGGACTTGATCCCTTTTTATTGTGAAATAACTAATTTATGAGTTAAGTGAGCCTTTTCGATCTCAGACCCTAAAAGCGGGCCTCCAAGAGCGAACCCGAAATCAAAAGATGGCTCCGGCATGTGTCACAGTGGAAAGGTAATAAAAATAGCTTTGGGAAAGACTAGCTCAAAAATGAAATCATTACTAGCAATCCTGGAGTCTTATGTAGATGTGTTCGCTTGACAACATTCAGACATAACTGGCATCTCACCCGAGATCATATCCCACTCTCTAAGAATCCAGCCAAGCTGTAAGCCAGTCAAACAAAAGAAGCACAATCATGAACCTGAGTGGTAGTTAGTGATAAAAGAATAAACAAACACTTTATTGAAAAACAGGTTCATTAGAGAAGTTCTCTATCTGGATTGGCTATCTAATGTTGTGCTCATAAAGAAGTCTAATAAGAAATGGAAAATGTGCATGGATTTTATTGACCTTAACAAGGCGTGCCTAAAGGAAAACTACCTACTACCAAATATTGACATGCTAGTAGACTTAACTGGAGAATTCAAAGAATATGCCTTCCTAGATGCCTCGGTAGGTTACCATTAGATCTCTATGAATTTAAAAGATGAAGAGAATACCGCATTCATTACTCACAAGGCGACCTATATACTACAGAGTGATGTTGTTTAGCCTCAAGAATGTGGGGGCCACTTATTAGAGGTTGATGAACAAGTTATTCGTAGAACAGATAGGTTGAAATATAGAAGTATATATGGACGACATGATAGTCAAGAGTAAAACCTAGTCAAATTTGCCAAAAGAGCTCGAAGAAATATTTTCCACCCTTAAAAAGTTTAGCCTCAAGTTAAACCTGGAGAAGTGTGTATTTAGAGTTTGGTCTAGTAAGTTCTTAAGCTTTGTGATTTCAAAAAGGGGAATAGAGGAAAACCCAACAAAGATCGAGGCCATTTTGAAGATGGAACCACTGAAGTCAATCAAAGAAGTGTAGATACTAAATAGGAAGATCATAGCTCTGGGAAGGTTTATTTCATGCTCGGCAAAGCGATGCCTTCCGTTCTATAAGGCCCTAAAGAATTTAAAAAATTTTGAGTGGAGCTTGAAATGTCAATCTGCCTTTAAAGCTCTAAACCAGTTCTTGAGTTATCCTCTATTGCTCAGTCAGCCACAACCAAGCAAAATTTTGTTCATATACTTATCAGTCTCTCAAGGGCCCGTAGGCTCGATTTTGATCAAGGAAGAAAGTACTCAGCAATTTTCCATCTACTATACCAGCAAGGTACTTCGAGTTTCCAAACTAAGATATTTGATCCTTGAATAGTTGGCATTAGCCTTAGTCACTTTGGCAATAAAGCTACATCCTTATTTTCAATCACATATAGTAGTTGTCCAAACTAACACTTGTCTCAAGAAAGTGATGTAGAAACCTGGGGCATCAGAGAGGATAACTGAATGGGCAACTCACCTCAGAGAGTTTGATGTTCAGTATGAGCCTCCTTTAGCAATGAAAGCACAAGTATTGGTTAATTTTATGGTCAAACTCCATGCTTCTCTTATTGAACCGAACAAGATGACCTCGAAGTTGTATTTCGATGGAGCAACATCATTTGAAAGAGCCAAAATTAGGAGTTATACTATCTAGCCTAAGCAAAATCTCTATACGAGGGATGGCCATGATATCTTTTCCAGCATCCAATAACGTTGCAGAGTATGAAGCACTTTGTTTTAGGCTGAAGCTCGCCCTTGAGGTAAAACATGATTCTTTACTTATTCATTCTGACTCTTAATTGGTCATCAGCCAGTTATTAGGGAACTTCAAAGTTAAAGAACAAACAATGATAAAGTATCGAGACCTAGTATCTATTCAGCTGGCTCAATTGGAAAAAAGTGGAAGCCCATAGACAATTAAATAAATACCCCGAAAAGAAAATAGAGCTGACTTATTGGCCAAGCAGACATCCTTAAATGGTACTATACAATTAGAAGATATAGTTTGGGCGGTCATTACCCAGCCATCTTATGAGACTTAGTTGGTCCAATTGAACGAGCAAATGGATGGATGGTGACTACCGATTTATCAGTTCCTTGATATAGGTGATCTTTCTGAAGATTGGGTTAAAGTTAGAAAGATAGTTTGGCATTCTAGTCTTTATTCTATTTTGGATGAAAAACTATACAAAAGGTTCTACTCGCACCCTTGGTCACTATGCTTGAATTTATAAGAAGGCAACTATGTCCTCAGAGAAATCCACGAAGGTATTTACAGTGCGCACGTATGAAAGAGCTTAGACTATAGCTCGAAAGGCTCTATTACAGAGGTATTATTGGCCAAGAATGGAAGCTGATGTGAATGAGTTAGTAAAAAAGTGTGATAAATGCCAACGGTTCGGGAAAATAATTCATCGGGTATCAGTTCGGCAAACCCCAATACATATCTCATAACCTTTCACACAATAAGGGATAGACATACTCGAGCCTTTCCCATTGGCTACTAGGCAAAGGAAATTTTTAGTGGTAACAGTGGACCACTTCACCAAATGGGTCAAAGCTGAGCCCTTAGCTACAATTACCCCAGCAAACATAATCGAGTTCATCTAGATGTCAATTATAACTAGGTTTGGAATACCACACACTTTCATTACTAATAATGGAAAATAGGTCGATTATAAATCTTTTAGGAACTTTTGCGAAGAGTTGCACATTCAGCTCAGGTTTACAACAGTCTATCATCCTCAATCAAATGGCATGATCGAGGTAGCCAATAGAACGATCCTAACGAGGTTGAAGAAGAGACTTGATGAAGCTAAAGGCCTTTGGGCGGAGGAACTAAACAATGTACTATGGACATATCGAACATCACCCCGGTCAACAATGGGATCTACTCTCTTTTCTCTGATTTATGGGGTGGAAGTAGTCATCCCGTGCGAGATAGGAATGCCAAACTCAAGGATAGATCTATACAATGAAGAGACAAATAAGGAAATGCCGTTATACCACTTAGATACCCTAGAAGGAAAAAGAGAGCATGCCCAGATCTGAGAAGTAGCTTATAAACAACGTATGGCATCGTACCACGATCGTAAGCTGAAGCCTTGAACACTGCCCATAGGCGAACTGGTTCTCAAGAAGGCTATTAAAACTCAAACAGTAATAGGCATTAGCAAGTTGAACCCTAACTGGGTGGGACCGTTCGAGATATATAAAGTCGTGAACTTTGGAGCTTATTGTTTCAAGGATATGTCCAGAAAAATATTGCCTTACTCTTAGAACATTTCTAACTTGAAGAAATATCACCAGTAGCATGACTTAAATCGACAGTTTCAGCACGAGTCCTCCGTTCCTAGCTCAAATCGGCAATTCACCACGAGCACACTTAACTAGCTGAAATTGGCAATTTGCCACGAGCACACTGTAACTAGCTTAAATTGGCAGTATCGCCACAAGTACTTAGTCTTTTTTAGCTCAACTCATTATTTTCGCCACGAGCACATTGTAATTTTTAGCTTAACTCGGCATTTTCGCCACGAGCACATTGTAATTTTTAGCTCAACTCAGCTTTTTAGCTAGGAGCACATAAAAATTTTTGAATTAGCTCTGTAATTTCACCACAAGCTTTATTTTATGTAAAAGCTTAGCTTGATAACTTAAGCCACGAGCACGTTTATTAATAACACAGAAAGCTCAACGTGGCAGCTTAAGCCATAAGCATTTTCATCACTTAGCCACCTGTTATTTCATTATTTAATGTTCGGAATTTCCTTGACAAACTGATTAATTATAGCTCAATTGGCCCAGATTATAATAAAGTACAAATTATTCATTGACCAACTAAAATTATCATTAGCTCAGCTACAAAAGTTTAAAGTTATAATATAGTTGGAAGAGAAATTTCATTATAAAGAAGTCGATCGTTACAAGAAGTTGGGTTACAAAAGAGATAAAAAAAAGAGCGACCTCAGGAGCTACAACAAAGAGAAAAAAAACCCTAACTAATCTTCATCTAGATACATCTTGTCCATCCATAAGAAGTCCTCGTTCAGATATTTCTCTTTGACAATTTTGATAAGCTTGCCACCGTATGTGACGCATTGCTCGATAGCAAAATCTATGGCTTTATCTTCAAGAGTAGCACATCTGCTCTCCAGCTCGGCTCGAGCATTCTCGAGAATGGCCTTCTCGGCTTGACTTTTCTCCAATTTAACATTAGTTTTCTCAAGCTCGAACTTGTCAACTTGACTTCCTTTCCTTTCTTTTCTTTTACAAGTAAGGCCTCAAGCTCGATTGCCTTCCTAGCTTGCTCTTTAGACGCCTTACTTTGGGCCTCGATTAATTCTTTAGCCTTAGCCTCAGCGTCAGCTATTTTCTTTGCTAAACTATTGGTTGCCTGCTTAGCCACCTTAAGCTTCTCTTTTAGCTCAAAGAAAACCCTCTTCTCCTCCCTCACCAAACAGATGAGCTGATTCATTTTTCCCTGTTATGGCATTGGATAGAATAAAGCTCTGTGAAAAAGATGCTTTAAGTTAATGTTACTACATAACAAATCGAAGACAGTGCAGAAGACCTTACATCAACTTATTGCCAGCATATAACTGAGGATAGATGATCAGGTATCAGGTTCCAAAAAGGCGACACCTCACCAAGAATGCACGTAAACAGCGAATAGAAGTTATTGAATTCTGGATTAGATGAACAATAGGACTTATTCTGTAGAAAGAACCCCCTAGACTTCATCTAGCAACTTATCAAACTTATCAGCTCGGTCATGGGAAGGAGAAAAACACTTACCTTTCCTGGCGTGAGATGATGAGGGACCGAGAAACAGTATGGAAGGTTGGCCAGAGTTCGTCGGAGGAGATGGATTGGCAAGTAAGAAAGTTGGAGAAGCGTCAAACATGGTGATGGCATTATAATGGCTGTTGTTGAATGGGCACTGCACTCATTTGAATGGAAGTAGGAGGAATCGGAGCTTGCGCAGCATTGACGAGGACACAAGATATGTTCGCCTGCTCGAAGCTCTCGCCAACCTTATCCTTCTTCTTTTTCATGCGATCGCTAAGGGATTGCTTAGTGGCTCTCTTTATGGCTACAAAACAAAGATGCGATGAGAAAATATCAGACCCTATCCAAACTCAAAATAAAAAATATTACCTCATTTCTTTCTCTGTTAGACTTTCGACGATTTGGGGTCAAGTTGCTCGTAAATATCATTCTTTTCCTGTGCGAGCTCTCTCCAGCGAACCAGAGTCTCTTCTTCCTCTTAGCTAAGTAGCATGGCATTATCATTTTCGTTCATAAATCAACCCTAAGAAGTCCGAAAGGGAAAGTTCTGCAAACTCACCAAGATAAAAAAAAAAATCGATCTTTCCAGTTTTTCAAACTGTCAGGCTTTCCAGAAAAGACCCCGTACCTAGCTCGGCTTTGGATGTAATTGTGGTCTTCAAACATGACTCAGAGTCCGACCATGTGGGTTGCCCTAAACTGCCTAATGGTCAAATCAATGCCTCATTCTGAGGTCTATAGTTGGAGTATGAAATGTGTCAGCCAAGCATTGGGATGAAGTTGACTGGTACTGAGGTCGTAATAATTTAAAAACTCAATCTCGAAGCATGTGGGTCGAAGGCTAACCCTGGCCTGGAAATCAGCTTCATAGAAAACTATCTTTTTCTTGCTATTGAATTTTGCATTGGCACAAAGATGCTCGCCAAGGGCTTGAAGGGTATATTAGTCAGGAATGTAAAGAGCTGCGCGGCGATCAAGGAGGTTCTCAATCTTAATGGATGACCTAGTTAAGTCTACCCTAGGATTAGTTTTAGGAGCTTGCCTTCTAAGGCGAGGTGAGTTTTGGATGGGAGCTCGAAAAGGTATCTTTAGGAAATCCTCACCTGAGGCCTCTAAAGCAGAAGTGCTCGATGTATTTATATCAGCCAGGTCATCAACTCTAAACTTACTAGAACCCTCGGATTCACTCATTCCGATAAAATGAACAAACAAAACAGCTACGATGAAAAGGAAGAAGTAAAGGATCTAAGTTACCAACCTGGAAAAGACTGGGGACGAAATGTGGATGAAGGAACGATGAACGCGGATGAACACTCGAGAGACAATGGGAGGGGAAGAAATGAAGTAAAAATGACAAAAGGTAAAAGTGTGAAAATGAGAGATGCTTTTGTAAGAGGATAGCACCACTGGTTGAATGACGCGTGTGCGTTAAGATGCGCTTTAAACTGAAGAGACCTAATGGTATTTATGGCAATATGCAAAGCTCAAGGCATAATTATGTTTACAGCCGGTTCAAATGTGAATATCGAAGAGTTTTTTGAAATCATTATTGCTGCCAAGATCGAAGGGGTGCCTCATTTTGCTCATTTGTTAGGTGTCGATTCCTTTGTAGTTGCTTAGTTTATCGACATAAATGTCTTATACCTCAGGAAGGGGGTGAGACTTATGATAACCGGATCAAGAAACCAAGCTCCCTCGAGTAGTTCGGTTCTTCGTGGGTCCAGGTGGCCTGGGTCCGAAAATGCCCCTCAAGCGATGTCGTTCCAAGCAGTCCTAATTAGGCACGTAATCTAAGTCACCTCGTACCATTACGAAGCCTATTTTGGAAGTCTTAGCTTTCCTGATGAGGCTGCATGTTTCCCTCAATAGGAATTCCACGAACATTGGGATTCCTAAGGAAGGATTCTTATCCTTATAAATAGGCAGAATATAAAGTATTTTTTCTCTCTCTTAGCTACTTTACCAAAAAAAAACACTCTTTTTTCCCTTTCTGACTTAACCGTCGAAGTATTTCCACCTTGGACCCTGTCGAAATTTCTTTATTTTCAGATACCATTGGAGAATTCAATTAGTCAGGTCAGATTTGATAGCAACCCGGCAAATCCGAACTGTTATCAATTGCCATACACACTATTGGATTAATTTACAACAAAATCCAACCTTTAAATTTTATATATTTGTTTCCTTGGTCATTTAAGTGTTGCTATATATAAATGCTATCCTTAATTCTAAGGAATAGGGGTTTACTTCTAAATATTGATGATGGTAATGTCCCAAAATATATTGTCAGCCTCCTTAAGCGCCTAATTGAACTCCTAGGAACAATAATTGGTTTGTGGCTAGACTCATGATCAGCAAATATCTGCAAGAGAGAATTGCATTTTCTTGACATAAGAATTCCACTTTTTATAATTATTTTTTAATGAAAACCAACAAAATTCAATGAATCTTTTTTAGTATGTATCAAACCAACCACTAGACTTAAGGTTTTGAATTTTGATAGATTGCTTTGCTTCCCTTTCTGAGTGCACTTACCTCATTACCAAAATTATATTATATGCTTGCTAAAGCGCTAGATTGAACTACTAAGAACGATAATGGGTTTGTGGCTTGATTGATGGTGAGCAAATATCTGTAAGGGAGACTGGCTTTTTCTTAACATAAGAATTCCACTTGCACAAGTTACTTTTTTGCATGAAAGCTAATAGAATTCGATAGAATTTGTCCCTTTCAAAAAAAATTAAGAATATAAAAAGAGCTTATTCCATAATTTTATTTACAAGTTTACATAGGATAAAACCTGAACTTAAAAGAATCGAAATATAAAAAACTAAATTGCAAAGTGTCTTTTTTTTTTTTTCTTTTACTCATGGGGCTAAAAGAACAATTTTTTTCCTAAACTCAAAGCTTATATTCGAGAAATAAAGGTTTAGAGTGCTACCAATACTGATATATTATATACACATACTTGAACACTAAGAATCCTTTTTAAGGAATAAGTCAATATAAATTCCAAATATTAAGCATTGCAAGTAAAGGAAGAAAATTATGGTAATTGGGAATTAGGTAAAAAATTCTTAAAATCTCAAAAGTCAAAATTCAATATAAATAGGAAAGTAGCATCTACTAAATGAGGCATGCATGTGATTAAAAAATAATGGTAAATAATTAATATTAATGATAATTGACATAAGTAAAAGACGAAGATAAAATCTTCAAAAAAAAATTCAAAATCTATAAAAGTTGAAAAATAAAATATTGTTCAAATAGAGTTTCACATCATTTTTTTTTAGTTGCGCCTTGAAATATTATAGTATACTAGATTAATAGATCATCATTTTTTAGTTGTACCTTGACTTAAATATTCTAGTATAATGGATGTAGATAAATGTAGAAATTTCTTTTTTTCTACCCAAAATTTAATCTCACTCATATAATTAGCATTTTCCATATAATTTCAATTGTATCCTTGGGCCACAGACAATTTATTTATTTATTTTATGCCAGAATTTGTTATATTTGCGACAATATTTCAAATTGTCTCGCCCTAACCTTTGACCTTTAGAGACAAAATAGTATCATGACTTGAGAAGTGAAATATAAAAGAATAGATTGCCCTAAAAAAGAAAATAAATTTGAGGTGAAAAATATAATTTTCAAAATTTAACAAAAAATGTGAAAGCTCAATAAATAAAAAAAATAAATGTATAATGAATTAATAACCAAAACCTAATAAATTAGGTGCTCAGAATGTGCTTTGCCTATTTGAATATAAACAGGCATCACATTACCCCAGCTGAGAAGAAAGGCAAGAAAGAAAAAAGAAGTAAATTGTCAGAAACAAATAATTTGAGAGTCCGGTCATTAATACAATAGCAACATTTACATCATTGGCTTCCTCCGACCAACCAATATTTATAGAAGTGATGCAACACAAACTACTAATATTAGAACATCCAACAGAACTCACAACTTTAGAACATATTTATAAATTACTCACATGCCAGTTTTGTGCCAAAGCTTGTAAGGCATATTGCAAATGCCTGAAAAGCTGATAACGGCTGCCGATAATCCATAGTGAAAGTATCATCTCCGATCTTCCCAAACTGCAGGAGCACAGTTTCTTCATCTCCTTTTCCTCCCGGCTGGCTTTGGTCCACTGTTGCAACCAATTGGAAGTTCTTCACTGATGCTACAGTTACGCGACCATGGAAATTTAAGCACCAGCATTGCAAATGGTCATGCCACCTGGGGGCCTTATTGCGCAGTACTGAGCAACCAGAAAAAGACGAGTCCAGTTCCTTCATCTTGGGCACCTCAATAGGTTTGTCATTGGCAGTATCTTTTGACTGCGGACACTTCAGCGAGCAAACCATTCTCCTTGGACCTCTAGATTTTAAAAGGTTAAATTTGTAAGACACCTGCCCAACCTCAAAATTGCCCGCTGGGACCTGGGGGCTTATTTGCTTACTTGCAAACCGTCGACTAGACCTGCTGCTTGAAGGCTTTGCTCCATCGTACGGTGGTTGACTGTCATATATTGTAAAGTTTGTGCCAAGGAAGTCCGAACTGTAAAACATGATCAAAAATCAGAATCTATTTTACTTTTTGTGGTTATGACAAAATAGTTCCAGCAACACTTCTCCTCTGTTCCCCTCATTCTCACCCAAAAAAGATGGAGAAGACCCTCAGGTCGCCCCTCATTCTTACACCAGATATAGACAATAAACCCAGAAATAGAAGATTCACAGTTTTCTAGTCTAATTGTTAACTCACTCGATGCCCGACAGGTGCAACACCAGCAAGAACAAAAATATAAACCAGCTCATCTTCAGAGGAGGTGCAGGTGTGTTACCTTTGGGTACCACATTGGCAGCCCACAAGGTAGTCCAAACCATGGTTTTGGGTCAGGTAAAGCTCCCCAAAACCACGGTTTGGCCTGAAACAGTAAATAAAATGATAGAAAAAAAAGGGAAAAGAAAAGAAGGAAAAGCTACCAAACTGGTCATCCAAAAGGTCTTATATCTAGCATTATCCTCAATTTTAGTTCTAAAAAGAGAACTGGTATCATAACAACATATGTTTAAACCTAAAAATTTACTGTAATATCTTCCAGTTAATGATGATATATTTTCACCCAGGGAACGTCTACTTATTGGCCCAGCATGTTCAACTAGGACTACCAAGCAGTTCCTGTACAATGGAAAATGCATATCAACAGTGACCATCTTTGAGATGGTCCTCTATCCAAGGTTCTCAAACCCAGCCCATCCAAAGAGCTGGCAGAGGCAGGGCTACAGTCACATGTTGGAGGTTAAACAAGAAAAACATTCAACTATTATATTTAAACATGTTATCACATAATCTTCATAGTATGACGTTTCAAAAAAAATATTTAAATAAAACAGTATCCATAATAATAAGGTTCATAGTAAAACTCAAATATAATAAAACCAATGTCAAATTTTGACTTAAAGTTAAAAATTAGTAGACATTAATGAGAATTTTGAATTTTTAAAATTGAAAAGCGTTTGAGAAAATAACTAACAGAGGAATTCATAGTTTTTTTTTTTTTAATTTAAGATATATAGAAAAAGAATGTTTTTTTAATATCTGAAAATACACAATGTTGAAAAACCAGTAGCTAAAATAAGCAGTGGAACTTGATTTTATTGTTGGCATTCCAAAGTGAACCTGACTAATAGTTATAAGAGCATGTGAACTTGAAGAATTTTTCATAAGAATACCAGTAACTATTGTGGTGTAATACATCTAAATACACAGCCCCGGAAAATACACCTTTGCTTCTCTCTTATACGCTTCTCTTAACTTCTTTCTATAAACTCTCTGCCAGTCTTCTTTCAAGCTCCTCTTTTCTCTTTTGTCTTCTCCCTATAAACTATCTGCTAGTCTTCTTTTCAGGGCTCCTCTTTTCTCTTTTGCTCTGAACACCTTCTTTGTCTCTCTCCCTCACCATTGTATGAACTTCTTCAACAGCACTGATGCTATCTAGCAATCTTTCCTCTTGAATCATAAAGAAGCTTGATACGGATAAGTTTGTTTGCACTATGAGGTGTCTGATATTGATTTTCATTCATGATACTTGGTCCTTTGAAAGTTCTAATATTGCTAAGTTGCTAAGTTTACTTTTTTGATTTGAGTAACTATGACTTCTTCTTATTCTTCTTCAAGGAAGCAACAAACCCAACTGACTAATCATAAACAGACAAGGGCCAAGAAAACAAAAAAGAGCAAGTAAAGTAATTGAAAGGTCACTAATTTTAGATTCACAGTCTTGATCAGTTCAAACATGCATTGCTACTTCTACCAAAATTACTCACTAAGCTCCAAACAATCCCTTAAAGATGATATAGCTTCAACTGATAAGATGTAGCCAGATACCAAACAATTTAAATTATACAAAGAACCACGGAGGAAAAAAAAAAGGTGGAAAGGAAAGGAAGCTATTTGAATTCTTATAAACTTTGTTAAGGAAGTCCAGCGGTTGAGGCATATATTCCAATTAGTAGTTTCCTCATGGAGAAAATCTAGCTTTTCTCAGGATTTTCCACGTGAACCTAGTTATGTTTCATCTTACCTTAACTTTCCAACATAAGCATTGCTCCCTTGAGATAGATCATCAGCATCAAGTGAAATGATATATTCCGTGTGAACACCATTTCTATACCTCCTTGCAGCTAGAAGAAACTTCCCTTTGTCCGTGAAAGCTAGGAAGGAAAAATATATATATATATAACTTACATGGGCCACATCTCAGTGATTTACATCATGCAGGTAAAGGGTGCAAGCAGAAAAGAACTGCATACATATGCTAAAAGTTAACAAATTCCTAGTAACATAATCTTAATACTTGACAATGAACCTCTCATTAGTTAAATTCCATGCTAGAAATATATATCATGACCAAGTCTCTCATGTACATTACCAGTGTTTTCAATCCAACAAAATTATGTGCATGATGGCTTTCTTATAACCACAAATTGCCGTGTATAAACAAATGACCAAAATAAAAAGGCCCCCAAAACAGTTAAATTTTAATATAAAAATTTACCATGTGCTAAATAAAAGATCTTAGCCCCAGAAAACACTTTTTCTTTTTACTTTATTTCCAGGTAAAATATCTTGCCGTGTCATTTTTTTAGGTGAGATCATTAAATTAAACAAGATCTTTTTTATTGAATAGACAAGATATTATCAGTTCAGACCAAGTCAATTTGACTTGAACGAGCCTATAGTCATAGTCATATCCCAATGAACAGATGTGAATTTGACAGTTTGACAAAATGAAACCTTCCCCTTTAATGTCGTGCAATATATTGCATCAACAATCACCCAGTCAAACCAATGGAACTGTAGAATATAAATGCAGGAAATCCCAGAAGCTTCAAAGCTCCTCTTTTATTTTCGAAAGAGAAGTCCATTAATAACTACTTACAAGGACTGAGAGCAAGATAGAGGTAAAACGTTGATGTCTTCTTATTCCGTTTTATAAGACATTGATGGGGTAGTTCACGGGGACCAGGCTGCATTCATAATAACAACAGAAAAGCCATGTATACCAAAATGTCAGATATATATGACCAACAAATGCAGCAACTAAAAGAAAATAAACCAAGAAACCATGATCAATTCGATTGCCAAGAACTTTATCATAGATGGAACAATAAAATGGTAAGAAATAGCGGCACCAAGAAAGAATAGCCTCAAGTTTTAAGGTAAACGTATCAACTAGCCATAAAAAATTTATTTCCCCAAATGAAATTGTCATTCATCCAAGCTAATTGTGAAAGTATAACTTAATTCTGAATTCATACAACAAATGCCATAACTTAAGGATTCATGAGTCGGTAATGGCTTGAGTATATCTAGTGTTAAGAGAACATACCCACAAAATTTTGGGTAAAAGCAAGCTCCCAGGAAAAAGAAAAAAAAAATTCTTAGATTTGTGTTTACAAATTTTGAAATTTTTACGTGCTTCAGAATTACTTCTACTACCCAGCTCATGGAAAATGTAACAATCATCTACATAGAACTCATTTTTAAATAGATGGCCAACAGCTACGAAATGGCCTCTAACAATTACCCCTAACATTAAAAGCTTTTGCTTGCAAATTTAAATTCTCTTCTTTTTAACTTCTTCATTGCATGACGTTTTAAATTAAGATATCGATCCATATACTTGTGGCATAACAAAAGGTTAATGCAAAATCTGACAAAAATAAATTCAGAGCATGAACAACGCTTAAGAACTCTGGAGGAAATTAAATAGTCCTAAGATAAATCAAGAACCACAAAATTTCAAATCCAGGCACTAGAAACATCAAGAAAAAATAACTAGTAAGTATCCATTTGAACCAGAAAGTTAAATTCAAGAGAAGCAGAATCAAACAATCATTATCTCAACTGATCAGAAGATCGCATTGATAATGGACAACAATAATTACTGATAAAAACTAAATCATAATAAATTCGACATAAGTTCCTAAACCACTAACTTCACAAAACTAAAAGAAATGAATCCCTTAAAGAAACTTCCCAATCAGTCACTCCAGCCAAAGAAGAAAACCCCTAAAAGAAATTCAGTAACGAATACAAAAATTCAAGAAATTTTAAAATATAAAGAAGCAAAACTGACCTGTTTAAGGCAAGCAGGAAAAGTAATTTTGCCGCAATCACGAGGAGAACTAACAATCTCCTTAGTGACCTCTCTCCATTTCTTACAAACACAAGCACAAGAGACAACATTTTGTCTCTGAGGCCACCGATCCTCACTCTCTTCCACTCGCTTTATTATCTCCCCCAGCAATTCCGGCAACATTCCGCCCCACCCATTGCCGGCGTCAGGAAATTCACCGCCGCCGTTCAACCCCAACACCGCCGCTCCTCCTTCGTCGTGGTTCGGATTGTTAACAAACCTCAACGACCTAATCCTTCGAGAGAAGATCGATTTCATTAGAGTAACAAAATTTAATTTTCCTTTTTTTTTTTCCTTTTTGTTTAATTTGTTTTGATTTTGGTAAATTCTTGTTTTTGTTTAAGAGAGCGAGAGAGGCTTTGTGTAGACAGAATAACAGAGCTGTGATGTAACCGTTAGGAACAGCGAATAGGAGATAGTGATTTATACAGGTGGCATAAAATTAGTGGCAAGGATAAGAATGTAGGCGTGAAAATAGTGTGGCTTTGACGGGGGAAAAAGCACTAAAGTCTCTGTAGGTTGTAGTTGGGGAGTTTTGACGGAGTCTAAAAATATTTAAAACAACAATAAAAACGTTATTAATGTGAAATTACAAATTAGTTATTAATTACAGCTTTGAATTTATTTATTTGCCAAATTTTATTATAACTGTGTCATAAATACAGTCTGTTTAGATTATTAAAGAAAGTTAAGGTGAATTTTATTTATTAAAAATCCAGCTATTTAATACATTGAATTTTTTTTTTAAATATAACTAGAATTTTAATTTTTATAAAACTTTAATTTTTTTTGTCTGATGTAAGAAAAATAAATATTAAATCGTTTATTTAGTTTCTTTTAGCATGTAATGTAATTTTTCAAATTAATAATGACAGATATTTTGACCATATTAAAGAGAAAAAAACTAATAGTAAAAAGCTGCATTAGATCCCCACATTTGACTAATTAAATATAGTAAATACACTTCCCTTTTTTTTCCCCTCTTATCAGAAATAGACTTTTTAGAAATTTGATTTTTTTTTTTTGGATATTAAACGCATGTTTTGTTTAATCAATATTAAAGCCATGTGAGCACATCTTATTTATGCCAATTTCCGCAAATTAATTGTGTACTAATATGAGTAGACTTGTCAAAGTAGTTGGATCAGGCTAACTTTGAGGTCGTATCACTTTTGGTCATTAGTTTCAAATATCATGCTGAATCATTTTCCGAGTAACTTTGAGTTTAGGTTCGGTGAGATTGAATTCTCATATCAAATATATATATATATATAACATCACACTAATTTTCAAATTGTCAAATTAAATTTTAATTTTATATTTTTTAAATATCAAAATGTTAAATATTTATTTTATATAGGTAGCAATGGTAACAGATTAAGTGGATTTGGATTTTGTTATAATTAGACAGATTATAAATAGATTTTTGCACCGGATCGAAAAGATTTTGGTCAATCCGTGAGTGTGATGTATGCTGGCCTAAATGGACCAAACTGGGAGGCAACTCAATTAATCCATTTTTTAATGAAAAATAGCTACTAATATAATTACAATACACTAAAAAATTATTTTAAAATCAATATTATTTGGTTTAAATGATTTATTACTTATTCATTTTAAATAAAATTTTGAGTTTAAATTTTATAAATAAAAAAAAAATTGTGTTTCGGCCTGGTCAATTTTAATGGTGCATAATCATGATTTTTTAATATTTTTTATTTGCACAAGTCAAATCAAAGCAGGCATATAGAAAATATGTGTATACCGCATACTGAATTTGATTTTGGCCAGCCTGACTAGGCTTTTAAGTTTTTTTTTTTTTTGCACAAATTAGGAATGAATAAAAAAAATTGAAAATATGGTTAACCATAAAATCGATTCAAAATTAAATTGATTTTTATGATTAACTAATTCGATAGACTCGGTTACAGTTTTTAATTTTTATATTTTTGGTTAATGGTTACGGTTTAAGTTTTTAGGTACCGATTAACCGTTAGTCAACGGTTAACCGGTATATATATATATATATATAATTTTTACATAAAATTTTTATATAATTTAGATATAATTTTTATATCTTCAATTTTTTTATTTCTCTTTAAAATTTACATAAAATAATATTTTAAAATATATTTAAATTATATTTTTATTTTTATACCTTAATTTATATTATATCATTCTCTTTAATTATATAGTAAAATTTTATATATATTATTTTTTTATATTAAACTATATTTATATTATGTCATTCTCTTTATTTATATAGTAATATTTATATATAATATTCAATTAATTTTTATATATATATTTTTTATAATATATTGGTGATCATATTTTACTTAATAGCATGTAATTACATTTTCTTATATTTTAGAGTTTATGTTATAACATTTAATATTATTCAAAATTTTATTTAACTTAAAATCAAATATATTCTAATTTTCAACAAATATCAAATCTATTTTATAATATCAGCTATTAATCTATATAACATGAATTTTGACTAATATATTATGTTTGTTTCGTAATTTTTATATTAAATTACTTTTACACATTTGAAATTGAATTGAACTTTGTCTAATTTTTTTAATAATTTTATGTTATAAATTTTAATGGTTAACCGAAAAATATTGGTTAACCAAACTAAAAAATCGAAACCGATGGACTGATTAATCAAATGCAACGAACTGATTA
>CM075808.1:73012186-73068157 GCA_037975025.1 Excoecaria agallocha
ATGGTTAGTGATTTTAAAAAATCGATATTAATGGAATAGTTAATTTTTTGTTAATGGACCGATTAACCGGTCTATGCTCATCTCTAAGCCCAATTCATGCATAAATAAAATACATGTCTAGTGCGGGCTAAATTGGATTATGGTTGGACTTGATTGAACTGAGTTCATTCGGTCCAGATTAGGTCTAATCGGGCTTTTAAGATTTTTTTTGCACAAGTCCAATCCAAAAATGCATAAATAAAATGCATGTCTAATGCGAGCTGAATTGGTTCCAGTTGGGCCAGTCCAGGTTTGGTTCACACTAGGCCTAAAGAAGCTTTCAAGATTTTTTTTTACACAATTCCAATCCAAGTATACATGAATAAAAATACGTGTCTAATATGGGCTTAATTGAACTTTGGTTGAGTTAGATCAGTTCATATTACACCAAGTGTGATTCAGGCCAGGCCTATAGTTGGGCTTTTGAGCTATTTAGTTTGGAACTGTAATGACTATACTAGATAATCCTAATTACTGTTACTAATTACTTTTATCTATACAATTATCTTTGTTAATCCATTACTAATCATTAGTTATCTATGCATATATGTGCATGCACACACCATCATACTATATTATTCATGTCACATTGAGAGTCATACTATCTGATATTACATACATAGCTTTAATAATTACATGCCTTTACTTATGAATTTATCTTTAACTACCAAAAAGACACAATTAAGTTACATACTTCAATACACTCTTCCTAAATTGATGCTGGCTGAGAAAAATTGTGGCCCTTGTCCCTGACTCAATGTTTAATCCAGAGGACCTACACGGATAAACACCCGTGCTAAGCTATAAAGCTTAGTGGGGAACAACTAACATATTTTCATGAACATTATTCATAAGCATGCAATTATAGTATATATACATAACATGTTAAAAGAATTATCAATTCAATGGATCATTAATATACATCATTAACTGTTTACATATTCCATTTGTCTTATTCCTTAGCCTGCTCAATTTTCTGTGGGAGTGGATAACGGGTACTGTAGATACCAAAGGTATCGAATCTGTGAATACCCGAAGGTATTAAATCTGTAGACCCATTGGGTCAGAACTATGGTCTCATATAGAGACAACTGTGGACTCATAAGAGTCAGACTATAGCAGCTGCAACTATAACCCTATAGGCATGCCTATCTATCCACGACCAAGTCTTTAAGTGCAGGCTTAATTCAATTACTTTTCATATTTTATGAAATTGTATTAACATATACAACTATAGCATTAACGAATGCAAGATATTTCTCTATCATATATTGCTATTCCATAATATAAAATCAATCATATAGAAAAGAAGTATCATATGCAACATCTCGTTTAAGGTGATGGAAATTACCTTATAATTGAATAATAAACTCTTGAACTTTGAAAGGGTTTTCTCGCTATACGTTACAACTTATGGTGACTTAGACACGTTTAAAGCTCAATTAGAGTCATAAAATACAAATAATAAAATTAGAAAACACAGGCTTATTGTCGCGGTCGCGACGATTGTCGCGCTCACGACACTTGTCGCGCTCGCGGTAATAATCGCGCTCGCGACAGACAGCGATGGCTTTGAGTCATTCTTCAAGTCGCGCTCGCGACCTAAGTCGCGCTCGCGACAGACGGCAATGGCCTAAATGAGCATTTCTTGATGTCGCGCTCGCGGCATAAGTCGCGCTCGCGACACAAGGCTTCCGTTTAATGTCGCGCTCGCGACATAAGTCGCGCTCGCGACATAAAACGATGGGGCGACCGCCTTAACGTGATTATTGCTCAAAAATCCTGTAAATTAATATACAAACTCAGATTGCATCTCAATTTCGACATGCCAAACGGATTTTTCAGAAAACACTATCTTCTACAAGGTTTTAGGTTTACATTTCTAGTTTCCAAAACATCAAAAATCATTTCAATAGGACTTGTAAATCTTGAGATATTACATAAAAACCACAGGCTGTTCATAAGGGCATATTTTCACTCACAATCAGAAATCAATCCCGATTTTCACTATCATGCAGTGAGAATCAGGTTTTGGTCTCTTCTAACAAAATCAAGGATTACAAGTCTAGTTTCCATACCAATTGGAATTTCATCATTTGAATAACTATAGCTCAAGATATGAGCAAAAATATACAGACTGGTCAAGTGATCCTTAAGACAGTTTTCATATTTTCAACTCAAACATGCATTTTATCAACTATAATCCATCTTCAAGCTTATAATCATCCACCAAATACAGGAGAGACACTCCAGACCTCTCTCATGACAAATCACAAGACTTTACACACAAAGAAAACCCTAAGTTCCCATACCTTGTTTGAGCTTTCTCTTCTTCAACCTTGAAGAGTTTCCTTCCCCTTGCCTTTGCTTGGCTCTCCTTCTATAAGCATAAGACAATTCTATGAAACACTAGCAAACTAATCCATGAATCACACATATGAAAGCTTAAGAGTGTTACCTTAAGTCCAAGACCAAGAAAATTCTTTCTCTTTTCTTACTCTAATTTAAAGAAAACCCTAGAGAGAGAGAGGATGAGAGAGAGGAGAGTTGGAGAAGATGAAAATGGAGATGGAGACCTTGAAGATGGCCGGCTCTCTCTCCAAAATATCTCTCTTTCCAATTCTCTAATTGGTCCAAATGTCCCTCACAATAATTCTTTTGAAATTTGGTCCCTCAACTTCTTTTATTTCTATTCTTACCCCAATTCTTTTACTTTAATTTTTCAAGTAAGTCCCTCCACATGTATTTACACTTATTTAAACATGTATAACAATAATTAATTAATGATAATTCTTCTAGGGTACATGGAGGGGTATTACAACTCTCTCCCCCTAAAAGAATTTCGTCCTCGAAATTCATACCTGTATTGAAGAGTTGTGGGTACTGAGCCCGCATAACTTCTTCAGGTTCCCAAGTCGCTTCTTGCACACCGTGGTGTTGCCATAAGACTTTGACTAAAGGAATCTCTTTGTTCCTCAACTGTTTAACTTCTTTGGCCAATATCTGTTTAGGTTCTTCATCATACGTATAATCAGATTTGACACTAACATCTTGCGTTGGTATGATATGTGACTCATCAGATCGGTACCGCCGGAGCATAGAAACATGGAAGACATTATGCAATTTTGATAGCTCACTAGGAAGCTCCAAACGGTATGCTACTGGTCCAATCCGATCCAAGATCCTATAAGGACCTATAAACCGTGGGCTAAGCTTTCCTTTCTTTCCAAACCGTAATACCCTTCTCCATGGGGACACCTTTAAAAACACGTTATCGCCAACCTGATATTCAATATCTTTCCTTTTTAAGTTGGCATAAGATCTCTGTCTGTCACTGGCTTCTTTCAATCTCTTTTTGACAAGTTGAATCTTCTCTTCAGTGTCTTTAACAATATCAGGACCCGTCAATTTGCCTTCAGCTAATTCTGTCCAACAGGAAGGAGTTCTACATTTCCGACCATAGAGCGCTTCATAAGGTGGCATACCAATGCTAGTTTGGTAGCCATTATTGTATGCAAACTCCATCAGTGTAACATATTTATCCCAGCTTCCTGGAAAATCGAGCACACAGCCCCTTAACATATCTTCTAATACTTGTATAACCCTTTCTGACTGTCCATCGGTCTGAGGATGAAATGCAGTACTAAGAAGAAGCTTTGTGCCTAAGGCTTGCTGTAAACTCTTCCAAAATCTGGAAGTGAACCTCGGATCCCGATCCGAAACAATTGAAATAGGCACCCCATGCAATCTAATAATTTGATCTATGTACAATTCAGCCAATCTATCCATTGAATAATTGGTTCGAACTGGTATAAAGTGAGCCACCTTTGTCAGTCTGTCTACGATGACCCACACTGCATCATGTTTTCTTTGGGTCGTGGGCAAACCTGTAATGAAGTCCATCGTGACATTGTCCCACTTCCATTGAGGAATGGGAAGAGGATTCAACAATCCCGAAGGAAATTGATGTTCTGCTTTTACTTGTTGACATGTTAGGCACTTGGAGACATAATTAGTTACATCTCTTTTCATTCCTGGCCACCAATAAAACTGCTTCAAATCTCTATACATCTTGTTGCCACCTGGATGCATGGTGAATACTGTACTATGAGCTTCGTGCAATAAAGCCTCCTTTAGTTCTTTAACATCTGGTACACATAAACGATTCCGATAGTAAAGACCACCATCACTTCCAACAGAGTATTCTATCGGACCCCCAGAACCAACTGAGTGAATCAACTGTTGTAACTTTACATCATCTGCTTGTGCATCTATCACTGTCTGTCTTAGGCTAGGACGAGCTCGTAATTGGGCTAACAAAGCTCCATCCGAAGAAAACTAAGAAACTTCCATTTACAGTCTTGTAATAATAAGTTGCCATCATTTTTCGACTCAAAGCATCAGCTACCACATTTGCTTTTCTGGATGATAGTCGACTATACAATCATAGTCCTTGAACAATTCTAGCCACCTGCGTTGTCTTAATTAAGATCTCGCTGAGTAAGCAAGTATTTAAGACTCTTGTGATCAGTAAAGATCCTGCATTTCTCACCATAAAGATAATGCCGCCATATCTTTAAAGCAAACACAATCGCGGCTAGCTCTAGATCATGAGTCGGATAATTCTGTTCATGAGGTTTTAATTGTCTTGAAGCATAGGCACTACCTTACCCTCTTGCATCAGAACACAACCCAGTCCATTTCTCGATGCATCACTGTACATGGCATATTCCTTATCAGCTACTGGTTGAGTAAGAACTGGAGCTTGAGTTAACATTTCTTTTAACTGATCAAAACTGGCTTGACAACGATCTGTCCACTCAAATTTAGCTTCTTTTCGTAGTAATCTAGTGAGTGGAGAGGCAGTAACTGAAAATCCTTTCACAAACCGCCTATAATAGCCAGCTAAGCCCAGGAAACTTCGGACTTCTGGCACATTCCTAGGCGGTCTCCAATTAACAATAGCCTCAATCTTTTAGGATCCACTCTGATGCCTTCAGAAGACACCACGTGCCCAAGGAAAGCAACTTCTTTAAGCCAGAATTCACACTTGCTTAGCTTTGCATACAACTGTTGCTCTCTCAAAGTTTGCAGTACTATTCTCAGATGTTCTGCATGCTTCGCTTCATCACGAGAATAAACCAAAATATCATCTATGAATACTACAACAAACTGATCTAAATAGGGTCTGAACACCCTATTCATCAGATCCATGAAAGCAGCCGGTGCATTAGTCAACCCAAAAGGCATTACTAAAAATTCGTAATGTCCATATCGAGTCCTAAATGCAGTCTTCTGAACATCCATATCTTTAACTCGAAGTTGATAATATCCAGACCTCAGATCAATTTAGAAAATACTCCTGCACCACGCAATTGATCAAAAAGATCCTCAATCCGAGGTAAAGGATACTTGTTCTTCACAGTCATCTTATTAAGCTGTCTGTAATCTATACACATTCTCAAAGTACCATCCTTCTTCTAACAAATAGCACTGGTGCACCCCAGGGCGATACACTAGGCTTGATAAAGCCTTTGTCTAACAACTCCTGCAACTGACCTTTAACTCTTTTAGCTCGGTTGGTGCCATTCGATAAGGTGCTCGAGAGATAGGAGCTGTACCAGGTACAACTTCAATTGATAACTCAACTTCTCTCTCCGGTGGCAAACCAGAAAGTTCTTCAGGAAAAAACATCAGGAAATTCATTGATCACTGAATGTCCTGAAGATTAACCGTCTCTCTTTTCGAATCAAGAACTAAAGCCAGGTATGCTTCACATCCCTTTCGAAGAAATCTTTTCGCTTTCATTGCAGAAATAACATTGGTTAAGGGTTTAGACTTACTACCCTTAATCAATGTCTCAACTCCCCCATCTTTCTTAACAATTACCGTTTTAGCTTTACAATCTACTATGGCCTGATACTTAGATAACCAGTCCATACCCAGGATTACATCAAATTCGTGAAAAGGTAACACTATCAAATCAGCTGGAAATTCTCTCTTTTGAACTCTAATTGGGCAATTTCTATAAACTTTATTAACATGTATACTATGGCCCAAAGGACTAATCACACATATATCATAGTTCAAATGATCAATACCAGATACATTTCTACCAGCTCCCCATTACAAATATACGAATGTGTAGATCCTGGGTCTATAAGCACATATACATCAGTATCAAAGAGGGAGAATGTACCAGCTATGATATTAGGAGCATCAGCCTCTTCTCGTCCTTCATCGCATAAGCTCTAGCAGGAGGTGTCGAAGTAAAGGGTCGATCCACCGTCTCAGATGCATTTCTGGACTGGCCCTAACTGGCCCGATCCACTTCTACCTCTACCCGACCTCTGCTAGGTGAAGGTGCTTGAGAAGCTCCTCGATTACTCTGTTGACTGGAAGCTTGTTCTTGTGTCAGAGGACAATTAGCCATAAAGTGCTCCGTAACTGCCACATCTGTAACAACCACTTGTAAGCATCCTACAGTGCCCCAATGTCCGTCTGAAACAATAGGTGCACTCTGGGCTTGTCCTCTACCTTGTCCTGAAGCAGCACCTCTACTAGATCTCCCTGAATTAGTAGTCCCTTGCTGTCTACCTCTAGAAACAGGGCGATTCCCAGATTCTATAGATTGCTCTCCTTGTTGTGCTCTTGTTCTTTTCCCCGAGGAAGAACCACCCCGAGAAAAACTTCTTCTTCTTTGCTCTCTTTCTCTTTTCACATTCTCTTCTTTTTCAACTCGAATAGCGGCTTGCACTAATTGATGATAATCCACAGGATGCAGAGAAATAGGGCCTATCAAATGATCCCGGATATGATCATTCAATCCCTCTTGAAACTGGCGACATTGGAAAGTCCCAGTTAACATAGGCCTCGGTGCATACTTACTCAAGCGACTGAATTCTGCCTCGTACTCAGCCACTGACATACCTCTTTGCCTTAGATTCAAAAATTGTTTCAGCTTCTCATCTTTATATGCCTCTGTTACATATCTCTTTTTGAATTCAGCAATAAAGAAATCCCAAGTGAGAATTTCAGGTAGCTGGGGTTGAGTTTGGACTAGCTTCCACCAGTCATAAGCTGCTCCTTGAAGTAAGGACACAGCACAAGCTACCTTCTGACTGACAGGGCATTGAATTTCTGTGAACACTCTCTCCAATCTTTCAAGCCATAACTCGGCTTTCTCAGACTCTTCCCAAGTAGAGCCTAAGAATTCTTCCGCACCATGCTTCCTGAGTTCAGAAATAGGAGCCTTGGGTGCAGTCATTCTTTGTAAGATCTGAGCCATGTCCTGAGAAATTTTTAACAAAGCTTCCCCAGCATTGGCAGCAGCTGCACCGCCTCGTGAAAATGTAGAGGTGTCGGGCTGAGAAGGATGCGATTGACCCGGTAAATTGCTCTCAGCCGATTCATCTATTCCATCATGATAACCTTCCATTCCGAACTATATTAAGAAACACAGGAACAACCACAATCAGCCAACATCAACATACTTTTATATATCTATAACCCTTGAAATTGCCTATTGGCCAGAACCGCCTAAACCAAGGCGCTCTGATACCAAAGATGTAATGACTATACTAGATAATCCTAATTACTGTTACTAATTACTTTTATCTATACAATTATCTTTGTTAATCCATTACTAATCATTAGTTATCTATGCATATATGTGCATGCACACACCATCATACTATATTATTCATGTCACATTGAGAGTCATACTATCTGATATTACATACATAGCTTTAATAATTACATGCCTTTACTTATGAATTTATCTTTAACTACCAAAAAGACACAATTAAGTTTCATACTTCAATACACTCTTCCTAAATTGATGCTAGCTGAGAAAAATTGTGGCCCTTGTCCCTGACTCAATGTTTAATCCAGAGGACCTACACGGATAAACACCCGTGCTAAGCTATAAAGCTTAGTGGGGAACAACTAATATATTTTCATGAACATTATTCATAAGCATGCAATTATAGTATATATACATAACATGTTAAAAGAATTATCAATTCAATGGATCATTAATATACATCATTAACTGTTTACATATTCCATTTGTCTTATTCCTTAGCCTGCTCAATTTTCTGTGGGAGTGGATAACGGGTACTGTAGATACCAAAGGTATCGAATCTGTGAATACCCGAAGGTATTAAATCTGTAGACCCATTGGGTCAGAACTATGGTCTCATATAGAGACAACTGTGGACTCATAAGAGTCAGACTATAGCAGCTGCAACTATAACCCTATAGGCATGCCTATCTATCCACGACCAAGTCTTTAAGTGCAGGCTTAATTCAATTACTTTTCATATTTTATGAAATTGTATTAACATATACAACTATAGCATTAACGAATGCAAGATATTTCTCTATCATATATTGCTATTCCATAATATAAAATCAATCATATAGAAAAGAAGTATCATATGCAACATCTCGTTTAAGGTGATGGAAATTACCTTATAATTGAATAATAAACTCTTGAACTTTGAAAGGGTTTTCTCGCTATACGTTACAACTTATGGTGACTTAGACACGTTTAAAGCTCAATTAGAGTCATAAAATACAAATAATAAAATTAGAAAACACAGGCTTATTGTCGCGGTCGCGACGATTGTCACGCTCGCGACACTTGTCGCGCTCGCGGTAATAATCGCGCTCGCGACAGACAGCGATGGCTTTGAGTCATTCTTCAAGTCGCGCTCGCGACCTAAGTCGCGCTCGCGACAGACGGCAATGGCCTAAATGAGCATTTCTTGATGTCGCGCTCGCGGCATAAGTCGCGCTCGCGACACAAGGCTTCCGTTTAATGTCGCGCTCGCGACATAAGTCGCGCTCGCGACATAAAACGACGGGGCGACCGCCTTAACGTGATTATTGCTCAAAAATCCTGTAAATTAATATACAAACTCAGATTGCATCTCAATTTCGACATGCCAAACGGATTTTTCAGAAAACACTATCTTCTACAAGGTTTTAGGTTTACATTTCTAGTTTCCAAAACATCAAAAATCATTTCAATAGGACTTGTAAATCTTGAGATATTACATAAAAACCACAGGCTGTTCATAAGGGCATATTTTCACTCACAATCAGAAATCAATCCCGATTTTCACTATCATGCAGTGAGAATCAGGTTTTGGTCTCTTCTAACAAAATCAAGGTTTACAAGTCTAGTTTCCATACCAATTGGAATTTCATCCTTTGCATAACTATAGCTCCAGATATGAGCAAAAGTATACAGACTGGTCAAGTGATCCTTAAGACAGTTTTCAGATTTTCAACTCAAACATGCATTTATCAACTATAATCCATCTTCAAGCTTATATTCATCCACAAAATACAGGAGAGAGACACTTCAGCCCTCTCTCATGACCAATCACAAGACTTTACACACAAAGAAAACCCTAAGTTCCCATACCTTGTTTGAGCTTTCTCTTCTTCAACCTTGAAGAGTTTCCTTCCCCTTGCCTTTGCTTGGCTCTCCTTCTATAAGCATAAGACAATTCTATGAAACACTAGCAAACTAATCCATGAATCACACATATGAAAGCTTAAGAGTGTTACCTTAAGTCCAAGACCAAGAAAATTCTTTCTCTTTTCTTACTCTAATTTAAAGAAAACCCTAGAGAGAGAGAGGATGAGAGAGAGGAGAGTTGGAGAAGATGAAGATGAGGAGTGTAAGCCAAGAGGTTTGGCCGGCCACTTCCACCAAAATATCCCCCTCCCATTCTCAACCATTGGCCCAAATGTCACACATTCATACTTTTGCACTTTGGTCCCTCAATTTCTTCTTATTTCAATTCTTACCCCAATTCTTTTACTTTGGTTTTTCAATTAAGTCCTCATACATGCAATTACACTTATTTAAACATGTATAACAATAATTAATTAATGATAATTCTTCTAGGGTACATGGAGGGGTATTACAATAGTCATCGAAAATCAAATCGATACAGCTTTGCTTTTCTATTCGAATCAAAATTAAAGCTCAGTAACATTTAATATCTTCCTTGCAACAAATATGAAACAAGAAAATAAAAAAAAACCCTAAAAAGAGTATAGAAGAGAAAGAAAGCATACAGATCGAGCATAGGATCCTCGTCTTTCTCGCCAGTGGAGACAGTGACCTCGTTAAGTTTAATGATGGGAGCAACCTGAGCTCCGGTGTCTTCATCATCGGCATGGGGGGAGTTGTCTTCCTTTTCTCTATCTTTGGTGTTATGGTGAAGATTGGTAGCAAAGGAGAGCGGCTGAGGGAGGAGAAGAAATGTAGGGGAAGAAGTTAGGGTTTATTAGTAGATATTATAGTCAATGGTATAAAGATAAATAATTAGAAAACTGTGAATATAATAGTAATAATACACCGGGGCGGATACCCCGTTCCCCGCCCCCGTCCTCGAAATACACCTCGAAAATTTTTTAATCCCCATCCCTATTCCCGCGGGGAGAAAATCGGAGATTCTCCGCCCCGTTCAGGTCGGATCCCCGTCAGGGTCGGAAATTCTCCGCCCCATAAGCATCTCTAACTTAGACCCAAAAGCTGGACAAAAACAGAGGAACTTTCTGAGGTTGATCATCCGGTTGCAATTTTTGAAAAATTAGTAACTAATTATCGAAAGTCCAAGGAGCCCCATCAATGACTCTTTGCATGTCAATTTCGTGGAAGAATCGATATATAAACAAATTTGGGCTTAGATCCTTAATAAACACCCCCATTACAGGTTTCCAGAGAGAGGCCAGAGTATTTTGCATAGCCACAACATTGATCTGTGTATTAGTTAAGAACCTCTCAAGAAGACTCTAACGAATGGAAGAATTCTGATATTAAGTTGCCATATATCATCAATATGGGAGGCTAATTAAAGGGAGCAGAAATAAAGTTTACAGTTACTAACTGGATTAAATGTTATTAAACTTTAATCCAATGGTGCAAAAATGTGCACACATCTGCACATTAAATTACCACTCGTTTGTCACATGTTAGCGATATTATAAGCCAATTGGGTTTTATTTTTAACAAGTACCTAAGTAAGTGGGTTTCATTTTTAATAAGTACAGTGGGCCATAGCTGCTGATAAACTCCAAACCGTACTGATTGACTCGTACACCTGGCTTATCACATTCACATAATTGTACTTGTGGGAAAAGATACAAAAATGTACCTTACATTTACTTTAAAGGATTAAAATTACCTTGTTGCTTATTTTGTAATAAAAATGTGTCTGAGATAGTAAAAATTTATATAATAATGTCGTTATAAATGATTTTAGTCAATTCTAAATCAATGTTACCGATATGATACTAATATGGTTGATAAATTACAGTTGTACGTATGCAATTATATATACACAAACGATAAATTAGAACACACTTTAAAAAAAACTTTATTTTTTAAATTTAAACGGTGAAATTTTAACTATTTATCTTTTTTATCGTATCCGAATCTCACTCTCTTATATAAAAACATGCACCATTTTTATATGTTCTTTTTGCACAATAAACTCAAACGAAAATTAAATTTTACATGCTAAATTGACCCAACAAATAATTCAGAACCAAATTGGCCATCATGGGGGGAAAAAATTAAAGTTGATTTTGGACTTTCTTACCTGTTATAAAGCAAGTTAATTTGATGAGTGGATTACACTTAATTTGATGAATAAAAAGGTGAATAAGTAGGTGGAGTTTGGCATATAAAAAGTCCAAGATGAAGGGAATATTCTAAATTCCAATAGATACCCTAACAATAATACACCTTCCATTTCATAATTTAATCTTTCTTCGTATAGATTAAAAATAATATTCCTTTTATCCCACAAATTTAGCAGTTCTTAATAATCATTTTATTTTGCTTAATGGTTTAAAAAATTGTATTAAAAAAACTAAAGGATAAAAAATAGTAAAAGAAAGTATAGAGAATAAATATTAATAAAGTTATCAAATGTTTTGTTGATAACATAGTAAGGACATAGTTAGAATGTATGCAATAAATTTTAATTAGAATTTTATAGAATGTTGGGTTTGGTGAGATAAAATTTTCGCAAAAAGTGACAAATTAGTATGACGTGTGAATAAATTGACAATCCATCAAAATAATTATTTGTTTTTCAAATTTCCAACTTCTGATATGATTTTTTTGAATCAGAAAATTTCAAAATACTGACCATGTGCATGTGGATCTGTTAATTTCCAACAGAATGCATGTGCAAATGCCACAACCACAATCACGTCAAATAAAGCTTTTTTTTTTTTTTTTAAACCATCCTTAATCTAAAATTATTGTCTTACCCATCGAAAATTATCATTTTGAAAAATTAATTTCTTTAATCATATAATTAAATATTTTATACATCTAAAGCTTTATTTTCTTAAAAAAAAATACTTAAATATAAACTATGTGCAATATGGTCCTAGTATTGTAGAAATATATTTACAAAAAGAGAATCGTGTAAAATAAAATAAGTAATAATGCTGCCAATTTTATATATTCCAAAATGGAAGCCGCAGGTAACATGCAACGCTTTCTTAAAAAAAATTCTGTATCAAGGGGTGTGGTCCATAATTTTGTGAAAATGATGTTATTGCCCCTATCTTGAAGTTTTTAAACAGTCCCGTAACAAACAAAGAATCACAAAAGTCAATTGCGTTTCTTGTTCTCCCTCTGCTTTCACATGCAGTTTTTAGCTACAGTTGAATTAGTTCATACTTACACATGTATGATTTAATCTTTGAAACAATCATATGACTACTAGCAGGATCAATCAGATAGCATTCCTTCGTGACTTCAATATCCTCATATAGTTTCGTGGACCGTATATACAGCACCAACGGGATGCCAGATTTTTTTTGTAAAATTAAAAACGAATACGGACGCATCACCGCCTACTCAAGGCGATTGAAAATTGACACCCAACCACATAATTTATTCACATGTGACTTTTTTTATTCCGTTAAATATTCTAAATGGACACGTAATATGCAACGGAAAACTTTAATTTTGTAATTAAAATACGGAATATTAATTTTTACCGATGGCTTTTAGCTATGCTACTTCTTGTCACAATATGTTTTCTTGAATTGAATTAAAAAAAAAATTGATTTTGGGAATTTTATTGTTTAGAGAATCTAATCTATTTGGTTTTATTCTCCGCCATAGCACACTAGTCAAGCATTTAAGCATTGCTTTCTCAATAATTGGTCAGCAATTATGCAAACCATTTCTTTCATTTAAATTAATTCAAACTTGGAAAAGTATAAATTCCTTTCATCTTTCTACATGTAGTCAGAAAATTATCCCAAAATGAAAATAATTCAAACTTTTAATTAATTAAAAAAATTTATCTCAATTTTATCTTATGGATTCTGTGATCACAATTAATAAAAGTCGCCGGTCTTATTTAATTCAGCTCTATATTAAAAATAAAAATTTAAAAAATTTCATATTGCAAAATAAATATTTAAGAGTTTAATAATAAAAATGCAATTAGATAAATAAAACTACAATCGATTAGATTCTTCTAACCCTCTCTTGGTTGAAAGAATGATTTGAAATACTTTTTACTTTCTCCAAAGATCACCAATCTAAAAAAATTAAATCTAAACCATAGATTTCGATTAAGTATATCATTTGATTTATTCGGTTGTGTATTTTTTTTTTCTTTTTGCAATGACTATATTAAAATTTTAATTTATAATTAAAATTTTATCATATAAATCGTAACGTAACATTTGTGCAGTATTTTAATTAAATTTTCTATTAAAATTTTACTAAATTAAAAAATGCCAATTTTTTATTAAAAATGGTTTTCAAATTTTTTATTTGATATTTAATTTAATTAAAATTTAATATTAATTAAGAAGTTGATAACACATTATAATTGATTTGAGTAGTCAATTGAGTGCATGCAATCCTGGACCATTGAATCCAGTGGTCCAAAATTACAGGCACAACCGCACAAGATACATCCATGCACTAAATCCTACTCTACTTGATTTCTTTGAAATAGCTACTTTTATTTAAATATATAATAAAAATGAGATATGTTATTAATGATATTGGTAATAATTTATCTATGATAAATTAAATTAAAACAAATAAGTTAATTAATATCTTTAAAATTCAATAAAGCATTAAAATTAAAAATAAGTACCAATATTCTATTTCTGAATCATTTTTTTTTGGAAAACAACTTATCTGAATAAGCTAAATTTAAAATAAAAGTAGAATTAAAAAATATTGAATTTAATTTTTTTTTAAATATGAACTTAAATGCTAAACCTAAAACAATAGGTTTTAAAATATTTTTTTATTTTTAAATAATAATGTAACATAAGATCCAATTCAATGTAATGGAAATAAACAAACTTATGCAAAATATCTAAACATATTCTAAAATTAATTTTGTACTTTTAAAAAATGTATTTTTCAATTTAAAAATTGAGTTAAATATTAATTGATGATAATTTTATTTTTAAATAGCAATTTTTAGAGAAAAATGATCCAAATTAATTATTGAAAAAAGGAATTTATTAATATTTTTTTAATTATATTAGGTATTAAATAATAAAAAATGCATATTTTTAATTGAAAATTGATATCTCTTTTAGTTTTAATGAAATTATTGAAAGACAGATTTTAATTAAAATGCTATAACTAAAGTCTAATTGTTATGGTTTAAATGAGAACATTCCAATTATTAATTGATTTATACATCATGATTTTTTTTTGGTAATTATCCTTTTTTAAGCCTATTGAAAAGAGGTCATAATGATCAATAAAAAAAGAAAACATGTGATATTGAAGTTCAATTAGATTAAAAAAAGAAAGAAAGAAAATGTGCGTCAAACTTGAAAATGAAAAAAAAAAAATTTGAATTTAAATTAAGAAAGAAATGGGTTTAATTATTACGACTTAAACTATGTGAGTGTAAATGTAAATCAGTCCATATATGAGGGATATATTTATAATTATTCCTTTTTTTACAGGCTATTGAAAAATGTTTAAATATCTGTTTAATTAAAATAGAAAAGGAAGAAAACGCGTACAAAACTTGAAAACGAAGAAGAGAACCTGAAATGACTAAAAAGGGCAAGAAAAGAAAAAACAGAAAAAAGCAGCTTTAAAATTAAAACAACGTGTTGGTGTTGGCTTTGTAGAAGGAAACTGGGAATCCGCCAAAAATATAATATTGCTACTTGGAGTCGGCGCATTCTACCAGAAGAATCCTTCAAATCCTAATTTCACCACACAATTTTCTGAACGACATGCCCTAACCCTAATATACCCCTTCTTCAACCTTCTCTCTTCTCATATATATAATCCCCAATTTCTCCATTGCTTTCACATACCCTTTCCCTCTCCATTTCTCTCTCTCGTTTCTCTTTCTCTCTGCTCTCCCCTTTTCTTCTGGCCATCTAAATCCATCCCCTGTTTCTTTTTCTCCAAAGAAATAGATCAACCAAGAATTTTAGAATCTTATTCTTGTCGTTGTGAATGGTGGAAATCTTAAGTAGTTGTACTAATTACATGCTCTCCCTTTGTCAATCAAGGGTGGGCGTTGTCTCTGCTGCTTCTGCTTTCGCTTTCGGTTCTTGCAAAGAAGGCTGGTACTATCGCTGCCTCGGCGTCGACCCCTGAGCCCCCCTCTCTGATTCTTCAATCTCTTTTGTTTTCAAGGAAAAAAAAAACTCATTTCTTGATTTTTTTTTAAATTATTCGATCCCCCAGTTCAGATTTTCTCCCATTTAATTTGTTGCTGAAATTATTGAATTAGAATAGTTAATTGTTGAAGAGGAAAAAAAAAGATGTTGCTTTACAAGCCGAAGAAGAATCAGCCCTCTAAGGGCAAAAGGATTTTGATTAGCGTGACGGTGATGGGGAGTGCGGGGCCGATCCGGTTTGTGGTAAATGAAGAAGAGCTTGTTGCTGCTGTTATTGATACTGCCTTGAAGTCTTACGCTCGTGAGGGTCGCCTTCCTGTTCTTGGCTCTGATCTCAACGATTTCTTGCTTTATTGCCCCAATGCTGGGTCTGGCGGTAAGTAAATTTTGAATCTTTTCTTTTCCCTAATTTCTGTTCTCTTTACAATTTCTGTTTTACCGGTTTAATTTCTCTCAATTTGCCATTTAGTTTGACATTTGAGTTATTGTGGTATGTGTAAAAATTATGTTTTTTTAGATTGTTATTCATTTAATTTTGGATTCTGGTTGAACTTGAAACCCAGTACTTTGTTAATGTTTTGACTAAATTCTGAAAACCCATATGAATTGAACTATTAATTTGTAAATGTGGATGGAAAAGAAGAAATTACTCAATTGATGAATGCTTTTTCTGAAATGTTCTTACTAAATATTGATAACCCACATGAATGCTAAGTTGGTTTTAAATTTGGGAATTTAAGTTGGTTTTTGAATGTTTATTGTAGCTCTGAGCCCATGGGAAACAATTGGATCACTGGGTTTCCGCAATTTTATGCTCTGCAAAAAGCCAAAGCCATCAAAGATGGAGGATGCAGCAAGATCAACTGCAGAAATTACTCAAAAGGGAAGTGGCAGCTGGAAGTCTTGGATTAACAAGTCCCTCAATCTTAAGATATCTTCTCATTGATTAACTTTCAAGCCAAATGAAAGAAGCCCTCTCATTATGATTTCTCAAGTAATGGAATTTGTTCACAGATACCTGATTTCCAGTTTCATTTAATTTATCATTTTGAAGTTGATCATCTTGTTTACTTTCATTCTATTCTGGTTTTAGCCGGAAACCTGGATTTTATGTTGTTCGGGGAATAATGTTGTAAACTTGGAGATTTTATTTTAGATTTGGAATAAATTTGACGGTTGAGATTCCTGAATGGTTGAGTTTACTTTTAAGTTTTGAAATGGTAAATGGTTTTGAAATACTTTGTCCCATTTTGTAATTTTGTAATAGTTGTGTGGAGAATGCAATTCCTCTGCTAATTTTTGCTTTCTAATTTCATTGTTATTACACGGCAATTAGGTGGTTGCTTTGGCACTAAGTGGAAAGGAACAAGTTGGTCTTTGTTTACCTGAAAAAGATCGGTCCTTTATTTTCTTTATAATTAGGGGGTTGGTATACCTAAAAAAATTTGGACAATTTTTGCTAAGTTTGTGTTTGTTTATGTTTTTCTGATTAAAAGCAAAAGACTAAACGAGGTTGCCTGTGTATTAGTTTAAACTTTTATAAAATTTTGATAGGCTTTATCTTATTTGCTATTTTCTTCAAAAGTTTAAACTCCAATTTAAAAAATTCCAGACGTTCGTCTCTACATTTATAAAAAAGAAGTATAAATTAGTCAATTGGTAGAGTGGTTTTAACCGTTTCTAGTTCAACTTGCAATTCTAAGGCTGGCAATTTTTGAATTGGAATTCTGAGATTTCACAAATTCAGCATAACCATCGATCTCGAATAAAAAAAATATTCCAAACGCAATGAGTTAGAATTGTTTGCAATGGTGTAGGCTAGGGTAGGCTTGCTTTTCAGTGTTAGTCAAAAGTGGTAAAATTCAATGTTACTTATGTTTTGGGTGTATATGGATGCGGAAAAGAGGGGCTCAAAGCCAAAGCAGAAGCAACACAAATTCTTATGTTTAGGGTGTATATGGATGGAAAGCATTCTTTCATCTTAGTTGGATAGCATTATTCAAATGAAGCATGGTGGCATTGTTTTGGCCATTACATCACTCCTATCTGCAAGGCTGTGGAATCAATTAAATTGCTTGCTTTCACTTTGGCTTTTTGGTGATTCCTATGAAAGAATTGTAATAATATATGGTTGATAATTACAAAATCTCTATTTATTTGTTTGACAGATAATTCTTTTATATTCTGAATTAGGATTATACCATATGTACAACTCAAAATGTTAACTTACAACCTAATTGTTGGATAAATAAAGAATAAAAGCTTAAAAAAGGTATATTAGTGCCTTTAAACTGAGACAATTTTATGAATAATATTTTTTGAAAAATTAATTGAATTTTTGGAGTATTTTGTAAAATAATTGGAGAAATAGTACAGGTGCCTCATTTCCGCTAAAAGTGTTTATAAAAATGGTATTGGACTTCACGTGCAGCGAGGCAGACTTCGTGCAGATCGAGGCGTGCAGAGGGTGGCAAGCCGGATCCATTTTCGCTGGAGATTCTTGCGGAAATGAGCTGTGTGGTCCGACTACCTTCAGTCCATTTTACACACACTTAATGGCTCTGTAATACCCTTTTCGGAACAGTTCTTTTGAAAACGAGACTTAGTTGAAGACGGTATGTTATTTTTTTCCCATCGAACAATCCAAATCACTTGAAATATTTTTACAATAATTCCAGAATCAAATAACAGTCTTATAAATAATTTAAAACAAACACAAAGCATCATATCAAAACTTATACTATCCAAGACAAATAAACATATATTCAAAATACCATTCAAGCTTTTACCTTAACCGTCTAAGTATATACATGCCAAAAACGTACATCAACTAACACAAAAATCTTCTCTTCCAATCTGAACCTTCAATGTTCTGTGCTCCCGCAACACTCCGGAACCTGCACGCAGTAAATACTACGTGCTGAGTATTAAATATGCCCAGTGATGACTATTAATCTAAGAATTTCCCATGAATAAGCATAATTTCGTAATTTATACTACTGCTACTCTTATTCTATTAAACATTTTCTTATATTTCAGTTATCAGTATTCATGTTACTTATTCGCATTTTGATAACCATTGTTCTTTTATTTCTAAATTTTCAACTTTACTTTATAGTATTTTTCTTAGGTAGATCGATATCAGATTTACTTTTACCTTTACCTTAATGTTTACTATAACTTTTTACTTTTTATTAGTACTTTCACTTTATCTTCTAGTCATAGCAATTAATTATCATTTTATTTAGCGATGTGAATTGATACTTGTGTCTTTACTAATACCAAAATAAAAATAGTTTTAATATTTGTTTTACTGGTCAATTTTTTAATATGTATTTTAATTTCACTTTTTACTATTTATTCCATTACTTTACTTTAACTTTAGTCTAATAAATACATTACTGTTAAAAAGGCTTATAAGTTTAATCGCCAAGCGATATCGTTATTTTGGAGTACTTTGTAGTCAGAACATTCTTTCCTTCTTTTATACATTTACACACATTTAATTATCTGTTTAGGACTTATATATTCTATTTTTCCCCATTGCATAATTCTATGCCTTTATATCATTTTACTTATCTTTCAGAAAAACGTTACCTATTAAATTTCACTTCATGTTGATATCATCACTTTTCGAACTTTAAACAGGAACATTAATATTATTTTTCAGACTTGTCGTTATTTTTACAGTAGTAATTGATATAAGAATTACCAATCAATTAATATTATTTGTTTCACGTAAAATAAAATATATTTTAAATTCTTATAAAAAAGTTTAACTAAACATTGATTTAATATTTTATTCTTATAAAATTTTTCTTTTTCTTTTTTCTTATTAATTACACTTTTCAGAAATATTTACAGACTTATTTCAACTTTACATTTTTCTTTCAAACGAATCTTTTTTCGTTATAGCTTTTTATATTCAATTCAATTAAACAGTACCTATTTATTCATTTCAATGTGCCCCTAGTGCAATACAACAGGATTCTCAGATAGGATACGTGAGACGTGGACCCCACAGTGCCACAACAGAGAGAGAATTGATCCCCAAGGAATCATTTCTCACAGAGCATATAATAGAACAGAGAATGCCATGGTGATCAAAGATCCAGTCCACAGCATAGCAAGTCGCCATGACTTGCACCGCGATATATAGTGTCCCTATGACTAGCCATTTATATCCTGAACAAGAATAATAATACTTGTCTATCGCTAAGGGTAAACATAACCAATCACATTTTGTAAACTTTTTTGAATATTTAAAAAGAAATCTTTAATCTCTTTCTTTTATTTATCATTACACTTTATTCTGATCAAATATACTTTTTTTGTGTTTTTGACTATTCAATAACTTTTTGTCCTTTTATTACTTTCTCTTTTTCGGTCACTTTTGTAAATTATTCTTCGACAATTCACTCAGATACTTAAACCTTTCAGTCTTTTATACAGATTATAAATTATAAATTATGGCATTATAATTCACAATTTTCTTTTATTCTTTTTGAATAATTCTTTGCGAACTATTTTTCAATACTTCTGAACTTGTTCTTTTTACACTTTATTTTTCTTTTTGTCCAGAACTTCTTAATTATTTGCTAAACATATTTTATAGTCTTTCACTCTTTTAATACTTTTTATTGACTAATTTATACACCTTTATTTTATTACTTTTTACGCAATTTGAAATTCTATTAATATAACTTATTATTTTATATCTCAAAAATACATAATTTGACTTTTTCTATTGAATTATTTATTTTAAATACATAATTACGATTTTGCCATTTTAATCATTAATTTTCATTTTTATTATATAATTTCTTTCATTATTCATGTTTTATTCTTTATTTTACCATTTCGGATAAAATTATATTTTAGTCCCCATACCATAAAAACTTTATCTTTTGGAACCGTTAGGTCTTCAAAATTATCATTTTACCCTTGTTAAGTATTTCTTACTTATTTTTACGCGTTAATTATCTACTTTAATAAAATCATGTTTTATTCTTTATTTTACCATTTCGGGTAAAATTATATTTTAGTCCCCATACCATAAAAACTCTATCTTTTGGAACCGTTAGGTCTTCAAAATTATCATTTTACCCTTGTTAAGTATTTCTTACTTATTTTTACGCGTTAATTACCTACTTTAATAAAATTATCATTTTACCTCAAAACTTTTATTTTCTTTCATTTAAGTCCCTTTTTTCATTTAAAACTCATTTTATCTTTCTTTTATTTACGTATCAATTTATTTCCATCATTTCTATTTATTTATAAATTATTTACCAGTAATTCATTATTCTTATTATTTTCACGACCCAATAATTATTTCGGAAAATTCGTCGGTTGACTTTTTATTTTTTGTCATTGACATTAATTCAACATATTTGTAATATTTATACAATTATGCATTAAAAATTCAATTATTTTTATTGTACATATTCACAAAAAAAATTCCAATAAAATCCAAATCAATTCAATAAATTTCACTAAAATTTATTTATGCATTCTTTATTAGTCATTGCCATTTTCATCAAAATAATCACTTAATTCACTCTAAATCACAATTTTCATTCAATACATATACTATATATAATCTTAAAAATTCCCAAATTAATTTCAAATATTCTCTAAAAATTTATAGACATCAATTATCATGTCTATTATTAATTTAAGCTAATATACATTAATTTTATGCATTTTTCTCATTATTTCTTCACCTAGGTAATTCGGCCATCAACATTTTTCCACCTTAAAAATTTGCTTTCTTTCATTCAAGCCTTCATTTCATTTCCTCTCATGCTTAATTTCATTTATCCTAACATAATTTCATTAATTAACAATTTTACCTATTTTATCTTAATTACATAATTAAGAAAAATTCATATTAATAGGGAAACTAAAGGATTTTGTAGTCACTTATCTTTTTTCAAGCTTAATCTTCTTTAAGCCTCACTTTTTTTCACTTGAAACCAAGTAAAACTCCATCCATCCACAAATTCATCATTGGCCGAATTCTTTAGCCTTTCTACCCTCAATTTCTTGTCCTCAAATGAAAAATTTAAGCTCATAATTAACTTATACACCTCAAAAACTATAAGAACACATCAAAAAATAAATTAAAATCACTTAAACTTTCAAGTTCCATCTTACCTCTTTTCCTTTCTTCACTTGATTTCTTGCCTTTCCTTTCTCAAATCGCTTGCTTAAGGCTACTAGGGTGACATAGAGAGAGAGAACTTTATCTTTTGTGTTGAGGTTTAAGAGAGATTTGGGATAGAAGAAGAAGAAATCATAGGGAGAGAGAAGAGGGAAAGGGTTCGGCCACCATGAGAAGAGGGAAGGAGAGCTAGAAAATCTGGAGAATTCTCAGATTTTCTAGCCTCTTATATCATTTCTAATGGGCCCAAAAGTGGGCTTAAATGGTGGGCTTAGCCCAATTTAAAATTAAGGCCCATTTATGTCTTCTTAAAGCCCAATTCAATTTTTCTCTCTTTCTCACTTTAAATTACTTCAATTTTGATTCCATCATTCTTAAAACATCAAAAATAGGTAGTACGCAAATTTTTGGCTCAATTGGAGTCCATTATCAGTCCAATTCAAATTTATTGGTCCAATTCAATAACTGCCGGTGTCACCGAAAAATTCAATTCTCATCACCAAAATATTCTACATAAAAATTCATGTAGGCACGCAAAATCTGACAATATTCGAAATTCATTTACTATTTTTAATTATTTAGGCAAAATCAAATTCCCTTCTCTATCAGGAAAATTGACTCGCTACTTTTTTGTATTTTTGACTTTTGGAGGTCTAACTAACCTCAAATTCACTTCAAATTTCAACTCTAAGCTCATTATGACTATTCCTTTCAAATGGTCCAATAAAATATTTTCGACTTTCAGGTATCCCTTTGGATCCGAAAATACTATTCACTGTCGGAAAGTACTATTTATGGCTAACCCGGTGTTGAGGCCATTACAGGCTCCTAATGACTTGACGGAACAATTAGGCCTGAAGGGCTGGTCACCGAATGAACAATATATAGATTATGGTAGGGATGAGCATGAATCGGTTAACCGATCTATTAACAATTTTCTTAAACCAATTCATTACTATCGATTAATCGCTATATTGGTTTAGATTTTTCGAATCGGTTAACCACTAAAAAAATTTAATATATAAATTTAATAAATTATACAATTTATAATATTATTTTTAATAGTTAAAAATGCTTTAAAAATTATTTATCGATTCGATTTCGAATCAATTTTTCGGTTAATCATGTTCATTCCTATATTATGGTCCTCAACATAGGCCATATTGAGGCTGGCCCAGAAACTATCTTCGATTTTTTCTTTTTTAAGTTCAATTTTTTAAATGAAGGATGATAATAAGAAATTTTAATGGAATTAAATGCTTACCTTAAATGAAATAATTAATTATGTGATTTAAAATTTTAAGTAAATTATTTAGTATCAATATAAAATTTTTGCTTAAGTGTGACACAAAAGAAATACAGCTACTAAATGTATATTTTTTATAATTTAAACAGATGAAAATCAAATCGTAATTAATTAAAAATTTATTAAATTCTCAACTATTTTGTTTACAGAAAAAGAAAAATTAAAAATTCGAAATTAAAAAATTTCAATAATTCACTACAAATATGTTTAATTTCGGTTGTAAACGCAAAGTTTCAATCTAAAAGTTGCTATTAAATTACACTTTTTTTTGTGTGTCATGCAAATTACAAAGTAGCCCATGGACATGGAGATAAGCATAAAAATTTATACTATTCCATTCTCTCCAAGCTCCATTTCACATTTTATTTTCCATATACTAAATTACCGAAAGTAAAAAAAAAAAAAAGTAAAATGTTCAACCATGTCATTTTTAATGAAAAATAAAATATTTAAGCCAAGTGATTAAAAATAAAATCAATCTAAATCGTCAAAAAATGAAATATATCAAACAGTTATTTATATGGTAGAAGCAGTCCATAAAACAAATAATATCCACTGTTGCGGAAAAAACCGAAGGAAGCTGAACCCCACAGCTCATTTCTGCAAGGATCGGAAATGAATTCGGCCTGCCACCCTTTGCACGTCTCGATCTGCGCAAAGTCTGTCTTACTGCATGTGAAGTTCACTGTCATTTTTACAAATACTTCCAACAAAAATGAAGCACATGCACCATTTCTTTAATTATTGTATAAAATACTTCAAAAATTTAATTAATTTTTTAAAAAATATTATTCATAAAATTATTATCGAATTAATAAGGAGGGCAAATGTCATTAATGACATAGACAGTGACGTGAACTGATAGTCATTGTACGTGTGCGCGATATGGACACAGCGTTGGCCGTCTCAGAGTCCATGTTGATATTGTTAGTTTTCCTTAATGGTGTTACAAGAAATATGATAAAATAACACCAATTGTCAAAATTTTAATGGCATTTTTAGGAGAACAGAAATAAAAGCTTAAGGGACAAATTAGAGATTTTAGACGACTAATAGGGGCAAGTCAATACTTTGTCCTCGGTTGGTTTTTTTTTTTGATGCACTCGGTTGGTATTTAAGATTTAATTTTTTTAAATATATAATTATATCTTTTAGGACAGGATTGTGAATTGAAATATATATAGATATAGATATGAAAGGATAAATTAATAAAAAAGTGTGAAATAATTGAAGCAGGCTAAAATGTCTATCTGATATCTACGGCGGGATTGACGAAGGGATGTGTCCCCTCTCACGATGAAAAGTCCATCTCACATTTTTTTAAAACGGGAATCTTAGCAGTACGACGGTCTGCACGGATATAATACCAAATGTCCTTTTCAATTTCTACACCTATGGTTAGCAAAAATTGAATTAAACCGAAAAATTAAATTTATTAATTTTTTTAATTTAATTTAATTTTTTAATTTTTAATTTTAAAAAATTTTAATTTTTTTGATTTGATTTAATTTTTGAAGGAAAAAATCATATAAAAACCGAACTAAATTTTATATAATTATATATATTTTTTAATTTTTTATTGAATAATTATTTTATATATGTAAATTATTTTATTTTTAATTATAAATTATATGTGTACATTTATCAATTATTAATATTTATTTTAAAATGATAATTTATAATTTTGATGATTAAATTAAAAATTAATTAAATAAAAAAAATTATTTAATAGTTTTATTGTATTATTTATTATATATTTTGAAATTATTTTTTTAGTTTGAACTTTTATTTGCATAATTTAGATGTTTTTACTTCAATATATTATGATTTATAATTTTTAGACATAATATTTTTTATTTTTTTAAAAAATATTTTTAAATTTTGGTTTTTCGATTAATCGAATCAAACCGATCAAAAATTTCGATTCGATTTAAATTTGATTATTCTAAAATTTCAATTCGATTCGATTCGATTGATAAAAATAATAAAATTTTGATTTTTAGTTCAGTTATTGAACCGAACCGACCGTGGCTCTCCCCTATCTACACCCATCTTCCTTTATTTCACATTTGCCTCTCAGTATTCTCATTTTTATATTTTGTTTTTTATTTTCTGCATTGGAATGGAACCATATCTAAACCAAATGTTATTTCATTTTCGTGTCGATTCAAATCTTTGCCTAACTTATTGCTTCTATAATGTATGCAATTATGTATTCTACGTATAAAGAGGAATTTGTTTCAATAATCAATCAATTTCATAATAATTCAAAAATGCCCAATTTTACTTTTAAAAAAATTAAAATTATGCTAAATAAATCTTTAAAAAAATTAAAAGGAGCCATATAGACTTTAAGTGGAATAAATTAATTGCGATGAACCACAACTCCAACGCATGTCTTCCCTTTGCCCTAAGAGTATGATTCATTCCCATTCTCAATTAAACAATGCAACTACTTACCATTTATTATATGGAGGTCCTCAATTTTATAATGCAACCATTCAACTCTTCTTTTCTTTTTTTATTTTATAATGTTCAAATGTGAAATTACAAGCATCAAAACTGATTCAACGGATTTAAATTGGATCATAGATGAACAATTATAAATGGATTATTCACTAAACATGTGATTATTTTTTTTATGACCAACTCTCCATATTTAGAACATGTGATGCAGCGTTAGAAGCGTTGAAAAGGAACTATGCATCCATTATTTTCAAGCGAGGCTAGCAATTCACCAATCCTCGACTTTTAATCCAACAATTTAAAATAAAAATTTCTATAATTTTTTTTAATATATTTTAGAGGAATAAGGATGGTTAGACTTAAATCCCGATTAAATGAAAAACATAATTAGTTGAATTAATCGTTTGAATTATATATTGATAATACATAAAATAAAATTAATTATAAGGTCAATCTATTAAAGGCCCACCGAAACAGTCCAATATCAAAGACCGAAAGCCTATGTTAGCAAATTTTTTTGGAATTTTTACAAAACTATACAGAAAAAAAATAACAAAAAATACAACTACTATATAATTTTTAAAATTTTTAATATCAAAAATAAAATTTTTATTTTCAGAAAATACAGCTTTTATGCTTTTCCACCTAAATTTTTTATTTTCATTTTCACAAATCTCCAATTTCTCACGTTCCAAATTTTTCATTATTCTCTCTCTGATAACCACCACTCCCAACCACTCCGATCACCGGCGACTCTCCATCTCCTTCGATTACCAATTTCTAATCTTCATTCAACGAAAAAAGTGATTTATCTCTTAAAAATCAAAATCTGAATCTTACGAGGTCAATTCTGATTTTCCCTTCTTCTTCAGGTAATATTTCTACTTTTTTTTCTTTTCTTTTTTTATTTCTATTTTTTATTTTGATTTTCGATTTTAAACATTTATCGGAAGATCGAATCTCTCAACTCTCTGTCAAAATTTTCATATGCTTCTCTCTGTTTTTGTCGGTTTATAGATATGATTTTGGTACTTTTCACTTGAGTATGCTTCTCTGTGTCTTTATTGGTTCATAGATTTGGAATGTGGCAGTATTAATTTTTGTTTTTTAACTTTTGAACTTATTGCTAGTAGATCTGAAGTGATTATTCTTTGAATCTCTAGTATTATGGACAATTTACTAAATTCACTAAGGTTGCTCTTTTGTTGCTAATCTGTTTTGTTGATTTTGTTTTTCCTTCCTTTCCACTTGATAGTCTATTTTGCTTTTCAATGAGAATGAGCGATTGAATGGATTTTGCTAACTAATATTTTTCAGTTTATTAAGTGTTTGTTAAAATCCTTAATAGAAGTTTTATTAGACTCAAATTTAGTATTTTGGAGTTCTTAGGCTTGAAGAAATCTTAATTAATTCATATAAAATCGTTTATATTATTAGAAGAAGGCAATTTGGATGGGTGTTTTGATTGTGATACTAAGTACTGACAGCTGATACTACTTTAGCAATTCCAGATTGGGAGTTGTCATCCTTGACATTGGATATCAATAATAATATATATTTTAAAAAACTTGCAATAATCTTGGGATTTTAATGAAAAATCAACTGAATTAGTTATATACAGTATCGGATAAAATTTCTCGATTATGTCTTTCATAATTTGATTTAGTATTTTAACAGTAGTTTTGTAATATTTGTTCTTTCATATTTTGATTTGCGGATGGCGTTTGAGATCACGGTGATGCTCCTCATCAGGCTGTTCAAAATAAATTTGCTTCTATTGTTGGTTTCTGACTTTGAAATCCTATTTGTTTTGTTGTTTTTACTTCTATAATTTACAATGAGATAAGTTTTAAGTTTGATTTAATCCTTGGTGAGAATCGGAAAATTGTTTTGTTGGATTCTGCTATGTTTGGGTATTCTTTTGGTTGAATCCTATTGAATTAGTTAACAGGCTGGAATTCTGCTCTACTGAATTGGTCTGAAAGGTTTTTATGGTTGGACTTTGTTTTCCTTTTGTGCAATTTTTGTTCCCAATTGTTGATTTGTTTCACTCAAAAAACCTATTGCTTAGCATAGTAAATGGATTGATGCTTTTATAGTTGTCAATCAATATTGTTTCTCTGCTACAGTCACTGATTCTATGAGTTTTATGGTGAATCATGAAATCCATGTGGCTTAATCAATGCTCTTCTGTAATAATTTTTGCCTCATTTTTATGGAAACCTTGCATGCTTGCCAATTTTCCGAATGCATTTTAAGTGTACAAACACCTTTTTTTCTTCTTCCTACAATTTGACTTGTATGTATAATATGATTTTTTCAATTAGTAGGTGAATTGCTGGCATGTTTTTTTTTCTTAGCATTTTCTATCTATTTCAATAGCACTGGATCTTATCATGGATTTTATTTGAAATTAACTTGTTCATTCAATTCATCTTTTGGTTTACTTCGTTTCTTTCCATTATACTTCATGATCAAACCCCCCCATATTTGTTCACTATAATTTGGTTAAACAAGTGTATGTGGATTTGGTGCCTGCCTGTAGCCATATCAATTGATTGGGGTGGTTAACTTCTATTGTAAATATAGGTTTATATAGGATTTTAACAGCTTTCCTTAAACAAGTACAGTGGAATATAGAAAAGTTGAAGCTTTAAATTGCTCTTTTTGGTTTACCAATGGTGCATAAAGAGAACTTGGATTTCTAACTTCTAAAAGTTCGATTATTTGGAAGCCAGTGAATTTGGATTTTTGTTTGTTGCAAATAAATTCTATTAATGATTTATTTATTTATTTGCAATCATTCTCGAACCAGGCATGTTTAATAAATTGTATTTAAGAATTTAAAGTGAGGTTGAATGACAAATTGGTGATTGATATATATATATATATTACTGGTATTAATTTTAACTATGTATATTAATCTTGCAAGAATGAGCAGTGTGCTTCACCAATGTACAGTGTGTACTTGGTTTATACAGCGTGTGTACATGATGTATACACCGTATGTACTAACTCTATACACCGTGTGTACTAGCTATATACATAGTGTGTATATCATGTATACACAGTATGTACTTGGTACATATACAAGGTGTATATGTTGCATACACCATATGTACATGTTGTATACACAGTGTGTATTTGGTCTATACACCATATATGTACCAGCTGTATACACTTTCTTTACTTGGTGCATACACCATGTCCACATGTCTTGTCATTAGGAAGTTGCATTACTAGAATTATACTATTGATTATCTCAGGTGAAATGAACGAATCTCCTAAATCTCTTTTAAGCAGGCACAAATTGTCTATTTGGAGATATAATAGTTTATTGCCTCTTTCTGCAGGCACAAAGAGATCCGAAATATCCTGAGATTGTTCTAGTTGGTGCTCATGCTGGTAATGGAACATTTCTAGAAAAGAAAATCAAATCTTGAAGCACCAACATGATCATTGATAACTTGTGATCTTTTCCTCTTTTCACCTTTTATTTTATATAATTCAATTTCAATAAGAAAATTCATTTTATTTTGCAGTTTGAAGTGCGAACAAAAGTGGACTGGATTGATTAATTAAAAGATGAAAATGAATTATTGATACATAACAATGCTTTTTATGCCTTTAACATGTACTATCAGACTATGGATCAGAGGAAAGGTGCATGTTCATTTAACAACTTATCAATCATTACAACTCTAGATCCATCTCAAAATACTTTCAAATTCAAGGTCGTCATGATTGATTTGCGAAAACACGAGAATGCAAGCTCGCTTACTGGAAGACAGTAAACATTAACCCTCGGTCTTATACTAGCATTCCTATTAATTATCTATACTGTTATGTGAGTTTCAAACACAGCCAGCATTGACTCTTTTCCTGCAAGATTTTTCATCTTTTTTTTTGTTATTATTTTGAAATTTTAGTATTAACTTATTTTTACAAAGAACAACAGATTCTGTGATTATTTGGCTCATTAATGTAAATAAACATGATTATTTGGCTTAGTTGTACATTTGAACTTTATTCATCCAAGTATCGAGTCAATGATAAATGTGATAAGAATACTGAGTGGAATGAACCACCTACATAATTCAGCCTAAAAACTCCTCTTCATTAGCTCCCAAGAAATTGGAAATGAACAGTTCCAATATATTTTTACAAACAACAAACTCACAACATGCCAATGCTTTTAAGTGTTGTATATTCTGTAAGATTGCTTCCAACAAGTGCTGGATTGAACACAAAAAATACAACTTGAAAGGATTTTGGTGTTTATAAGCATACAATCAATGTTAAATGCTACCACTCTGAAGAGTAAAAGATTCATTTTTCTTAGTATGAAAGTAAATAGTTACATTGTTCAAATGCTTTCGTGCTTCAGCTCCTAGAATGTCTACGAAGCACCCCAAAATGTCTACACAATCAATTGCGAGCAATGGTAAGCAAAATGCTACTAAAAAGGTATTATTTATCTAAGATTTGAAATAAGAAAAATAATTATTTTTATTGGTAAAATACACTATTTGTTTCAAAATGCTACTAAGATTTGATAAGCAAAATGCTACTAAGATAAAAGGTATTATTTATCTTCTCAATAATTACTTGAGATAAGTCTTTCCATTGCTTTTTTTCAATCCATTTATCTAAAACGAGTACATCATTTGTTGCAATAAGATCAAAAAAAATTTATGGAAAACCAATTACAAATAATTTACTATTCCCACGCCACTAAAATTCTACAAACAATCATACCCATTCAATACACCATTCAAGAACACAACCAATGAGAACTTCATCATCTGTCAGTATTTCTCCTTCTTTCAACGACTTGTAGCAATCAAGGACAACCAGTCAATAGTACAACTTTCCTGAAAACAATACAAACACAAAAGGTTTCAAGATAAAATAGTCCACTCCGCCGCCGCTGCCATAGCCACCGAAAGCTAGCCGACTTCTCTAAGAGCATGTGTACCGGACAACAATCAACCGATCAAACCAATCAACAGATATCCACTACAAATTGGACCAAAATCGAGTTGGGGAGACAAACTCGATTAACATCTCCACTATCCTACAACAATCAACAAATCAAATTTCAATTACAACACCAACGATGAAGAGAGACTAGGAGTGCGCCCAAGAAATAGAAATATGCCAGTGAGATGAAAGGAGAGAAATTGTTAACCGTGTGATTGAAGGTTGATGAGAGAGATAAAAAGGTAAATTTTAGTTTATTAAATAAAGTTGTATTTTTGAAAATAGAAATTTAAAAAGTGTTATTTGTGAAAGATAAAAAAGAAGTTAAAAAAGATGGCATTTGGGGTAATTTTCTCAATTTTTTTTATTTCATCCTTTTTAGTATTTACTACAAGCCCAGGTTCTGAAATCTAAGTCATTTTAGAAAAGCCCATGTTAGTATTGTTCCTTTTTATACCCTCCCTTTCTACATTCTCTTTTGCTTAACTGGCAGAGAGCCATATTCTAGGCAATGTTGTTGACTTATTATATTCCAATTTTATATTATTTAGGTGGTTTGGATTACAAAGATTGAAATATGACTTTAACTATTAGACTCTTGCAACCATTTTCTCACTCTATTCTTTAATATATTCTTTTTTATTCTTTGAGGGATTATTTGGTCTATTCTTTAAGGATGCAAGTGGCTTATTTGGCAACATCGAAACATGAATTGCTTAATTAACTATTAAGACAAATTCAAAGGGCTTATTTGGCCCTTAAAGCTAATATATAAACTGGAGTTCATATAAACTATAAAGGAAAGATAAAAGGTTTATTTGCTAGCATTTAGATTCATCATCGTCACGTGTAGTTTTTAAAGTTAATATAGCATCCACATTAGACATAGAATAATGCCTCATACTAGCAATACTATGAAAAATAAAGTAAAACTTAAAATTCAACGTAAAAGAAAAAGAAAAAACTTCATCATATTTTAAAATTTTGGGTTTTCAAAAAATAAAAATTAGTCCATATTTTAAAGATGTGAATCGATTTTAATTTATAATTTTATCGGCAGTATAAATGATATTTTTCTTTGGTCTTTAGTACAAATGGTATTTTTCAATTCCGAACAATGACTATTTGTGACGCGGCATATTTACCCAGCTCCTATGTACCGACACTGATAACCATACATAAAAGAGGTCCAAAAATTACTTGACTGTAGAGAATGTTTGTGTCATTTTCTTGTAGTTGATATCGCTTTAGAAAGTGAGAAATGGGCGTTGATTTAGGCTCCACGATAACTTGTGGTCAACAAGGAAAATTCTATTTTATAAGGGTGCACATCCAGCAGATCCTTGATGGTAAATAAGGGCAAGAACTAGAAATCTCCAGGAAAATTCTAGCTTGGCCTAAATTCAAATACTACTATTCTACTAGCAATATCTCGAATATATGTGTGCAAGAGCTTTCGTCCTTCTAGAACTTCTGTTATAAATTCATTATAATTTACTAAATATCCTTTTACTAATTCACTATAATTATATATTGTTGTCGTATTAATTATATATTTTTTATGCATGAGGATAAAATAGCAAAAATATATAATCAATGTTCATTGAAATTTAAAAATTGTCATTTTGAGAGGAGTAAAATAGACTAAAAAATTATCGCAATAAATAAAATAAAAAGAATAAGAAAAAAACAATATGGTCGGTTTCAAGTATATTTTAAATGATTGAGATGTTTTAATTGTGACAATTTTATGAATAATGTTTTTTGGAAAAATATTTTTGGATTTTTGGGATATTTTTCAAAATATTTGGGATTTTGGTGTGGATGGGCTCATTTTCGCTGATGTTCTTTGTGGAAATGGCAGGTGTGTTCACGTAGATCGATGCAGAGACTTCACGATGGTCAAGGCATGCAGGAATGCAGGGGGGACTTCATTTCTGCAGAAGACCCTTGCGAAAATGGACTCTTTCCCATTAAGGTTTCTTGCGAAAATGGAGTCCACACTGCCACCCCTATGCAGACACACCCACGCGTGAACAATGTATGGGCAGAGTGAACAGTAATGCTCCATTATACACAGGCAACGGGCGAGTTTTATTTGAAGTCTTTTTATTTTGCTGCATTTCATCCTTGTTCGAAGTGTAAAACTTCTGAGTTTGTTACCTTTCATCAACCAATTTGAAGAGTAAGGAGTAGTGCATTGTGTTTGAAGGTTGATAATTCTCGTCATGTGAAATAGTAAGTTGATTTTTATCAAAATTTTTGTTTAAACAAAATGTATGTTTTATAAAATTATTTAGAAATCTTGTTTGTTTCTTGAGTTGAAATAAAATGAGATATTGTTTGTTGAGTTGGAAAAAATTTGAGGTCTTATTTGTAAATTTAATTTATTTTTTAGTTAGTTTGTTGAGTTAAAATAAAATGAGATATTGATTGTATTTATAAAAAATGTAAATATAGATTTTGCACTATTGATATTAAATATTAATTATAAAAAATAATATGAAATATTTATATTTATATATATATATATATTAATTGGTGCAATATAACGTGTTGATGGATTTAATTTATTTTGTAGTTTGGTGAGTTGAAAAATAATAAGGTAAGTTGTTAGATTTAATTTTTGAACAATTTTATCTAATTTTAGGAATTTTAGGCCAAAATACATGTACATTTATATTTGCGTGTGTTGGTGTAATTTCATTTATTTATTGATATAACTTATTTTGTAATTCGGTGACTAGGAAAAAAAATAAGGTATGTTGTTAAATGTTATTGCTATTATTTTTTATGCAAACATAGACATTTTATTATTGATATAAAATGCTAGTTGTAAAGAATATTGTTAGATTATTTAGTTGTTTGTCACAAATTTTCAATTAAAATTTTATATTAAAATTATATATTAATTTTTTGTACGTGAAATTATGTTCTAATATTTTATGCAGTTAAGTACATTACGTATTATAGTATAATTATATTAATATTTATTACGTATTGTGTAATGAGGGGTTTTTTAATTTATTTTTTATCATATTTAAATGTAGATCATTTTAAAAATGAATCGCTTTTAAAATCAGCCTTTTATAAATTCAAGATCATGCGTCGAAGATCTTCTGACGCTCAAAGGAAAACACCGAGTAGATACAGCGTGGAGCCATATTGTAAGTATATTTTAAATAATTAATAAATAGAAATTTATTTATACACAGCTTTTTATATTGAATAATTTAAATCACATTCATTTAAATGAATTTTTTTTTATTTGTCGGGTTGAACATAATGTATTATTTGTTCGAAGAGCCAATATAGAGAGTCATTATGTAAATATTGATCAAAGAATTAGAGTATATTTGAGGTTGGCTGGATTTTACGGAGTGTCTCAGATAGGTCCCATGCATGTTGATGCGAATTTGATGACTGCACTTGTGGAGAGATGGAGACCGGAGACGCATATGTTTTACCTCGCAGTTGGTGAAATGACCATCATGCTATAAGATATTAAAATACTTACCGATTTACCCATCGAAGGGTGTGCAGTAACTAAACGTGTGAAATATGATTGGCCAATAATCTGCTAACAACTGTTACGACATATGCCACCTGATGATGTGCTCAAAAGACATTCAATTAAAATGAGATGGTTATCAAACACGTTTGATTCTTTGCTAGTCGATGTTACTGAGTACCAAATACAATACTTCACCAATGCATGAATACTGCATTGTATTGGTCAATGTTATTAAAACCGGACCGGATAAAGAACCGACGAGGCTGGAGGTTCGTGGTTCGACCAGTTCAACCGGATTCAATCGGATTTTTTTTATTTTTAAAATATTATAAATTATTATAATTTTATAAATACTATTGTATAAAAATTAAAAAAATATTCGTCAAACATTAATATATGTCACAAATATCTTAATAATAAGTTACAAAATATAATTTTAATTTTATTATTACAAGTAATTAATTATGAATTTTTGAATATTATATATTAAAAACATAAAAATACAATCATATTATGAAAAAAAAATTCCTTTTTGGATAGAGTACTAATGAAGCAAACACAGAAAATATTAACCTTGCATATATGAGTATAATTATATTTAATTACAATAAATTCAAATAGATAATAAGTATAATAAATTATTAAGTGACATCTTTAGAATTTAAAATACTAATTTTTTCAAAGAAATAAATTATGAAAATTTCATATATATATATATAATTACAATGAAATAAATAGATAATAAATATATTAAATTATTAAGTTATATCTTAAACTTTAAAATACTATTTTTTTTCAAATAAATAAATAATAAAAATTTAATATATATATACACACACATATAATTGATTACAATGAACCAAATATATAATAAGTATATTAAATTATTAAGTGACATATTTAAGATTTAAAATACTAATTTTCTCAAATAAATAAATAATGAAAAATAAATAAATATATATATATATATGGGGGTGAAAAAATACAAAAAAAATATAATTTTTTGCAATTTTCAGCCAAAAATCCGATTTTGTCCGGTTTTTCGGTTCAACTCTATTTTTTTCGGTCCAATCCGGTTTTTTGTCAATCCTGTTTTATGCAATTGAACCAACCGGTTCGCGGTTAAAATGGTTCAACCAACCGATCTGGTTCGATTTTAATAACTATGGTATTGGTGGATTGTTGTGTCTATCACAAGCAAATAATTATATCCATTTGATGTGACTTTTTCTTTTGGAGAATTTAGAAGAAGCTGGGAGTTACAGTTGGGGGTCAGTGTGCTTAACTTGGCTATATAGGGACCTTTGTCGTGTTACATGTCCAAGTGCCCATAGGATGGATGGTTATCTAATTTTTATTACAAATGTGGGCATGAGAAAGGCTTCCTCTATTTCAACCTTTTTTTATACACGGATGTGTGCTCAATCAGATTATGCCGTATGGATATAGGTATTTATTTAGTTATATATTTATAAATTTATTTAAATATTTATTTATTTATTTATTTATGAATATATGTAGTTATTTTCATTTATAAGTGTTGATATTGAGATATTCATTTAGAAATTGAATTAATTTATAATAGGTGGCGATCTCCTATAAATTTGAGCAATAATAGTTACAGAGATGTACATGCGTACCGAGTTATTTTAAACACTTAGCGTGATGATGAGGTAATTATTATTTCTTTTGTGTAGAAAAAAATATAAATAATTATTATTTCTTTTGTGTAGAAAAAAATATAAATATTGTTACTACATTATTGACCATATTTCTACTTATAATTAGATGGATTGGCAACTGTACGAAGGGGTGATGCATCTGTTGCCTTCCTTTTGTACAAATAGACAGCGCATTTGGCGATCAGTCATGCCTTTGTCTTATTTTCATATAATTGAGTGGTACCAACCGGATCATTGTCTCGAAAAATTTGGAATGGACCAGCCTATTTCGAGTCCTCCAATGATGGCTAATACAGTACATTCAATCGTTTTGAGAGGAAATTATGATAAAAATTTTAAAAACATGTTTACTAATTTTATTAATGAGTAGAATAATCGACTGCATCGGTGTGTTGGTACTTATTTGCTCATAGCACTATTGCATATAAGGTCGTAATATATGCAGTGGTATATAATAAGAACGAGATGACGGATAACCAATATTAGAGCAGCAATAGATCATCGGTATGATGGACATATTAAATTTTTGATTGATTGGTTAATATATTTCATTAATACATTTATTTATATTGACAGTTTCGTTTAAACGCATGTAAGCTGATGGTGTTGAACTTATTTACCATAGACATTTGGCTTTGTCATCATCTTTAATTGAGGGAGGCAAGATTCCTTTAGAGGCTATTGGACAAATTGGCAAAATATCGGTTGAATATCCACGTCAGCCTGCTCTTGATTCGGTACAGGTTCCACTAATGGCAGTCCCATTTCAGGATTTTCATCAATCAAGAAGAAGCCGAAGAAGTATGGCTGAGAGAAGGACAACTATAACATATATTCCTGTTCCACTAGGCGTTCATTAGGTCCTCCCACCAATTTCATGGGCATATGATTACCCAGATATTTCATGTTCATTCAGGATGTTTGAATTTAGTCAACCAACATTTTTTTTATGCAGAAGTTGGTCCTTCCAGATGTTATGACTATCATGCAGGTACATCAAGATTAAATGTGGATTTACATGTTAGTGTTTTTGAGCCTAATCAAATAGGGTACACCAACAACATTTCAACTTTTAATACAAACGGAGTCATTGATGATAACGTGCAACGAGATGAATTCTTGGATGAACTTCTATCCGATACAAATATGATGCATTTATTGGACGAACTAAGTGAATTCAACCACTCATCAAATCTGGATTTTAGGCACCATTAGTATTGTAATGTATTAATATAATCTATTTCAAATTGTTCAATATAATTGATTTTTTATTTTCCAATTTATTATGTCCTCACATGTTATAAAAAACATACTTTGTCTACACAATAAACAAAATATATATATTGTGGAAAAATTGCCATACAAGTGATGAACATAAAATTTAAAGCACAAACTGACTACATAATAATAAAAAAACATAGATACATTTAACATAAAATAAAACATTAATTCAAGTTCAAGACATGTACGGAACATTTAAGTTAAATCCTTGATTTGATGATCTTACACGACTAGGACATGCCCTCTTATTATGTCTAGCATTTTCATAATTGTTGCAGCGTGTAACACTACCTCATTCTCATCTATCTATTTCATTGAGGATTCATGTTATTTTAGGCCGACCTTTCTTCCTTTGAAGTTCCATACCGGGCACAAATTTAGGTCCATTATATTCGAGCCAATAAGCTCGATGACCCATCGGTTAGAATTCCCTTTCATAGCATTATAGCGCCTCTGTAATGCTATCACACAAATTAACAAATAAAAATATATCGATATGTTTATGCATGCATGCTGCAATTGCATGTGAACATGGCATTTTTGTCCTCTAACACTTCCCACATTCACATTTGCGCCTGTTGAGACTCACTATATAATTGTTAATTTCTGAATTATCTTCCGATGCACTGCATGCTGTAACTTTAAATAATTTGTACTGACTATCATAATCAATCACTGCATGATCTCGAGCCCTGATTGCATGCTTGTTCATGAATTCCACACATTTTGGTGTGAAACGCAATCCTTGAGCCATTTTCGTCTTGTACAAACCTCTTTTGCTCATAAAATTTGACAAATCAACCAAAGACATGTTCGACTATAGGAGTTATTGATATCATGCGAACACCTTCGAAAGCACTATTAATACTTTCTGCTATATTAGTTGTCGCATGGCTATACCGATATCCACCATCTTCTGACAATGTCCAACGATTCAACGATACCTACATTGCCCAGTTGTATAAGTCCTTGTCAAGCTCTTTTATTTCATTCATCTTTTTCATGAACTTGCACTTCTGATAGGTATTGCCCAAAAACAATGTTGATTAACAATAACATAATAAATATAATATATATGAATTTTAATAGAATATATGTATGTACTTACTTGCATTGTAAAGCAATTTTTTATTGTTTGATTTCTATGATAGGTGTTGTAATTACTGACAAAGTATCGTAAACATATCCTGTGGAATGCAAGAGGTTCCTTCTAACCATTTCGTTCATTCAAAACACTACAATAATTCTAACATGCCTATCAGATATAACAATTATCCTAATTCGTTGAGTCATATACTTTCTAATTAATCCCATATACCAAGCCTAGTTGGATTTGTTCTCCGACTCAACAACAACAAAGGTAACTGGAAATAGCATTTCATTACCATTAATAGAACTTGCTACTAGAAGTGTTTGTTGGAATTTTCCTGTCAGGAATGTTCCATCTATCGACAGCAATGGCTTATAATGGTTCAAACCATCAATGGATGGTTTGAAACTCCAAAAAATTTGTTAAAATTGCTTTATGGTCAGGATGCGGGTTTCCTATAGCACAAACTCATATACAATTCTTGGATTATAACTTTGCAAAGCATATAAAAAATCGGGTAATCTCTCAGAAGATTCAACATAATTGCTGAATATCGCTCATTAATAGCAGCAATAATCATATCAATGAGAGGGTAGGATTTTTACCTACCATCTCTCTGATGTAATTGCGAATAATATGCAATCCTAATTGTCTGTGATCCCTTGAAAGGTTACCAACACAAAGGCATGAATGTGGTTCCTCAAACCTTGTGATAGTCCAAAAGGGACTTTTCTCCTTTTTTGCTACTCTTATTCTCTATTTACATCTAATATCGACCTTTGCACACCTTAGAACCCAATATTTTTGCTTAGATTCTACAACTTTAAAGCCAACATTTCTCATTATTGAGTATTTTTTCACACAAGACTTAACCTCATCCTTGTGGTTGAAAACCAAACCAATTGATATTTAAAAGATCCATCCTAAGTATTAAATTGCAAAGCTTTGGACATATTAACTTGGACTATATCAAAGTCAATGGCTATATAGTGTTCTGATGGGAAATTGAAGATCACGTCATTTGACTCCCCACTCAAATGGACTAACACTAAATGACTTATGTATTGTGTATCATTTGACTCACTATCACCAAAAAATTCAGAGTTGTCACTATCCATAATCAAATTTGCAGTGTCAGTCTCAACATTATCATCAACTAAAATGTAATTATTGTTAACCGCCCTATCATCAAAATGATCTACATCTCCCACATCTATTGTAGGTTCATTTCTAACATCTTCATCAATATCTACACCAACACTCTCATTCACATATATGTTTGGACTATTGGCAAAAAGGGAATTGCCTAGTAAATTGCCATCCTGACGATTTAAAGATTGTCTTATCTAACTAGGTTGGCTTGTATCAACCCTTACTGGTTGTAGAAAAATTCTATCATCTCGATGATTGCTTGATCTATTACCAAATATGGACCTATTAAAAAAAATCACCAACCCATCGACTCAATGAATGCCTAGGTTGACTAATACAATGATCAGGCATTTGGGTCATTAACCGCCTGGGCTAACTCATACGAGCATCGGGCACCTGGCTAATAGACCATATAGGTTGACTCGTATGAGCATCAGGCACTTGGCTAATAGATCATCTAGGCTGACTCGTTGAAGTATCAGGCATATAGCTAATCGAATGTCTAGGTTATCTCCTAAATGCATCAGGCACATGGCTAAGTGATCAATGTAGAAACACGTGTCCAGAGCTTACATTGCCCTCTCTTACAAGTAAGTCACCATCGCATTGACTTACAAATTGGGTTGGCTGACTAGGACCGGCATCACCAGCAAACTGGAAAAAATTTTATTGCGATAAATATTCAATATCTCGCCCACTGACGGAATGCATGGGCTGACTTGGACCAACATCATTTACAAAAAAATTGTTGACTTGCATCAACATTTACCATCTACGTTGTATCATTTCTACCCTGCTCATCATTTTCATATATTGAAGGCATATTAGCTCCAAACCCCCCTTCATCCACTTTAATTATTAATTCAACCAAGATGTAATCTTCATATTCTCTTAATTTTTCATATATCATATCTATGTCACTATCATCTTCCAAATCTACCGTCGTCCAACATAACGATCATCGGTTGTACAGTGGGTTTCTTGAAATCACATCTTTAATACCTAAATTAAACTTAATGTAAATTTTATATATCAATTCAGCAACAGTTAGCTTACTTTTAAGTCTTAGTCTCTTCGTAATGACATCTGAACCTAATAAGTCATACTGAAAATTAGCAATCGCATAACTAATTTCTCCTCCCTTGTGCAAGTAAAAGTTAGTATAGCCTGACATCTTCTGTAATGACTATACTAGATAATCCTAATTACTGTTACTGATTTCGTATATCTATACAACTATTCTCGTCAATTCATTATGAATTATCAATTATCTATGCATCTACGGCACACCCACACAATCACTACATCATTCATGTCATATTGAGAGCCATACTTTGTCATACTAGAGGATGTTATATACATACAGTTAATAATTACATGCCTTTACATATGAATTTATCTGTAACTATCAAAAAGATGTAAGATAAATTCATTACTTCAATCCACTCTTCCTAAACTGATGTTGGCTGAGAAAATTGTGGGCCTTGTCCCTGACCAAATGGCCTATCCTGTGGACCTACACGGATAAATACCCGTGCTAAGCTATAAAGCTTAGTGGGGAACAACTAATATATGCACATGAACATTATTCACAAGCATGCAATTATAGAGTATATGCATAACATATTAGAAGAATGGTTAAATCAATGGATCATTTAACATAAATCATCAACTGTATACATATTCCATTTATCTTATTCATTTGCCTGCTCAATTTCCTGTGGGAGTGGATAACGGGTACTGTGGATACCAAAGGTATCAAATATGTGAATACCCGAAGGTATTAAATCTGTAGACCCATTGGGTCAGAACTATGGTCTCATATAGAGACAACTGTGGACTCATGAGAGTCAGACTATAGCAGCTGCAACTATAACCCTATAGGCATGCCTATCTATCCACTACCAAGTCTTTAAGTGCAGGCCTAATTCAATTACTTTTCATATCATGTGACATTGTATCAACATATACCATTATAGCATTAATAAATGCAAGAAAACTTTACTATCATTTATTATTATTCTTTATTGTCAAACAATCATGTATTTGTATTACAAGGGAATAACGCATGCATAAACTCATTTAAGGTAATAGAACATACCTTTTTGTTATTAGCAAATCTGGTAATTAAAGAGATGCCTTACTGTAAACTTGTAATTCAGGATGATTTGTAAGCTTAGAAGGGTTTAGGCAAATTTTAAATCCCAATTGAAGTCATAAAAATACAAATATTAAAAATAGAAAAATATAGGCATCGTCGCGCTCGCGACGAATGTCGCGGCCGCGGTGTTAATCTCGCTCGTGACAGAGAACCATGGCATATATGAGCATTCTTTGATGTCGCGCTCGCGGCATAAGTAGTGCTCGCGACACAAAGCTACCGCTTGTTGTCGCGCTCGCGACGGAAGCGACGAGTCGAACGCCTCCACGCTTATTGCTCAAAAAAATCCAAATAAACTCACTTCAAAACCCATATTTTATCTCACTTTCAACATCCCAAACGAATTTTTCTGAAAACAATATCTTCTACAAAGTTTTAGGCCTATATTTCCAGTTTCCAAAACATTAAAAATCTCCTCAATCGGACCTGTAAATCCTTAGATATTTAAGAAAAACCACAGACTGTTCATAAGGGCACATTCACAACCACAGTCAAAATTCAATTCTGATTTTCACTATCATGCAGTGAAAATCAGATTTCGGTTTCTTCTAACAAAATCAAGGTTTACAAGTCTAGTTTCCATACCAATTGGAATTTCATTATTTGAACAACTATAGCTCAAGATATGAGCAAAAACACACAGATTAGTCAAATGATCTTTAAGACAGATTTTATGCTTTTAACCAAATCATACAAATTATCAACTCTAATCAACTTTCAAGCTTATAATCATCCACAAAACACATGAGAGAGATACTCAAGACCTCTCTCATGATAAAATACAAATCCTTACACACATGAAAACTCTAAGTTCCCATACCTTATTTGAGCTTTCTCTTCTTCAACCTTGAAGAGTTTCTTTCCCCTTTCCTTTGCTTGCTTCTCCTTCTATAAACATTGGACAATTTTATGAAAACCAACAAGCTAATCTATGAATCATACATATCAAAGAATAATAGAATTACCTTAAGCTCAAAAACCAAGTAAATCTTTCCTTTTTCTCCCTTACCCTAAATTCAAGGAAATCTAGAGAGAGAAAGAAAGAATGAGAGAGAGAGGAGTTAAGAGGAGATGAAAATGGAGGGTGAAGACCAAGAGGTTGGCCGGCCACTACACCCCTAAAATATCTCTCTCTCCTCTTCTTTCATTGGGCCAAATGTCCCTCACAACAAATCTTTTGCAAATGAGTCCCTCAACTTCTCTTATTTCTATTCTTACCCCAATTCTTTTACTTTAGTTTTTCAATTAGGTCCTTCCTCATGAAATTAAACTTATTTAACCATGGATAATAATAATTAATTAATGAAAATTCTTCTAGGGTATATGGAGGGGTATTACAACTCTCTCCCCTAAAAGAATTTCGTCCTCGAAATTCATACCTGTGCTGAAAAGTTGTGGGTATTGAGCCCGCATAATTTCTTCAGGTTCCCAAGTCGCTTCTGGCACACCATGGTGTTGCCATAAGACTTTGACTAAGGGAATCTCTTTGTTCCTCAACTGTTTGACTTCTTTGGCCAGAATCTGCTTAGGTTCCTCATCATACGTATAATCAGATTTGACACTGATATCTTGGACTGGTATGATGTGTGACTCATCAGATCGATATCGCCGGAGCATAGAAACATGAAAAACATTATGCAATCTTGATAGTTCATTGGGAAGTTCCAAACGATATGCTACCGGTCCAATCCGTTCCAAGATCCTATAAGGACCTATAAACCGGAGGCTAAACTTTCCTTTCTTTCCAAACCGTAATACTTTTCTCCATGGGGATACCTTTAAAAATACTTTATCGCCAACTTGATATTCAATATCTTTCCTTTTTAAGTTGGCATACGATCTCTGTCTATCACTAGCTTCCTTCAATCTTTGTTTGACAACTTGAATCTTCTCTTCAGTGTCTTTAACGATATCAGGACCTGTCATCTTACTTTCAGTTAACTCTGTCCAACAAGAAGGAGTTCTACATTTCCGACCATAGAGTGCTTCATAAGGTGGCATACCAATACTAGTTTGGTAGCCATTATTGTATGCAAACTCCATCAGAGTAACATATTTGTCCCAGCTCCCTGGAAAATCTAGAACACAGCCTCTTTACATGTCTTCTAGCACTTGTATAACCCTTTCTGACTGTCCATCGGTCTGAGGATGAAATGCAGTACTAAAGAGAAGCTTTGTGCCCAAGGCTTGCTGTAGACTGTTCCAAAATCTGGAAGTGAACCTCGGATCCCGATCTGAAACAATCGAGATTGGCACTCCATGCAATCTAATAATCTGATCTATGTACAACTCAGCCAATTTATACAGTGAATAATTGGTTCGAACTGGTATAAAGTGTGCCACCTTTGTCAATCTGTCTACTATGACCCATACTGCATCTTGTTTTCTTTGGGTAGTAGGCAAACCTGTAATGAAGTCCATAGTGACATTGTCCCATTTCCATTGAGGAATGGGAAGAGGATTCAGCAATCCCGAAGGAAGTTGATGTTCTGCTTTTACTTGTTGACATGTTAGGCACTTGGAAACATACTCAGTTACATCTCTTTTCATTCCTGGCCACCAGTAGAACTGTTTCAAATCTCTATACATCTTGTTGCCACCTGGATGCATAGTGAATACTATACTATGGGCTTCATGCAATAAAGCTTCCTTTAACTCTTTTACATCTGGTACACATAGATGATTCCGATAGTAAAGACCACCATCACCTCCAATAGAATGTTCTATCGGACCTCCTGAATGAACTAATTGAACCAATTGTTGTAACTTTACATCATTTGCCTGTGAATTTATCACTGCTTGTCTTAAGCTAGGACAAGCTCGCAATTGGGCTAACAAAGCTCCATCAGAGGAAAACTTCCATTTACAATCTTGCAATAATAAAGTTGCCATCATTTTCCGACTTAAAGCATCAGCTACCACATTTGCTTTTTCGGGATGGTAGTCAACTATACAGTCATAGTCCTTGAACAGTTCTAGCCATTTGCGTTATCTTAAATTAAGATCTCGCTGAGTAAGCAAGTATTTAAGACTTTTGTGATCCGTAAAGATTCTGCATTTCTCACCATAAAGGTAATGCCGCCATATCTTCAAAGCAAAGACAATTGCGGCTAGCTCTAGATCATAAGTTGGGTAATTTTGTTCATGAGGCTTTAACTGTCTTGAAGCATAAGCCACTACTTTACCTTCTTGCATCAGCACACAACCCAATCCATTTCTCGATGCATCACTATACAGAGCATATTCCTTACCCGCTACTGGTTGGGTAAGAACTGGAGCTTGAGTTAACATCTCTTTTAACTGTTCAAAACTGGCTTGGCAACGATCTGTCCACTCAAATTTAACTTCTTTACGTAGTAACTTAGTGAGCGGAGAGGCAATAACTGAAAATCCTTTCACAAACCGTCTATAATAACCAGCTAAGCCCAAGAAACTTCGGACTTCTGGTACATTTCTAGGCGGTTTCCAATTTACTATTGCCTCAATCTTTTTAGGATCCACTTTGATGCCTTCAGAAGACACCACGTGCCCAAGGAAAGCAACTTCTTTAAGCCAGAATTCACACTTGCTTAGCTTTGCATACAACTGTTGCTCTCTCAAAGTTTGCAGTACTATTCTCAGATGTTCTGCATGCTCCGTCTCGTCACGAGAATAAACCAAAATATCATCTATAAACACCACAACAAACTGATCTAGATAGGGTCTGAACACCCTATTCATCAGATCCATAAAAGCAGCCGGTGCATTAGTCAACCCGAAAGGCATTACTAAGAATTCGTAATGTCCATATCGAGTTTTAAAAGCAGTCTTCTGGACATCCACATCTTTAACTCGGAGTTGATAATATCCTGATCTCAGATCAATTTTAGAAAACACTCCTGCACCTCGCAGCTGATCGAAAAGATCCTCAATTTGAGGTAAAGGATACTTGTTCTTCACAGTCACCTTGTTAAGCTGCCTGTAATCTATACACATTCTCAGAGTGCCATCCTTCTTTTTGACAAACAACACTGGTGCACCCCAGGGCGATACACTAGGCTTGATAAAGCCTTTATCTAACAACTCTTGCAACTGGACCTTTAACTCCTTTAATTCCGTTGGTGCCATTCTATAAGGTGCTCGGGAGATAGGAGCTGTACCAGGTACAACTTCAATTGATAACTCAACTTCTCTCTCCGATGGCAAACCAGGAAGTTCTTCGGGAAAAACATCAGGAAATTCATTGATCACTGGAATGTCCTGAAGATTAACTATCTCCCTTTTGGAATCAAGAACCAAAGCCAGGTATGCTTCACATCCCTTTCTAAGGAATCTTTTTGCTTTCATCGCAGAAATGACATTGGTTAAGGGTTTAGACTTACTACCCTGAATCAATGTCTCAACTCCCCCATCTTTCTTAACAATTACTGTTTTAGCTTTACAATCCACTATAGCCTGATATTTAGACAACCAGTCCATACCCAGGATTACATCAAATTCGTGAAAAGGTAACACTATTAGATCAGCTGGGAACTCTTTCTCTTGAATTTTAATTGGGAAATTTCTATAAACTTTATTAACATGTATACTATGGCCCAAAGGACTAATCACACATATATCATTGTTCAAACAATCAACAACAGATACATGCCTACCCAACTCCCCATTACAGATATACGAATGTGTAGATCCTGGGTCTATGAGCACATACACATCAGTATCAAAGAGGGAGAATGTACCAGCTATGATATCAAGAGCATCAACATCTTCTCGACCTTTCATCGCATAAGCTCTAGCAGGAGGTGTCGGAGTAAATGGTCGATCCACCGTCTCAGATACATTCCTGGACTGAGCCCTAAATTGGCCCGATCCACTTCTACCTCTACCCCGACCTCTGCCAGATAAAGGTGCTTGAGAAGCTCCTCGGTTACTCTGTTGACTGAAAGCTTGCTCTTGTGTCAGAGGACAATTAGCCATAAAGTGCTCCATATTGCCACACCTGAAACAACCACCTGTAAGCATCCTACAGGTGCCCCAATGTCGCCTGAAACAATAGGTGCACTCTGGAGCTTGTCCTCTACCCTGTCCTGAAGCAGCACCTCTACTAGATCTCCCCGAATTAAAGGTCCCCTGTTGTCTACCTCGAGAAGCAGGGCGAGTTCCAAATTCTGTAGATTGCTCTCCTTGTGTTGCTCTTGCTCTTTTCCTAGAGGAGGAACCACCTCGAGAAAAACTTCTCCTTCTTTGCTCTCTTTCTCTTTTTACATTTTCTTCTTTTTCAACCCGAATAGCTGCTTGTACTAACTGATGATAATCCACAGGATGCAAGGAAATAGGGCCTATCAAATGATCTCGGATATGATCATTCAGTCCCTCTTGAAACTGGCGGCACTGGAAAGTTCCAGTTAACATAGGCTTCGGTGCATATTTACTCAAATGACTGAATTCTGCTTCGTACTCAGCTACTGACATACCTCTTTGCCTTAAATTCAAAAACTGTTTCAGCTTATCATCTTTATATGCTTCTGTTACATACCTCTTTTTGAATTCAGCAACAAAGAAGTCCCAAGTGAGAATGTCAGGTAGCTGGGGTTGAGTTTGGACTAGCTTCCACCAGTCATAAGCTGCTCCTTGAAGCAAGGACACAGCACAAGCTACCTTCTGATTGGCGGGGCATTGAATCTCTGTGAACACTCTCTCCAATCTTTCTAGCCATAACTCGGCTTTCTCAGACTCTTCCCACGTAGAGCCTAGAAATTCTTCCGCACCATGCTTTCTGAGTTCAGAAATAGGAGCCTTGGGTGCAGTCATTCTGTGTAAGATCTGAGCCATGTCCTGGGAAATTTTTAACAAGGCTTCCCCAACATTAGCAGCAGCTGTACCACCTCTCATAGATGTGGAGGATTCAGGCTGAGAAGGATGCGATTGACCCGGTAAATTGCTCTCAGCCGACTCATCTACTCCATTATGATGACCTTCCATTCCGAACTATATTAAGAAACACAGGAACAATCACAATCAGCCAACATCAACAAACTTCTATATCTATGACCTGCCTATTGGCCAGAACCGCCTAAACCAAGGCGCTCTGATACCAAAGATGTAATGACTATACTAGATAATCCTAATTACTGTTACTGATTTCGTATATCTATACAACTATTCTCGTCAATTCATTATGAATTATCAATTATCTATGCATCTACGGCACACCCACACAATCACTATATCATTCATGTCATATTGAGAGCCATACTTTGTCATACTAGAGGATGTTATATACATACAGTTAATAATTACATGCCTTTACATATGAATTTATCTGTAACTATCAAAAAGATGTAAGATAAATTCATTACTTCAATCCACTCTTCCTAAACTGATGTTGGCTGAGAAGATTGTGGGCCTTGTCCCTGACCAAACGGCCTATCCTGTGGACTTACACGGATAAACACCCGTGCTAAGTTATAAAGCTTAGTGGGGAACAACTAATATATGCACATGAACATTATTCACAAGCATGCAATTATAGAGTATATGCATAACATATTAGAAGAATGGTTAAATCAATGGATCATTTAACATAAATCATTAACTGTATACATATTCCATTTATCTTATTCATTTGCCTGCTCAATTTCCTGTGGGAGTGGATAACGGGTACTGTGGATACCAAAGGTATCAAATCTGTGAATACCCGAAGGTATTAAATCTGTAGACCCATTGGGTCAGAACTATGATCTCATATAGAGACAACTGTGGACTCATGAGAGTTAGACTATAGCAGTTGCAACTATAACCCTATAGGCATGCCTATCTATCCACTACCAAGTCTTTAAGTGCAGGCCTAATTCAATTACTTTTCATATCATGTGACATTGTATCAACATATACCATTATAGCATTAATAAATGCAAGAAAACTTTACTATCATTTATTACTATTCTTTATTGTCAAACAATCATTTATTTGTATTACAAGGGAATAACGCATGCATAAACTCATTTAAGGTAATAGAACATACCTTTTTGTTATTAGCAAATCTGGTAATTAAAGAGATGCCTTACTGTAAACTTGTAATTCAGGATGATTTGTAAGCTTAGAAGGGTTTAGGCAAATTTTAAATCCCAATTGAAGTCATAAAAATACAAATATTAAAAATAAAAAAATATAGGCATCGTCGCGCTCGCGACGAATGTCGCGGCCGTGGTGTTAATCTCGCTCGCGACAGAGAACCATGGCCTATATGAGCATTCTTTGATGTCGCGTGTTGCGACCCTAGCAAGTGCACTAGATCGACAAGTAATAAAGTGGGGTATATTTAAGACCCTCAATATCGAACCCAAGGGAAATGTGTGTGTGTAGACTGTGAGGATTAATTGTATGCTAAAGAATTCCCAATTGTTCGTGTGTATGAATTGTTGATTTAAGTAATGTAACTTAAAAACTTAAGTATGTAAAATAGAGAAATTAAATTCAATGTATTAAATTCTGAAAAATTAGCAAATGTAAATATCTATAGAAGTAAAGCGTTGCTCGGGTTCACTTATCCACCCCATACCCAAATGTGAATAAATTTTTACCTAAAAGTATACATGAATGAACTCGGGATAACCCTCTTAACCCAAGCTTCCCATTCCGTAGCCAGCTATTCTAGTTGCTAAGCTTCCCATTCCGGAGCCAACTCAACAACTAGCCTATGCACGGGTCTAACATCCTTAGTTTGGTTTGCCTTCCCATTCCGGAGCCAAACAACTCAAATTTAATCCATTTCACTCCACACTCTAGTCTTAGAATCACAATTACTGCACATTTAGAATCCCATTCCGGAGCCGTCTAAAATAATACAGCATTCATGAAGGAAAAACTGAGCAAGATTAAACATGGAATTCAATCCACTAGACTTAATACACATTCAAAGATATATGATAAACATCATTCATCCATGTATGAAAATTAACTCAATAGATTGAAAACCCATGAAATATAAATAAGTAACAGCAAAATAGACCATTCATTCATGTAAAAATCAAAATATGCTCAATATTCACATTGTGAGTAGGGGATTCAAAGCTCCCCCAAGCAACAAAAACAACTACTCACTATCCATATTGTAAAAATTTAACAAAGTAAGAGTGAAAACTATAAAACCCATTTAAAGCTGAAGATTTGAAGTTGATGAAGCTCCTCCTCTTCTTCTCCAAACAGCAACTTGATTGTAAACCGTAATCTTCAAGCTAGAGACTAAAACTATAACTATCTTTGTGTTCTTGAAGTAAAACTAAGTTAAAAATGTAATTTTTACAAGTAAAAATTAAAATCTAAGGATGAAAAACCCACCAAGTATGAAAAACAGCGTTTTCTACTCTACCTAAACACTCTAAGCACGAAACCCTAGAAAAAGAACTACCTAAGCAGAAAATTTTGCAGTTTTTATAGAGCTGTCCAAGAGGCCACGGCTGGGACACTTTTGTCTCAGCCGCCACATAAGGAAAAGGCACGGCTGGGACAATTTGTCTCAGCCGTGTCAAGCTTCTGGATCAAGAGTGCTTCACAGGCTGCCATGGCCACGGCTGGGACACTATGTCTCAGCCGCGACCATTAATGAAACGGCGCGTTTTCAAATATGCAATAGCCACGGTTGGGATAATTTGTCTCAGCCGCGACTTTTAATGAAACGGTGCGCTTTGACTCCTGGATTGGGCACGGCTGGGATGAATCGTCTCGGCCGTGGCTAATGGTGAAACGGTTAGCTTTGCCATCTGCACTGGGCACGGCTGGGACATTTTGTCTCTGTTGTGCCTTAGTAAAATTTCCTGCAAAAAGTAAAATTTAAGACAATTAAGCACCTAAAAACTATAAATTAAGCAAAAAAAACTAAAATACAAACAAGAAACAATAATAAAGTCTTAAACACTAAAAACACGTAAGATGAGACACTAATACACATAAAATTATCCAGAAAATAAACACTAAAAACAAGATCATCAACTACCCCACACTTAGCTTTTTGCTTGCCCTCGAGCAAACGAATCATCCACAATCTTGAAAATTCAAACTCCACATAAGAACAAGCAAATTCAGAGAGATTCTAGCAACACTTAGTAGAAGACACTCAGATGAAGAATTCAATTAAAAAGACTCAAACTGATCTATACCATACAATTTCTTGTGTGTGTGTGCGAGGCCAAAACCGATTTAATTTCTTTCAAAAACCAAAACTACCAGTAAATTCAAGCAATCAAGCAAACAGAGAATTGCAACAATTTGGCGCTTGCAAATTAGAACAGTCATAAGCCTCTCCTTTAGCACCTGAACCACAAGGGTCATCTCAACTAAGCAACTCAAAACAAAACTGGATCACCAGGGCTTACATTAAGGTTGTAATGGGGATAGGGCAAAGGTTCTAAAAAAATTTGATCAGGCTAGCAAAACAGAATTAGCCACACTATCCAAAATACAACTCACCTAACTTTCTCAAGAAAATAACCCCTTCAAAATTCATGCTTTATCATTGTAAGAAAGGAAATTAATCTCAGGACATTAGTTGGATTCTCAAAATTGTAGGAAGCAAGATAAATGATACTTCCTAAAAATGCTAGGTACCCCACACTTATTTTCAGCAATATAATAACTGAATTTTTTTTTAGTGAAATTTTCATTCACTTACTAAGAAGGGCACCAAAAACACTAATTGTTTATCGATCTTAAACTTCAACTTCCCTTTTCTTCTCAACTGATAATCAGAAGTTTATCAAACCTAACATGCAAATTTCATTTCTCAACCTAGAGTGGCCAATTCCAAAATGGGATAGACAAAGGCATTTTAGGCTGCATGGTTTAGCATAAGTGTAATCAAGAAAAATTAAATAGTACGCTTTTAGCATACCAATTAAGCTCAAAGGGGCTAACAATGGTAAAATTTACTAAGGGTAAGTCAAAAGTCATTCAAAACTTAGTTACCAAAGAAGGTTTTCTGGGTCATATCCTAATCTTACTTGAGTTGAATATTTGTTTCGAAGGGTGATGAGGAAGGTTCTAACTATTCCAGATTTTTTTTTCTCAAATGCTTTTACTCACTGGTTTTAATTTCATAAAACTTAGCCTACCGTGCTCATTAAGTTAGAAATTGAATGATATATAATTAATCGAGATCAATTCAAAAGAAGAACTTCCCTGAACAATACTACTACTCTTTGGCTACTCAAACCTAGTTCAAATTTTAAGTTCAAATTGATTCTAAACAAGATTAACTGGCAAATTTAGGCTAATTGCAAGAGTAATTAACAGTCTAAAAAAATAAACTAAATCGACACTAAGAAATGCAATACGTAATACAACTTTTACACACAAAAGAAGAGAACTAAAATAAAAATCAAACATCAAGATAAAAAATAAAAAAAACATGAAAGAAATCCAATTAACAAACTACAGTCATAACACAAAAGCAAAAACTAACGACATCCCACAACTAAAAGAAACAACATCAAAGCAAAAACAGAAAAACTAAGTCAAACAATCTTCATCCTCAAACCCTCACCCCACACTTAAAACTTGTGCTGCCCTCAGCAAAAGGCCAAAAGAATATAAACAACAAAGGAGGGATGAGTGAAGGAAAAATCCCTAAAATCATGGTGAGGAGGGCGGTGGTGGAGGCGGAAACTGGCTGTCGAATCGGGATTGCAGCATGCCGAGAGCTGTAATAATGTCATCCATCCGTTGCGTGATGGATGTAAACCCGGAGTCCATCCTCTGAGAGATGCTGTCAAGTCGGGTGTTAAGAGCATTGTACTGCTCAGAGGACAAGGCAGATGCTTCAGCTTCGGGTCGGTCCAATTTCGTGGCTCCCTTATGCACAGCTGCACGATATAAAGCCCGCACCGAAACTACCAAATTTCCTTGCCCTGGAAAGCGAGGGTCGTCAATCAGTACAGCCATGTTCCTCAGCATTTTCCGATCAATAATCATGGGCTTGGCAGCTGCAGCACCTAATCTTGTATGGTTAAAGAAACGGGCCAAAGTAGTTACAAACCCTCCCATGGCTAGCTTCGAATCCCGCTTTGGGAATGAACGCAAATCCAAGACCTTCTGGGCAATGAAAGCAGCCCCATGTAACCGAATTCCATTATGCATCGCATACAAAATGGTGGCCTCGCTAGCATTAACATTTCCGGGCCCACCAAGATGGCTAAAGAAGGCCAGGGCTAAATACCGATGCATAATTCGCAGTGGATGATCCCTCAGGTGATGTGCCTTGGTATTCTTGGGGTTAAAATAGGTAGGATCCTCGGGATCATAAATGCCCATCCAGATTTCTTGTTTGTTGAGATGGGTAATGTCCCGGGGAGCATGTTGGTCGAAACCCAAGACTTCAAAAAATGCATTGAAGGTCATTTGATATGGACTGCCGTCGAGCCAAAAACTCACATGGCCCGGATCATCGTGACTATCCACTCCCATTCTGATATTGGCTGTGCTCAAAAAGTCACGGACCAAATGAGGGTAGACTGCTCATTCCGCTCATAAAAGACATTCCAACTTACACCATTAAACAATCTCTCTAACTCATTCTGGAAGCCAAACTCTGCCATATCTCCCATATTTAGGCGAGGGGTAGCTAGATACTCTTGCTTGCAAAATATGGCCCACTGATTTGTAAATTCTGAGGGCACCCATGCTGGAACCTTAACTTTAGAGGACCCTTGGAGGGCAGATGATGAACCACCAGCATCGGGGCGAGATCTTTTGGGTGCCATTTTGCCTGTTGCTTGACGAGAGAGAGAAAGAGAGAGAACAAAATTGGGGAGAGAAGGTCGGAGTGAAGAAGAAAGAACGCAGAGAAGAGAGGAAATGAGAAAAAGGGGCAAAAAAAACTGGTAAAAACGAAACACACTCGACAGAAGTGCAAAGAGGCACGGCTGGGACTATTTGTCTCAGCCGTGCCCAGCTTAAAATCAAAACTCCCCATTTTGATAAAATGAAAGGCACGGCTAGGACTATTTGTCTCTGCCGTGCCACCCTACTGGAGTCGAAACAAACCAAAAGGCACGACTGGGACTATTTGTCTCAGCCGTGTCCTAACTAGATTAATTATTTAATTCGATTTAAATTTTTTTTTTTAAATTTGAAATTTGAAATTTAAATTAATTTATTTTTTTATTTTTTATTTTTGCCACGGCTGGGACTAGTTGTCTCAGCCGTGCCTACCTTCTGGACCTCATCTAAAATTTGGCACGGAGAAGGACACGGCTGGGACGATTTGTCTCAGCCGTGCTTACCTTCTGGATCTAAAACTCACAATTGGCCACGGCTGGGACTATTTGTCTCAGCCGTGGCACCCTTCTGTCTCTCAAAAAATTTTAAAGGGACACGGCTAGGACAAATTGTCTCAGCCGTGCCCAACTACTAATTTGCCCTATTAACATACTTTCTCTCCTCAAAGAAATCAACCTAACAACAACTAAAAATCAAACTTTTGAAAAATAAACAACACTAAACAAGTTAAACTAGTAAGAAATTAAAGAGAAATCGAAAAGAAAAGAAATTGAGTTCAAGGATGAGAAAAAGTTCTGGGTTTAATAAGTCGCCAGCTCGACTTTCATAGCTCTCATGGATCATCTTTAAAAGTGAGGATCACTGATGCAGCCTCATACTTGGAATCGAGATACGGCTTCAATCGGTGACCATTTACCTTGAACTCTCTCCCATGCCCTTCGTCAGGATGTCGGATGGTTACTGTTCCATAGCTAGAGACCTCAACAACCTCAAACGGTCCTTTCCACCTTGATTTCAACTTTCCAGGGAACAACCTCAGTCTGCTATCATAAAGAAGTACCTTCATTCCTGGCACAAATTCCTTCTTGGCGATTTTACGATCGTGCCACTTCTTCGTGTTCTCTTTGTACTTCTTCGCATGTTCATAGGCCCAGAATCGAATCTCTTCCAACTCATTCAACTGCAATGACCTACATTTTCCTGCATTCTCAAGATTAAGATTTAAAAACTTAGTAGCCCAATAAGTCTTGTGCTCCAATTCCACTGGTAGATGACAGGACTTGCCAAACACTAACCGAAAAGGTGACATTCCTATTGGTGTCTTAAAGGCTGTCCTATATGCCCACAGAGCTTCATCTAGCTTAAGGTACCAATCCTTTCTAGATGCACTGAAAGTTTTCTCCAATATGGCTTTTAACTCTCGGTTGGACACTTCAACTTGGCCATTAATTTGGGTATGGTATGGGGTAGTGATTTTATGTCTCACTCCAAATTTTTTCAACAATACCTTAAATTGGTGGTTAACAAAGTGCTTCCCACCATCACTAATGACAGCTCTCGGGGCTCCATAACGGGTGAATATGTTCTTCCTTAAGAATTCTAAGACAACATTTGCATCACAAGTCCTAGTGGCTACAGCTTCCACCCATTTACTCACATAATCTACTGCCACTAGGATATACTCAAACCCATAAGAAACCGGAAAAGGCCCCATGAAATCTATTCCCCACAAATCAAACATTTCAACCTCAAGCATATTAGTCAATGGCATCTCGTCTCTCCTAGTTATATTTCCCACCCTTTGACATCGATCACAAGTTTGAATGAACAATTTAACATCGTTAAATAAGGTGGGCCAATAAAATCCAGAAGAGAGAATTTTTGATACCGTTCTATTAGATCCATGATGTCCACCAGCTTCTCCACTGTGACAGGCTTGCATGATTTCTACTTGCTCCTCCTTAGGAATACATCTTCCGAGAACTTGATTAGCACAAATACGGAAGAGGTAAGGATCATCCCAGATGTAGTGCTTCGCATCAGCTTTAAGCTTCTTCCTTTGCTGCCATGTGAAGTCTCTTGGTATATAACCTCCTGCAAGAAAATTTGCAACATCAGCGAACCAAGGTAAAGAAACTTCGCAAACAAATAATGCACAAATTCGTTCATCAGGGAATAAATTCGAAATCTCCCCTTTTTCAATATGATCATGCTCCATTCTTGACAAATGATCTGCTACATGATTTTCTGCCCCCTTCTTGTCTTTAATCTCTAAATCGAACTCTTGCAATAGGAGTACCCATCTTATCAGTCTTGGCTTGGATTCCTTTTTTGCAAAGAGATGCCTTAGTGCTGCATGATCAGACCACACCACAATCTTTGCTCCTAATAGATATGGTCAAAATTTCTCAAATGAAAATACAATGGCAAGAAGCTCTTTTTCAGTTGTGGTATAATTGACTTGAGCTCCTGTTAGAGTGTGGCTCGCATAATAAATAGCACAAAAGATTTTCTCTTGCCTTTGACCAAGCACGGTTTCAATTTCAAAATCACTTGCATCATACATTAGTTCAAAAGGCGAATTCCAATCCGGAGATATAATCACCGGAGCTGAAATAAGCTTTTGCTTCAATAATTCAAAGGCCAATAAACATTCATCATCAAAAGAAAAAGGAGCATCTTTCATTAACAAATTTGAC